>OY757909.1:7873979-7946479 GCA_963585895.1 Sepioteuthis lessoniana
ACACCGAGACAATGTGAAGTACCAGGCAAAAATGGCTTCATCTGACCCATGGTGTAGGGGTTGGGTAAATAGATACACACATACATACACACACACACGTGTACATCTGCACTTTCCTAGCCTTCAGTCTGGAGATTGAATTATGTTCATCTTCAGCTATGTTTTTATCTTTGAACAGGACTCGGTAAAAAAGAACCAAAAAAAAAAATAAACAATGAGGCAATCCTGGTCCCAGTCAATTTCCCTCTCCTCTCGCTGTCAATCGTTGAAATAGTCTGATATTTTCATGACTCTAGTCAGTAGACCTGGACTATATTGGTCCTTGTCCATATTGTCACGTGGTCTCCCACTGAGAGAAGAGAAATAAGGGATTACTACTATTCCTCCGTATTTGAATTAACACGCCAAGGACTGACCTTTGAAAGAGGAATCTAGGTCAATTCCTCAAGTAACAAATCCAGGTCAGAATGGAAATCAACAGATGTTTGTACTCTGTGACCGGATGGGTAAAGAGTGGGGCACAGGGACATATAGTAGCCCTAACGAATCACCTGACAGGGGAAGGAGGAAGATGGAAGCGAAACGATTGGCCAGAACCCTAAAACGGAAGTGGCACCTTCTTCCCGTCAGCTGAAATAGGGTAAAAGAAAATCAGTTTTGGGACAGAGGTTGTGGTGAATGGATCTCATGCCAAACTCCAGATGAAGCATCAAAACCGGGATTTGCGGAACAGTAGTTGAAATGATAAGATATATTGAAACTACCGCCGAAATCACCGGGGGAGGACGGAAAGTACCTTGGACAAGAAAAACCCATACCTTCAAGCCAGAGCGATATGCATAAATAAATTCCATCAACCCAAAATGAAAAAAGAAAATATTCTCCAAAGGAAAGTCGTCATAAAGATAAGTAGACTTTAAGACTGTTTCTCCCTATATCCAATTATATACTCTCTCTCTCTCTCTCAATTTGAAGAAAGACTAAAGAAGAAAGAAGAGAAAAGAAGACATTTATGTTTATGTACTATCCGTTAATAATATAGCCGACACGTTGAGTATATGTATCTGCGTGTATAGTAAAAAGATTGACATATTTTAATGTTCCCACATGTTGAGGTTGTTCATTTGTATCGTCTGCTATCAAAAGTTGCTATTTCATGTTTCTTTTTCAGCTTCTATTCGCTTTATGTTATTCTCGCTTAAATTGTCCTATATGAATTCCTTTAAAAATATTACACGGGAAACCGAAGTTGTCGACTACTATAATTAATATTATTACATCTAAACCTAGAGGTCCATATCTTCCATTGTTCTGGGGGTAGGAAGAACTAGTGGCCTTGGTGGGTGTGTGTGTAATGTGAAGTTTGGAAACCCCTTGCCAGCGGCAGTCAGTCTTGCCATAAATTAAACCCCACATAATATGCCAGTTCCTATATGCCCGAGAAAGGACTCTGAACAAGGACTTATTCTACGAGGGATTAAGTGCCAGACTGCCCCGTCTTCACACGTGCAAAAAAATAAACTCCCCGTTTGGTGATAACAATATTTAAATGCACCAGTTCCCATACACTTTTAAATGGTTGCTCATCCGGGGATCTTTTTATTTTAATTTGCCGTCACAATATGTATATACATGAACCCCATCATTGAATTGACCATAAATTTCGAAAAAGTTGTTATTCAGTATTCACTACCTTGGTAATAAGATTAGTTTCTCTACGTCAGGTTCCCTGTCTCTTCTCTAATAATGCTAAATATCTGACAATTTAATCCATCAACTGTTTCTCTAAACAATCTTTTAATGCTACAGTCTTTATGATTTTAAGCATAAAGGTCTGGCAGTAAAATATGAAGGCTTTAGAAAAGTTTCAGCAAGCTTAAATAGTGTCTTAGTTAAATCAATTTTAGCAAAAGAGAAGACAAGCCCGCTGCTGCTTGAAACACATCCATTAAGTTTGGGAAAGATGAATAAGTAAGTTAACGCTTTACACACTGGAAATATTCCTTTCTCTTCTGTATCACATCTAATTTGAAAATCAAAAGTAAATAAATAGCACTGAATTTTGTTTTAAATGTTCTTTATTAATATGCAGTTTCTTATGGTTTGATAACATTTTTATTTTTCTATTTCAGCTGTAGCTATAGCTAATAATAAAAAAGAAATCCATAGAGATTGGGAATGGCTGGAACAGAACATGATGGTCACCCTTGGTAAGTTCCTTTTTTGTACAATTTGCCATAATTATTTGTGTATAACATGCATTCTTAACTTAAGATTACAAAATTCTAAGGGATGGGATTCTAGCTTATAAATACACACTGAGTTTTTTGAATTTGTAGCAGCTAAACTTAACCTAAATTTTAGTATTTGTCAAACTTTTTATTAGTTTGTACTGACTAGAAATAAGAAATATATATAATCTCACAGTTTCATTGAAACTTTTTCTTTATTTCTTTTTTATTACTTTCAAATAGAATTTGTTGTATAGTAATCAAACACGATTTATAAAATTCAATGAACAAACGAAACACATTTCTTTATAAAAATATATCCCTCATTTTATTCTCGAAAGGGGCACACAGTTTGTTATAAGTTTGAGAGACATATACTCAGAGAGGGGACTTCTTCTTGCCCCATATCTTCTTCCTGGAGCCAGGGGTGCCAACACTTGCACCCCCTTGCAAGCCATATCATCAGAGATGTCTAAGATACCTCTGATCGGCTGCGTATCCCTGGCTCGACTCTCGATTCTGACTGGATTGACTGTCTAAATCTGACCGCATGGTTTTCATATCATGTGGTCTCCTTCCGGTTACACACCTGCTCGACCAGCCTACCCTGATGCACTGCCATCCCCCTGTTTACTAATCACAATGTGACAGCTTGTCAAAGCACATGGGGTCACCAGGAACGAACCCAAAATCCATGTCAACAGTCATTATATAACACATTGACTTCATATATTATTTCTAGGGTGAGTCAAAACTTTTGCAATATTTTGGCAGTACATGCTAGTTTGCAATGCATATATCATGTAGCCAAAGCAGCTCAAGCCAAAGAAGGAATCCACTGTTGATAGTATTGTGGTAGTTGGTGCACTGACATGTTGTGCATTACTTCACTCCGTGTGAAATTTGAAAGTCACGCCGATGAAAATGCGATATAGTCTAATTTGGGAATTTCAAACTGGGCCATAATATAAAAGCATTTGTTGTACCAAAGGTGAAGGCACAGTTGATTATATTACAGTAACTATATTAACCAACCCCTCCGCTCAGGCAGGATATGACACAAGGTCAATTTTTAAGCGGAGTTTAACAGGCTTGAATTCAGAGTTTTCCTTCTCCTAGACTAGTTGCCTCACCAAGGCTGAAGAACCTAGTCTGCCCTACTATTTACCCATAGCTGGAGGGAGAATTATTGGATTCATACCTTTCCCAAGGGTATTAGTGCTATGTGAAATGCAATCAGTCTCGCCCAGGATTTAAACTCGTGTTGCCATGTCCATTTCCATATTACAGTAACTAGAATGTTCAAGAAATTTAACTTGGAAGAAAAAATTATGGACATTTCTCTGTAATGGTGTAAAACACTTTAGTTTGAACTTTAGATATTTAACTTACTTTCAGTCATCTCATTCCAAATATGGTGAGGCATATGGCTGAAAAAGTTCCCTTGTATAACATGCACCCCTTTTAGACTGAGAAATCTGGGAAAATAATGCGTCTTACACACAAACGATTATGGTATATAACAATATTTGATTCAACTACACAGCCAGGGTACCTGTTGGTTGGTTAGTTGGTTTTACAGCATGTCAACATTTTATTGAGTCATTCAATGCCAAAGTTTGAGGATGGGGATTCCGTCAAACAATTATATGGTTTCAAAAAATTCATCAAAATGGGTTTTATATTGATTTAAAATTTTTAAGATCAAATAAATGAACAGATTTTAGATTTTAATAATCTTTATAATGTTTGATTGTATGCATCTAAATAATCATTAATCTTATTTTTATTTTAGGTGCATTTGAAAGTGAAGAAGATGCAACAGAATTTGTGAAATGCAAAGTTGAGAGTATCTTGGCAAATCGAGAAACTTCTAAAGATGGTTGGTACTTTGCATATTCTTTATATTTTTCGATCACAAATGATAATTATTTGCTCAATAAATCATTTAGTTTTAACTTCATTTGTCAATAAATGTTTTCCTGAAAACAAAATATACATAAGAATTTTTTAAGGATAAAAATACCATTAACAACTGAGTTTTTTTTTTGGGGGGGGGGTTTCCAGTTAAATTTTGTGTAAGTTACATTTTAGCCATCCATCCTATAAATATAGGAAAACACTATTTTTAAAGACAGAGCTATTGGGAAATGTGACATATTAGATGGTAATATAGAGAATAAATTTATGAAAAGGGTTTAGTTCCTTTTAACTCATAAATGATTGCTATCAAGTCATGAATCAATAAAGATTAATCCAGTTTGTATCAAATCAAGAAAAAATAAAAGTTCTAAATAGTTTTTTTTTTTTTTTTTTTTTTTTAATGAAGTTGGTAAAGTTGTTGTTGTGTCTCTAAACAACACAAAAAAAAACTGTAATGTCTGACCAAAAACCTTTCATATTCCACAATTATCCTCTCCTTCGTCTCCTTAAACTGATCGCTGCTTCTCATCTAATCAATTCGTATCCAACGCAAACACAAAAAAAAGCTCTGAGTGATGACTTTCGTTATGTTCTTTTCTGCCTACCCTCTTTTGCATGCATGATTTCACTCTCCGTGATTTTACGTAACTGCTGGCGTAAAAATTCATGACCATTTGCAATATAAGCTCACTCAGGGCAGCCATGTTTTTTCCAGTCAAAAAAATATCTTGCATGCGGAGCATATGCGTTGACGTTTGCGGCGATTTTTTTTTTTTTTTTTTTTTTTTTTTTTTTTTTTTTTTTCACCCCAATTTTCACTACATTTTATATAGTAATTAAAAGTTTCATTTTTCTCAGAATGCAATGTCGATAGTTATTCATTTTAAACAGGAAGTTGTTTTTGGCTTATACCCAAGAAAATAATCCAACTGTTCCAAGTTATTCTGTATTATTCTAAAAATTTACTTTAAATTCTTATTTCAATAGTTTGCGGTATGAAAAAAATATTTTTTCAAAAAATATAAAAATGTTTTAATTTTTTCATAGCAAAAGATGTCTCCTGTTTTAATAATTGTTGATTTGAAAACAACTGGATGTGAATATACTTTCACTCTTGTTTTTATTGTTTGTTTTTTTTTTTTAAATATGCTAATTTTGTAGATTTAGAATTTGTATTTCTTTTTAACTTCATATTTTAAATGGTCCTGATATTGACTTGAAGTAAATTTTTGTTTTATATTTACTAGAACAATTTGGCAATTTTGTTTTCAGATGGAAGCAGCAAAAATATTTCCTTAAAGATTACGCAATATTTAAATTTGAAGGCTTAAAGAAATGTTAAACTTTTCACCTTTTAGTGTTAATATTAATCAAATAAACGATATAATTCAGATTATAATTTGGTTGTTTATATATATATATATATATATATATATAAAGTAACAAAAGTTTGCTTTTTTAACAATTTTATTAAGTGGGCTTAATGATTAATATTCTGCTTTAGATAAAATAGATTTATCAGCTGGTCCAAAGATTCTTGTCCACATGAAAACTGAGAGATGATATATGCTTTCATCTCCAATGACTTTCCCATGTCTTCAGCAATGACTAATAGACATTGGACAATTTTTAACCTGCCTTCAACCTCAAGTGCCACTTCTCATTCGACTACTAGAAAAAGCTCAATAAATAGCTGAATACCAAATCCTTATGTGTTATTTTCAATAGAACATGCCTACAAGGATGGATTTATAAGCATGAAGACAAATTTCAACTTAAGATTTTGCCAATGGCTGCCAAAATATGGTTTACTCAAATAAGCTAATTACATAAACTAAACATTTTTGTATTAATAGACCTGTGTGTCTGTCTACTCTTGAACTTTAGCCCCAGTCTGCTGGGTCCGTAGAATACAGCGAATGCATCTCAGTGAATCTCCTGGATATGACACTAAATCATCTGATGGTGAGGCTCTAGTCCTGGAGCTTTGAAGAATGTGGAATACTCCTTCGTTGCCATACTCCCAGATTTACTCTGACCCAATACGGTATACCTTTTAGGGTCCCATCCATGAGTAAAATAGAACTGTTCAATCTTTTGCTCAGGATTATAATTGATGCTAAATAGCAATACTTGAAACCCTTTTAACTGTGTGCAAACAATAAATAGCAATACTTGAAACTCTTTTAACTGTGTGCAAACAAATAAACTCTAGCTCATTTAAAAAATATTTCCAACAAACTATTCACTTAAAAATCACATATTTATGTACACACACACACACACACACACAATTTAGCCAAAGTTGTATTTGTTGTTATGTAAAGATTAGTCTGACACAGGTTTTGGTCAAACCAAAACCATGTAATGTATAAGGTAGTACCCCAAAGAAAGAAGAAAAAATAAAGACCTGAGAATACTTGTTTCTTTATTCACTCTTGGAGATTATCCTGGTAGGAGACATGTGACATTTTGCAATATGGACTTGGGTGCTGGTCCCTTGTTATCACAATGTGAACTGCAAACAAAGATATCAATCTGTTAATACAGATGCACAGGTAGTGTAATGCTTATTGTCAAATAAAATAGACTTAGCTCACTAATTTAAGATTCTGGATAAGGATGTTTGCATTTCGCTTTAAGCTAATGTATTTAAGAAATGGCTTGTAGCCATCTCTCTTGTACCTTATAGGTAAAATAGTCGGGCAGACTAGGCTCTCTAGCCTTAGTAGGTCATCCAGTCTAAGGAAAAAAACCTGAATTAAAAATCAATTCTTAAGATGTTTAGATATTGTGTTCAACCTCTTTTCGGTAACTCCTATAGTGACATTAATGCCAAGTTGTATGGCACCTTGCCTTTCTCTCAGGCAACATTGGTACTATTTACCTAACCCCTCCGCTCAGGCAGGATATGACACAAGGTCAATTTTTAAGCGGAGTTTAACAGGTTTGAATTCAGAGTTTTCCTTCTCCTAGACTAGTTGCCTGCCCAAGGCTGAAGAACCTAGTCTGTCCTACTATTTACCCATAGCTGGAGGGAGAATAATTGGATTCATACCTTTCCCAAGGGTATTAGTGCTATGTTAAATGCAATCAGTCTCGTCCAGGATTTGAATTTGAGTCGCCGTGTTCATTTCCCTACGACGATAACGACTACACCACGGGCACCTCTCAGGCAACATTGGTGTTGTGAAAAGAGGAGACCTGCTGCATGAGCAACTGCTGGTTCCATATAACCTCGCCTAGACCTATACCAAAATCTAGGTGCAAATCTATAGTCTTACAAGACTGACAGTTGTCATAATAACAAATAATAATACAAAGAATAAGTGAATAGTTACTGACATTAATAAGTGAATACAGCAAACTGGCACAAAAGAAATATTGGGTGAGACAGGTGATCCACTGGGAATTGTGCAAGAGATTAAAATTTGACTATGTTGACAAAGGTTATATGCACAAACCAAAATCTATTCTAGAAAATGAGACCCATAAAATTCTCTGTGGCTTTGAAATAAAAACAGATCACCCAATCCTAATTAACAAGAACTTGTCAACTAGTGAATTTTGCTATTCCAGCAGACGACATTGTGAAAATAAAAGAAAGTGAAAAGATGGAAAAATACTTGCATCTTGCCAAAAAGCTGAAAAACCTGTGGAATATCAAGGTGACGGTAATGCCAATTGTATTTAATGCCTTTGGAATGGTCTCCAAATACCTGGAAAAAAAACTGGAGATCAAAAGATCAGAGACCATTCAGACTACACTCTGTTAAGATCAACTAGAATACTTAGATCACTGGAGACCTGAGAAGACTAGCTGTTGCTTAAACTTAAGTAAAAATCCACCAATTAAAACAAGTATGAAAAACTTGTAAGGAGTAAAATAATAACAATAATAGATTGGCATAGCGTCGTTGCTTAATTATACACATAATAAATAGCCTTAGTCTATCAATAACACTTGCATTATTTTTTGACCACTGGAAATTACTTTTTAGTTCATTTCTATGCCAAAATAATCTACACTGTAATTAGATTATTTGAAATGAGCTTTATATTATATTTTGGTTGGGTTTTATGGCATATCAATCCTTGTTGGTTATTTAATATCAAATCCTGTTTTTATTATTTATTTGATTTGTAAATGAATAGTTTGTAGGCAACATTCTAAACAAGCCAAAGCTCATTTGTTTGTACACAAATGTTTTCAAGTACTGCTGTCTAACACTAATAGTTTTATTTGGTCTCATTTAAATGTTGTCAAGTATTGCTATGTAACACTAACAATTCAATTTAACATCAGTCATTTGTTCATATACAGTTTGATGATTAAACAGCTATATTTGACCCATAGATGGAACTCAGGTACTACCACTCCAAGTCAGAGTGGACCTGGAAGTAATGGTAATGAAGAGGTATTCCACATTCCCCAAAGCTCCAGAACTGGAGCCCCACTATCAGATAGTTTACTGTCATATTCAAGACACTCATTGAATGGGAGGGGGTCTTAGTCTTCTGCAAAGATGCGGTCAGTGTATTCTACAGTCCCAGCTGACTAGGTTGATTTATATTCGATACATAGCAATATACAGTAATGTACATAAATAAGTAATTGTTTATTTTATGAATAAAAAGTTAAATTTCTTCTAAACCAAAGATAACCAGGATTTTATTTCTCATTGAACAATATACAATCAAAACGGATGTTATTAGGTATTATTCAATATCAAACTCTTCAGTATTGAAATTGTAATCAAGAATAAAATCACATAAATTTATGTATGGGGTGTACCTGTTTTGGGACTTTATATATATATATATATATATATATATATATTCAACAAAGATATTCCTTACCATAAAGTTAATGTTTTACTATGTTTATTACTTTTAGTTGATGATGAAACAGAAAGATTCAAGACTGCCACCAGAAAATTTCATAAACTTTTTAATATGCCCAAGGAAGAAAAACTTGTTAATTGTAAGTATTTCTTTTTTTTTTTCTCTCTCTCTTTTTTTTTTTTTTTTTTTTTTTTTTTTTAGTAATCAAATATAATTGTCTTTTTAAGTTTATTGATACTGGAAAATTTATCAGTATTGATCTTCCCTATTTCATGCTAGTGTTGTATACCAGGAATGAAAGAGGCAGTAACACTTGTTGTATAGAAATATAAAGTTAAGTTGGCAACTGTAGTCAAGGATGACCCAAAGGCTCCCTTTACAATAGCTACTACACCAAGGTGTAAGGGAGGGTGCTACTCCATTCCCTGGATTGCTCAACTTGACCCTTGATCCATACCTTATAATGCTGAGTGTTAAGCAAGGAGATATCAAGTACCATTTTTTTGAGTCTTTGGTATGACTCGACCTGGGATTGAACCCTGGGATATAAACTCTTTTTATTCATGAAAGGTTGAAATAGTTGCATGAGAGAAAGAGAGTCTGATAAACCGAGAACGACTAAGATTCACACTAGGTTGCAACACATCTTCAGAGAAGCTTTCTTCTTTGTGCTTCTTTCACACGAGACTGATACAAGGCTGGCTCTCAACCCAGGGGATGCTGGCCCAGCCCTCCCCTCCCCTCAGGCTCGCAACCAAAACAGTGTGACTTGTCTACTCTGCTGACTGCCGACTGACTGCTTAGGGTTAAAAACTTCCGTCATTATATATTTTTCAGATGCCCACACATTCTTCCTTGTGGCACCCTACCTATGCAATTCACATATTTCCACTGTCCCTTGTTTACATTTAATCTAGTTAAACCATTACATTTTACTAGCAACTACAAAAGTTTTAATCTAGTTAAACCATTACATTTTGCACTAAGGCAAATGTACAACTATTATCACTAAATGTCATTGATTATTTTTTTGAATTTATGAAGAACTTCATATTTGTTGATGTTACTGAAATGGTTTTTAAATGATAATTTGGTTGATTTAACATATTTGTTAGTTTAAATTATACCCAAATATAACTTAAAATGAGAAAACTAGTTTTGTACGATGGTCAGCTGAAAAGTTCATAGGCTGACCGAGATACTCTCATGGAATATGATCAAATAAGTTTTGTTTTTTGGGGGTTTTTTGGTTTTTTTAAACAGTCCCCCTTGCAGTCCACACATTTCTTCTATCAGTGTTGTATTGCTTGGATCCCATTGGTCAAAAAAAGTCATCAGCAACAGATGTGACATCATCATATAAACTTTTCAGCCTACCCTTTGTACATCAGAATATAATAAAGATTTTATCTACTTTTTCTATTTACTCTTCCATGTCAAAAGCTTAAAAAATTTATTACTAGATATGTTGATAATTATATCTTTTTTTTAAATTTTGAAATAGCCTTTGAATAATATTTTTATAATGATTTTTCTATACCCTTTAAAAAGTTTTACCCTAATTATTATTATAGCCTAAAATTTATCTTAAATTTTAGACTATTCCTGCAGTTATTGGAAAGGCAAAGTTCCTAGACAAGGTTGGATGTACCTTAGTGTTAACCATATTTGTTTCTACTCCTACCTGATGGGTAAAGAAGCAAAATTGATTATCCGATGGACTGATGTCACTGTAAGTCTTTCTTTTTTTTCTCTCTTCAAAAAATATATATAATCTTCAACACTGTTCATTTTACAATTCCAAAATAGGATACATTATAAATTGATAACATTCTGATAAGAATGTGTTTTTGTTTTGTTTTCTATTGAATCTGCACATTTTAAGAGTTTCAAAATGGTTCTAAATCTGTTTCTTTTTCTGGTATTTGGCTATTGTTATATTTAGATTTATATATTTTCAATTAACTATAAAAAATACACTACACTTTAATCTTGAAGAAGGAAGAAAATTGGATTTTTGCAATGAGCATTTCATTCAAAATTAATTACTCTTTTTCACTTTCTAAACAATTAATATGCATATATTTTATATATGATATGTAAAATTGATATCAGTATAATTAATATAATTTCTATATAAAAATTATGTAAGACATTATATTATGTATATATTTCCACTTAATTATAAGAAATATGGTACATTTTGATCTTAAAATGTTCAGTGTCAATTTTTTTTTATGTAAAACTAATTACTATTGCAATTTGTAAGCAGTTAATGTTAGTAAAGTGTGTGTTTACACTCACCCTGCAACATTAGAAACTTTGGACCATTTTTAAACTGCCTTCATCCTCAATTACAATATCTCACATGCAAACAAGAAAAGCCCAATCAAAAACTGAACTCCCAAATCCTTGTATGTCACATTTTAATAAAATATGCCTACAAGAAGATTTGCTGCCTAAACACACACACACACACACACACAATCATACTCTTTTTCTTTTTTTTTTCTTTTTGTTTTTCTCTTAAAATAATTTGAATTATAGTTTAGCTTATTGCCTGTTGAATTTTAGGATAGAATTTAAATAAAACAGATTTTTATCAATCAATTTAGATTACCTTCATGTTTTTCAAAACATTGATAGAGCAATTCAATGATAAAATTTTATTCAAAATAAGATCCATAAACAAAAGCGTGTGACATTCCAAATATTTTTTTATTCATCTTTGCTGTTAATTTATTGTTTCTCATTAATTTCTGCTTGTTTTATGAATCATTTTGACTTTTTTTTTTACAATATTGAGATTAATTTAAATAATAAATATCCTCAAGGGTTTTCAGACTATTGTCTTCATCTTTATTGTTATTCCCACAACGTTTCGGCTGATGTGTCCTCCATCCTTCTTCAGCTTAGAACATTAAGTTTATAAGTCCCAAAAATTCACTCTGAATTGTCCAGCAGGACACTTAGTGTAACGGTTATAGGTGTTGGTTCCCTAAGCTTCTAAGGAGACAATCATCTAGAGGTTGCAGGTTCAATCCTGACTGCAGGCAAGTAATAATACAGGAATATTGTACCCGGTTATGGCTAACGGAATCAGAACAGTTTCCTGAAGGTTCCTGAGTTCGACAAACACCTGAAGAAGGCAGGAGGACATATCGGTCGAAACATTGTGGAAATAACAATAAAGATGAAGACAATAGTCCAAAAACCCTTAATGATAAAAATCACCAAGCTTCATCTCAGAAATTTAGACAACTAATAATATCCTCAGTAATGATAAGTAATTCATTAAAGGTTAGGTTGGATGATAATTATGACTCTGGTGAGTTAAAATTTTTGCAATATTTTGGCAACATGAAGCATAATTCTGCAGCTTTAAATGCTTTTACTGAGGTTGAGAAGGTGATGATGCACATTGGACATCATGGACAGTGAGATGTTGAACTTGTCTGATACAATCCAGATTTATCTCTATAACCAGAGCATAACCTTAAAATTCACCCCTTTTGGGGTCTTCTTAACCTTACCTTATTGTCAATGTTCTTAGAATCTGAGCAAATTTTCTTGAACCATTTGATTACTGTACTGTCATCAACTGTACCTTTACCTTTTACACAACAAATGTTTTTGGTTGCTTCCACTGCATTAGGTCCCAGTTCGGACTTGTGAAGCCTAAGTTTACAAATTTGACTATGTTGCACATTCATCTGTGCAGCTTTCAAATCACACACTGATTGGAGCAATGTATCAGTATACCAACTACCATGAAACTCTCAACCACAGTGGATACCTACCACAGTTTGAACAGCTTCAGCAATATGGCAAAACTTTTAACTCACTTGTATTCATAAGAAAAATCTTTTTCTTTTTTTCTTTTCAAATCAAATAGTCCACTATCAAATGCCAAAATTATTTATTAAACTATTAAACATTAATGAAATTTACAAGATTTTGATTTATTCCTCAATTAAAAAATATCAACTAAAATAAATACAATATTCAGAACAATCAACTATAATGGCATCTGTTTATTTTGGATATACCTGTGCTACTCCTTTTTGTATAAATAATCACAATTCTACAAGATGAGCTTTAAAAACTTAACTTTATAGCAAAAAAGAATTTAATGATAAAACGAAAGTGACTTTCCTTGAAATTAATACCCAAAGCATTTCAACAATTTTCTGAAAATGATAATAATTTTTAAAAAATATCAAAAGTGAATTACAAAATATGTTGAGTTCTACTGTGTATACAATGATCTACAAATACAAGTCGTGGCAATGATTTTTTCCCTGTATGGGTTTTAATTTTTTAATCATTTGGTTAATAATGTTAACATTTCAGAAGAAAATAATTTAGAAATCACTGAATATAGTCAAAACTGGATAGTAACATTAAAATTTGTTAAAAAAGAAAATATTTTTGATGTGACTAATACGAACTATGGAATTTTTTTATTTTTTTATTTTTTTTTTTATTTTTTTCTCCATATTTTGAATTTATATACTGTCAGATTTATTTTCATTTTTCTCTAATATATAATGGTAGTAATATATTTTGTTCATATTTGTAAAGGTTTTTTATTCTCTTGAATAACTTTAACCTATATGAATTTAAAGTTTTTTGTTTGTTTTTTTTTTTGGTTTTTTTTTCTGCAGAAACTTGATCGAGGAAATAACATGATTTTTCCTGACAGTGTAAAAGTGTCAACAAGAGAAGCTAATGTGAGTAATTTTTTAAAAATTCTTTATTTATCTTGTGTAGCTTTTTTCCTATTTAGTGAGAAACAAGTCTAATTTGAGTGTATATTTAAGTATATAAATATACTTAAACAGAATTATGCAATTAAGCACTCAAATTGGATAATTCTGTTAAAGTATATCTATAGAATCTATTGATGTTATATATTAAAAAGAACTTTCTTTTTTTTAAAAATGTTATTATTTTGTTATTTGAAAGTTATTTTTAATTTACTTCTTACTCTTTCATTACCATTCTATTTACTAAAGATTTTGTTTTAACTATCCTGTCTATCAATTAAATGTTGGAATTTAGAAAAGTATTTTATGAATATATACATTTCTTGGAATCAGACCACATCTAGATAGCATCAGGATGTTGATTGCTCCATATGATATGCACTGGGAAGTAGATAGGTGTGGTGAGGTCTATAAACATCCTTCAGTCTCTTGCTTCACTCAACAGCCTCATGTTGATATCTTTCTTTTCATTTTCCTTTCTTTTTCTTTTTTTTTTCCCTTCCCTGGTTTCCCACATAGGACATTTACCTTCCTTATGAAAATGAACACTTAGTTTCTTGCTCATTGCAGGCATCTTGTTACTTTTTTTAACATTATATTATAATATATTATAATGGTATTTGTTATATCATATGGGGGTTCATGGGAGCTCCCAAAGGTGCCTGTAACATTTTAGAGATTTAATGAAATGTAAGAAAATTCATAAGAAATGATTCAATAAAGAATAAGGTAAACATGTAAAGAAACAAACTATTTTTATTGAGTTATTGGTTGATTCATACTGGACATTGGCCTGGCGGTTAGAGTGTTCGCCAATGGCCCGGGAGACCTGGGTTCGATCCCAGGTCGAGTCATACCAAAGACTCAAAAAATGGTACTTGATGCCTCCTTGCTTAACGCTCAGCATTATAAGGTACGAATCAAGGGTAAAGTAAAGCAATCCAGGGAAAGGAGTAGCGCCCTCCCCTACACATTGGTGTAGAAAGCTATCAAAAAGGGAGCCTTTGGGTCATCCTCAACTATGGTCGCTAACTTTACTTTTTACTTTTTTATTGGTTGATTTAAATCCTTCAACTATAATAAACCAGCAATTTACCAAAATAACTACAAAAGCCTTCCACTTGTAGAATAGATAAAAATATAACAAAAACTTAAAACATAATATTGATGTATGTCCATATCTTTTTCTAACTCTTTTTTTTTCTCTCTCTCTCTCTCTAGCACTTCTTTTCAATGTTGTTACATAGTTCGGAGACATTCAGGTTAATGGAGCAGCTCACAAATATGGCGATGAAGCAGTAAGTTTTGAAATCTTGTTTTTCTTAAAGGTTCTTTTCTAGCACTTTTTTTTTTTTTTTCAAACTCAAACTAGATTTGACTGTTTGTAAATAGAAAATTCACTGTTTCATTAAAATTTTTATAAACTTTCAAGCAGAATTAAATCATATATTATTCTTACAGTGAGTCAAAAGTTTTGTAATATTATTAGTTTATATATTATGTAACCAAAGCAATTCAAGTCATTGAAGGAACTTAGCCATTAATAAAAATCTTTAAAATTTATCTTCATGCTTCTAATAGCTTTGTGGTAGTTAGTGTGGTGACACATTATGCATTGCTTCACTCCATATGTGAGGTGAAAGCCACACAGATGAATGTCTAATTTAGTAACTTATGTTTTACAAGTTGAAACTGGGCCATAATACCACAGAAGCAACCAAAAACATTTGTAACCAGTGGATTCAAGAAATTTCACTTTGGTTGTAAGAACCTTGATGATCAGGCAAAGTGAAGTGGGCCTAAAACTGGATTTTGAGGTTGTGCCCAAGCCATTGAGGTAAATTTGGTGTGTAGCACTTGGGGAGTATCAGGTGTGCTCAGTATCTCACAATCCAGTGTAGTTTGTCATCTTTATGACCTTAGCAAAAAATCTACAACAGCTAGATTGTGCCTCATGTCACCAAAATATTGCAAAACGTATAACCAAATCATTGCAATACTATCCCCCTAGTATTGCAATGATTTAGTTTCTGTCTGTTTTTATGTTTATCATAACAGAAAATCAGCATATTTTAGGTTTTATTTCTGTTAAAAAGTGGAAGAATTATAACAATTTCCAGTCCAGTCAGACCAACAGTTTCAAAGTAATTTATAATTATGTACCATAATTATTTGCATATAACACACATCCCTAACTTTAGACTACAAAATTCTGAGGAAAAAATACTCATGTATAATACGCACTGATTTTTTAGAATTTTTAGCAGGCAAATTTAAACTGAATTTAGCATTTGTTCAACATTTTATCAGTTTGTACTGACTATAAATAAGAATTTATATAGTTTACATTATCTTAAAACACAAAATTCACATAGTATTTAGAGCAAACATATGGACATGTTCACACAAAAATTCAACAAACTTGCAGTGAAAACAAAACTCACATTGGGAGAAGCAAAATTATGTACAAACACTTATTCCAGTGGACATTTCTCTGTAATGGTGTCAAATATTTTAGTTTGAATTGTAGATATATAACTTACTTTCAGTCATCCCACTCCAAATATAGTGAGGTATATGGCCAGAAAAAGAGTTAATCATAGACTTCCTGGGTGTAATATGCACCCCCTAACTTTCAGGCTGAAAAACCTGGAAAAATTATGTCAGATAATTATGGTATAACCTTTTATTTTTAACTCTGATAAAGTACTGATTGCAAAAACTTTTTTTCCCTTTTGAAATAAACAAGGAAGAATTGTCTCCACTCTTTGTCTGCTATAATGACATACAAGTGATAATACTTGAATAATAATAATAATAGGATACAGGATAGTAAATGTAGGTTCTGTGGAGACAGATGAAACAATCACATAATAAGCAAATGCAGCAAACTTTCACAAAAGGAATATAAGACTAGGCATGACTGGGTAGGCAAGGTGATCTACTGGGAATTGTGCAAGAGAGTAAAAATTTGACCATGCTGATAAATGTTATTTGCACAAACCAGAATCTATCCTAGAAAATGAAATGTATAAAATTCTCGGGGGGAACTTTAAGATACACATGGATCACTCAATCCTGGCCAGAAGACCAGACTTAGTATTGATTAACAAGAAAAAAACTTGTCAACTACTGGATTTTGCCTTTCCAGCTGACCATAGTGAAAGTGAAAAGATAGACAAATTCTTGGATCTTGCCCAAAAGCTGAAAAGAACTGTGGAACAGTTGTAGTTGGTACGTTGAGTTTGAATCTTAGATGGAACCTTTGGAACAGTCCCCAAATTTATAAATTAACTGAACTGTGTGCAAACAAATAATTAATATTTAATAGAATTATTAATGTTAGATAGGAATAATTATAACCACTTGTGTGCAAATAAATTAGCTATTACTCATTTAAAAATGTAATTACCTACAAACTGTATTCATTTACAAATCATGTATGAATATATGTATAAACAAGATTTGGCATTAAATAACCATCAAGAGTTGATATGCCATTAAACTATATAGCCTAACCAGTAGATAGCAAATGTAGTGCAGATAGCTTACACACCATTAAAAAAAAATTTGTATCATCTGTCCTCCCTTTTGGTATCAGAGTAAGATAGTGACCATAATTGTATTAAATTGTATTGTGCTATAAGGCCTCCTGCAGTGAAGCAAGGTATGCAAACATATATTGTATATATGAAGTATACTCTATACATATATAAATATATTTATTATTTTTTTAATTCAGGTAGATTGTTTTAACCTGGTCATTTTAAAAGTGACTTGCAAGCTGAAAAAGTGTGACTATTCCTGCTGTATCATATTATATTTATAATTAATCAAAAAAGTATGAAATATTTTACAGCAATGAAAGAACAATTGTTTTTTAATAACCATTTTTGATATTTCCTATAGGAAGTATGGCCATCCCTGCTTTAGGTCTATTTGGTTATTAAGTCAATTTTTGTCACTATTCACACATTAGAAAATACTAATTAAATCAACAAACTTTTTTTTTCTACTTTACTACTTATGGCTGCTTATTTGTTCAACTGTTTCAGATTGTTCAATCCCATATCACTATTATAATTACTCTTACTGTCATATTCCAACTATATTCTCTGTCCACACACGCACAGCTGAATTACAGGATAATAAAATATTATTTAATATTTCAAGCACTTGAGTTTTTTATTCGGAAGATTCACAAAGCATCAACAGTTATTTTCCGATCTTTAAAATGAGAATAATTTTTGTTTATTAATTTGATAAGTCTTCAAAGCATGATAGAAGAAATTCTTTAATGGGGTTGGGTATTTTTCCATCATAAATTGACAGCAATTATTTGCCAAGTATTTTTGGCAATTTTTTCAATTACACATAGAAAGCGATTTTTTTTTTTTTTTTTTTTTTTTTTTTTTTGTGTGAGAATAAAAAATCTTTTTAAAAATGAAACTTTATAAAAAAAAAATTTGAAAAATTTCAGCTTGTTGACTTTTCTTTTTTTTTTCCAGGTTAATGTCTGAAGGTGGATTTGAAGAAGATAAATCCCTCTTGCTTAGAACAAAGTATGTGAATCCATTACAATATTATAATTTTTATTTGACATGAAAAACAATTTCAAGAAAATATAATTTCTCTTATTCAGTATCAAAAATATCCTGTTACTACATCACATTTCCCAATTACAAAATTCTTAGCCTAAATGTGAAGTAATTACAAAAACCTATTTCTAAGCAATCAACATTTGATTAGCAAAGATAATTAGTTGATTCTGTTAATATTTCAATGTATATTCCCATTAAAATGACTTACAGGCTTTTTTATATTAGAAATTTGGGATTAAAAACAAAAATTAAGAATAATAAATATGTTGTGGGAATTTGAAGGCAACTGCTATGGATACAAATGAAAAATGACAACCAATACATTTGAGGAAAAAATGAGGCACAGTTAGTATAACTCTTATTATTGTAAGAAATGAAATCAATAACCCAAGTTCAAATCCTGGGCAAGGCTGATTGCATTTCACTTCATTCAAATGCTCTTAAGAAAACCATGAACCCATTTGTTCTCTCCAGTTATTGGTAAATAGTAGGGCAGACTATGTCCTTTAGCCTTATGAGGTCTAGGAGAAGAAAAATTTTAAATTCAAGTTGGTTGTATTCCATTTAAAAATTGACCTTGTGTCACATTCTGCTCATGGTGGAAGGGGTTGGGTAAATATATACATTTGAGTAGAAACTGCAGATATGTAGTAGTTTGAATATATTGTACTATTTGTTTGTCTTATTAAACCATGCCGAGCAAAAGCAGGATGACCAGCTCAAACATACATACAGCAGCTCTGTGAGGATACAGGATGTAGCCCTGAAGACCTGCCAGAGGTGATGAACGATAGGGAGAAGTGGCGAGAGGATATCTGTGCTGGCGGCACAACAAGATGATTAAACCACGGATCTGCACTTGGTTCTCTGCACAGGTTTGGGCAGGATTGTATGGAAGACTAATAGTTGTTCATGCCTGAATTTTGCTTTACCATGCCATGTTGTCCAAGAGAAGGGCAAGAACTGATATGGCTTGGTACCAATATTACTGGAACAAGTTTGAAGACAACATCAGATTGCCTTCAGAACTCCTGCTTCTTGTTTAGAATGGTGTTCTTCTAGATTTACTACCTACCGAAGCTATGGGGTGTCCTCGTGGTGTAATGGTTAAAGCGATGAACTGCGGAATCGTAGTACGCGAGTTCGTACTCCAGTCACGCTATTACGTTCACTTTCGGGCAAATACCCTTGGGAAAGGTATGAACCCCCTTATTCTCCCTCCAGCTATGGGTAAATAGTAGGACGGACTAGGTTCTTCAGCCTTGGTGAGGCAACTAGTCTAGGAGAAGGAAAACTCTGAATTCAAAACCTGTTAAACTCCGCTTAAAAATTGACTTTGTGTCATATCCTGCCCGAGCAGAGGGGTTGGTAAATAGTACCTACCGAAGCTATGTACCCCAATCTACCTAACCATTTTACCCATGTCTGGTAAGAGAAGAAATGGATTCATGACTTTTACAAGGACATTAGTGCAAAGTGAATGTATAGATTTAACAGCCGCTGCCAAAATTTAAATTCTACCTGCTGATTCCATGTTCTTCACCAATGAACACTACACAACGTGCATTTAAATGGCTTAATATGAATACAAATGGTAATTATTTTTAATTACTTTCTTTCCATTTATCTACAACAGAAAAAAGACCTCAAAAAAGATTTCCCTGCTGAAAAGAGATTTAGATGCCAAAGCCCGAAGTGAGGCTTTCAGGTCGGTTTGTTTACATTTTGTCTCTTTTTGTTTTTCTTTTATTAAAAAAAAAACTTGAAATAAAAACAGAAGCGTTCATACTTTAAAATGATGAAAAAAAGAAAAAAAATTATTAAATAATTTTCTGAAAGTACATTTACTTTTAAATAAGCGAACATCTGCTAAAATGTTTTTTACATTTATAAAATGTTTAACAGTTTTATTACATTTAAAAAATGGTTATGCACTTATCCAAATAAATTTTTGCCCAGTTGGCTAGGGGCTGTAGAATATACCGATTGCACCTCTGTCGAGAGGTAAAACCTTCCTCCCCATGAGTGTCCTGATATGACACTAAACAATCTGATGGTGAGGCTCCTGTAATGCTGAAGCTTTGGGAAATGTGGAGCACGTCTTCATTGCTATCGCTCCCAGGTCCACTCTGGCCCCGGAGTGGTAGCACCTGATAGGGTCCTATCTATGGGTCAAATAGAACTAAACTGTGAATTACTTGAAATAGAACTGTTTTTGACATTTAACTGTGTGTAAGCAAAAACTATACTTATACTAAACTGAATTGTTTGAATTAGAACTGTTTGACTAAACTGAATAGCTTGAAATAGAAATGTTTTTGATAATTCAACTGTGTATTTACATTTGACTTTCATACTTATGCCAAACTGAATTGTTTGAAATGGAACTGATTATGTGTATAAAAATGGATTTGGCATTAAATAACCTACAAAGGTTGATATGCTATAAAACCCAAACAACCAATCAACCAAATAAAATTACTATCTTTTAAATGAAAATATTTTAAAAAGAAATACTATTTTTATTTGAGCAAATTAGATTCTAATGATTACACAATAACAAAGATTATTCTACTTTCAAATAATAGCAAATCTTGAGAAATGAAATATAAAGTGAAAAAAAAAAAAGAATTTTACATAGTAAGTTATGTATTTCTCTTAATCCAACAGAGCTGCCTTCCATTTACCTGCCCATGAAAAGTTAGATGGAGACACAGACTGCATGTTATGGACTCCATACAATAAACAACATGTCAGTGGAAGACTCTATCTTTCTCTCAATTACATTTGCTTTGCCAGTAGGGTAAGTTTCAAATTATTTATTTTTAATTATATATGTATATATTACACAACTTTCTTTTACTGAATGTTATATTTTTTCAGCATATAAGGCACATGTTTTTTTTTTTCTTCAAATATCTGAGCCTTAGAATCACCCTCTAGATGATATTCAACTCCTTTCATGGTGACATTTTTTTTTCATCCTTTGGAAAACAGTTGAAGAGTAGAGGAAAGGTTTTCCATAGTTGCTCTTCTGTATCCTGTTATTATTCTATCCTTTCCTGGATCTTTCTGGCTTATCAGCTGAAGGGCTGCTTTTAACACAAGTCTATGAAAAGATCTGTACTGTGAATATTGTTATATGAGCACATCTGAAGCAAGGTAATTTGGGAGCAGAGTGAAAGACATGATCATTGAGTTCTGAAAGCAGAAGTTTTCTGCTGGGTCAGATATTTTTCAAGGTTGACAGACAACAGGTGGACCTATGCTGTTTTTGAGTAGTATTCAAGATACCAGAAATGACCACAGGAAGATGAAACTGTCAAGCAATTCAGGCCACTATGAAGATCGAAAATGAAATGGAAATGCATTATGGTCAGTTTTCCATTTCAAATAAAAAACAAAAAAACCCAAATGATACACCCAACCCAAGTAACAAATGTAGCCCTTTCAATGCCCTTTCTTAGAATATGCTGACTGCATCTCCTGCAGAGGAGTAAAACTCTCCCAAAGGAGTGTCTTGGATATGATAGTAAACTGCATCTGATGTTGAAATAACAGTTCTGGGAATTTAAGGTATGAGTATGCATTACTATTACTCCCAGGTCCACTATGATACGAAGTGGTAGTACCTATTAGGCTCCAATTAATTAGTTACATAGATCTGTTACCATGTGCCAAAAAATCTCTTAAGAAACCACAACACAAAAAATGTAAATACAAACGTAAAATGAATGATTCTCTAACCTCTAGGCATAAAATAACCCTAGAGCCATTAAAATCAATCAATCAATCAGCAAACGGATTAGACAAAGTGAACAATGTTCAAATGAGTTACAAAGAAACTAAGAATCTATAAAATGACATAATAGATAAGCGAGATCTATGTAGTGTAGCATTTGAATTAAGCCCTCAGTCCTTAAATGCAAGGAAAAACACTGGGTGTCAATGAATATGATTGAAAGCTATTGAACCCAAGATCAATCTGAGACTATGTCACTGACTGGATGGTTTCAGTCAGGTAACCAAGAATTTCAGAAGTTAGGAATAAGTTAATCTACTGCAGAGTAAATATCCAAACAGAGTGGTTGTGTTCCATCTATGCTCTCAACTCCTCATTAAGGTTGTGCAAGTAAAATGGTTGTTGTAAAAATGTGCACATAAGAATAGGGTCTGCATTGTTATCCCAACAAAGAAGGACTTAAACAGTTGGGGATACAGCAACAAATAAAACCATGAGTGAAGACAGATGTGATACAAGGTGACAGACAACAACAAAGATGGCAGCTGATGATAGACGACAGACCTGTCAACAAACAAAAGACGAGGGCACTGAGAAATAGATAAGGTAAAAGATAAGAATAAGTTTGAGTAAATGAGTAAGTAAATACAAAAAAAGAAAAGCCCATGTATCACAAAGAAGGTGCAGAATACGTATATAGATCACTTCATTTAAATGGATTGAGTGTAGTGTTTGATATGCATCATATTAAGGTTTTGCATTTTTATACTTTTATTTTATTTTATTCTTTTTTTTTAACCTTCATAATTTTGAGCCATTGTTAGATGAATCTGCAGATGCCAAGAGCTGATTGTTTTGTTTTTTTTTTTTTTTTTTTTTTTTCAATATAGATTCGTGACCAAGTATCTGTGATAATCCCCAACCGGGAAATTCTAGTTGTGGAGAAAATTGATAGTTCTCCCTCTGGAAATGTAATCAGTAATGCTTTGCTGATCACCACAAAAGGAAAAGTAAGTTGAATTTTATTAGAACACTCTTGTCTTGAATGTAAATCTTTATTCATAACTAAGAAGAAATTTACAGAAAAAAAAAATTTGTCAGTTGTAATTAAAATTTCCTCTCAAATATTTTTTTTTTTTTTTTTTTTTTTTTTTTTGAATGAAGAAATGAAATCATTTTCCTGATATTTCCTCTTATACATAAATTATTTAAGTTTCTACACCAAATAGTATTTCAAGAAGAGTTCGGCATAACAATATGGATAAATTATTTAAATTAAACTTTCCCTGTAAATATTACAAACAGCAAAATCCTTTAAGGATTTCTATAATATTCACATATCAATAAATTTCTGTTACAGTATTTCAGGACTGATTTCTTTATTACATAAGTTAACATCAAAGTTCTACTTTCCAATATATTGAGTCGTTCACATTTTTATTCATGAACAATATGAAATTGTATTTTTAAGAATTTTTTTTTTCTTTTTTTTCTTTTTTTTTTTTTTTCTTTTTAATAGATTTTAATTTATTTTCTTGGGCTTTTCTGTTTCTTATCTATGGCTAATCTTTAAACTTGGCATATGAACCCCTTTCATATCAAGAAGTTTTATTGGCATAGGGTGATGCCAGTTGTGCTTAAAATTGATTGGGAAAGCTTAATTTGTACAGAAAGCAAATAAAATTATCATCTGCAGGAGTACCCATTCTACTCATGGGAACTGAGATTTTTTTGAAAGAAAATAAGACAGGATTCTTTCCTATAGAAAGCAAATAGAGCATATTTTTATTCAATAAAAGCTGATTTAGTGTATTATTTTCATCTTGAGCAACACTAAGTTCTGGTTGTGTGTGCGTATATATATATATATATATATATGTATTAGTGTGTGTGTGTGTGTGTGTGATTTAAATTCTCTGAATATTGAATTTAGTAAATAACACTTGTAAAATAGAATGCCATCATTGCTTATCATTAAATGAGGATTTAAAATTAATTTAGATCTTAAGATTAAATATATTTGCATGTATCTTGGTGTCAATATATCAACTCTGTCTCTTTAAAAATGAGGTATTTTGTGAAAAATTAGATGCTTCAAATTTATCTGAAAATATCGAATGAAATTAGCTATTTGATGTGATTCATCAGTCTTGGATTTGCATTTGGATTTCACCATAATCCTAGGCAAGGTCAAATGGAAGACTAGCAGCTACCCGTGCTGCAGGTCTTCCCTCTTCATGAAATTAATGTTGTTCAAGAAAAAGGCAAGTTACTATACAAGTGGGTATTATTGTTGCTAGAAGAGTCACCAGAATGTGGTTGAACACAACAGATGCCCTGTTGGCTGGGGCTGTAGAATACACTGACTACACCTCTGCAGAGGTGTAAGGCACCACCACCAATGAGGCCACTTGTTAGCCATGAGCAGCAGCCCATAAGGCACTAGGACAGAATCATGGTGGCTGAGCAGTCATTGATCCAGTGACCGAGTGGTCAATGACTTGCAACTCACTGCTTTGGTCCTTACTTGGTCTGACAGGCAGTCAGATAGGCCTGATCTGATCAATCAGCTGGTTGTGTCAAGCTCTAGTATCTGTTTTATCTCAACCATACTTTTAGATTTGCACTTGCAGTAAATTCCCAACCCTTATTTTTTTGGTGCTAGAAGGCAGTGGCTGAGGGTCAATTGCATTGAGAAAATAAGAATTTGACCAGTACTGAAAACTTGAAATTGGCAACAGCTTGAAAACCTATTCCCAGCTTGAGTATACTAATTGTGTATGCCTGTCTCCACCAAAGTGAATGGGTTTTCCTCTTGGTACATTCCCAACTCAAGTTGAACTCCATGGTGGGTGGTGGAACACAGGGCAAGTGAAAAATAAACATTGCTTATGGTGCCTTCAAACAAAAAACAAAACGAAACCTGTCAGAATCACTCAGAGAATGAAGCAGCAGACTTCTTCAGATTCATTGTCATTAAATCTTTGGAGGAGGCCTGTCTCTATAAGTTTTCCCTTTTCCTCATAGAAAAAGTTATAAAAATAAGAGCTAACCCCAAAAACATAAGTAAAACAAGGAACGGTAACCTGATTGTTGAGGTGGACTGCCAGAGGCCAACAGAAAACATTAAAAATGAAAACCTTTCATATGACAAAATACAGAGCCTATCCTCATGAAAAACTCAACTTCCAAATAAGTTATCAGAAGTAGGGAGTTAGCATTGTTTACAGATGAGGAGATAGTATCAGCCCAGGGAAAACAGGGAGTTACAAACATAAAAAGAATCTCCATTAGAAAAGGTGAAGAATGAATCCAGACCAACACTTACATCCTGACATTTAGCCTGCCCCATACTCCCAAGGAGGTGAAGATCAGCTGTTGTCTTGAGAGCGTTGAGCAGTAAGTCCCAGCACACTTGAGGTGTTTCAAATGTCAAAAATATGGACACTACAGGGACGCTTGTAGAGGACAACGCACACATGTCAAATGTGGTGAAAAGGACCATATGGAGGAAGAATGCTTGAAAGAAATCAGATGTGCAAACTGCCAAAAAGATCATCCCACTTACACAAGATCTTGTAATGTTTACAAAAAAGAAAAGGAAATACTTGAGGTGAAACACGAGAGGAATGTGTCTTTCCTGGAAGCAAGGAAGTAGGCAAAAAAACAGCTATGCCTCTGAAGGATACAACTAATCAAGACAACAAATATAGAGCTCTCGTGGAGAAATTGATTTAGTTGGAACTGAATGATTGACCAAAGTTTCAGGAGCACCTGAAAAACTATACTTGACTGAATTTTACCAAGCACCAAATCAACAAGTTAAGAATAAAGAGAAATCTAATGAGGTAGTCCAAGTAAAAATACGCATAGTATCTACCACTCCAACACAAACTACTCCTCCTAAAAGTGTAAAATCTCTTACAACAAAACAGCTGTTACATAAATCACTAATCCATCCACCAAAAATTATTAAAGACAGACTAAAAATCTTGTCTCTCAAAAAACCTGAACAACTTAAACAAAAACCACAAGTTCCCATTGGCCAAGCTGGAAAAATATAGATAAACACCAAAGTGAACAATGAAAGACCAGAAAGTGCAATCAAACAGCGTTCAACCAAATCTCATACCGTCCCCTCAATATCAAGCACAAACTCACCTATAAGAATGAATAAACAGTGCAATACTCAGGGATTGACAAAACCCCTACAAAGACTCTATAATATAGAAAGTATGTAAAGTGACTCAGACCGCATAGTTGCCAACCTAAATCTAGAAGAGATATTAAATAACTACAATACTTGCAACCATTTGACTGTGGACAAATTGATAGGCTCACTCACCCTTTTTAAATGTTAATCTCTTTATGTATCATACATATCTATTTAAATGTGTACAAACAAATGATTAAAAGTAAATAGAATGATTCATATTTAATAGAAATACTTGAAATCATTGATCTGAAGAAAAATGAACTCAGGCTTGCTTATTAGCAAAATGTTCACAAATCATACGTATCTAATATATAAGTCTAAATAAAATTTGGCATTAAACAACCTACATTGTTTGATATGACATAAAACCAAACAAACTTACAAACAATAACCATTTAACTGTCTGCAAACAAATGGTTGATATTAAATTGAATTGTTAGTGTTGGATAGCAATACTTAAAACCATTTAATCATGGGCAAACAAATGAACTCTCATTTGTTTAAAATGTTATCTTTGAATTAATCATTTAGAAATATAAGGTTTGGTATATGCAAAAACAGAATTTGGCATTAAATAATCTACAAGGGTTGATATGCCATAAAACCCAACCAACTAACCAACATTTAAACTGTGTACTTATGCTAAACAGAATTGTTTGAAATAGAACTGTTTATATGTATAAAAATGGATTTGGCATTAAATAACCTACAATGGTTGATATGCCATAAAACTAAACCAAAGCAAAACAAACGACAGCTTTGGGAGATTCAACTCCATGATTTTACTGCTACACCAAGGCAAGTTACCCTGCTATATTGGTTGGGAGTTTGAATTCAGTTCTCTTTCTCCTAGACTGGTTTCCCTTACCAAGGCTTGAGAATTCAGTCTACCTTACTATTTACCCCTAGTTGAAGAAAGAAGAATTAGTGCACAGTGATATGCAAAGAGCATCATTCAAAGCTTGAACTCTGCTTAAGAAATCCATTTTCTACAACAGCCTTTACATCACCCCATACCTTTAATTACGTATATTTATCCAATTTTTCCATACAAACAGGATGCGACACGAGGTCAATTTTGAAGTGAAGTTTAACAGGTTCAGATTCAGTTTTTCTTCTAGACCAGTTGTTATACCAAGGTTAAAGAGCCTAGTCTGCCCTACTATTTACCTATAGTTGAAGAGAGAATAAATAGATTCATACCTTTCCCAAGGATATTAGCACAGTATAAAATATAAACAGTCTTGTCCAGGATTTGAACTCTGGTTGCTGTGTCCATTTCCTAAAAATTACACCACAAGCACTTTTAATTTGTGTGTGTGTGTGTGTGTGTGTGTGTGTGTGTGTTATCCTTTGTCAAGGTTGACAATAGATGCAACAACCTTTTGCTGTTATTACTATTTAGAAAGTAATTTTAAGAAAGTACCTAATGTTTGTTTGTTTTTCCAGATGAATTTTACATTTGCTCAACTTCAAGATCGAGGAGTGATACTGGACAAAATTTCCTTTTTCCTTTACAAACAACCTGGCATCAAAGAGTAAGATCTTTTTTGTTTCTACATTGGATATTTAAATAATAATCATCACATTACATTATTATTTCTATTCAATTGAATCTGTGAATAGTATTAATGACGTAGTCAAATAATAAATATCAATTATCTATTACCCATCCTCTTTCAAATGATCATATTTTTTTCCGCAGAGTGAGTGATGTGGGAAATTCTGAAAATGGACAACAGAAAGGTTTGTAGAATTCAATTTTTATTTTGAATTCAGAAGAGAAAAAATTACATTAGTTTTCTACTTACATAATTGTTTATAAAATATTTTACACTTTTCTACATAAACAAAATATCCCCAAAGTATTACTTATTTAATAGATGTAACACTTTACATACAGTTGACATGAATAAGATTTATCCCTATTCATTTACATATGGTGTTTGTTTTCTTTTCTTTCCTTTCTTTTCTTTTCTTTTCTTTTTTCTTTTCTCCTTCTTTATTTCTTTTCTTTCCTTTCTCTTTCCTCTTTTCTTTCCTTTCTTCTCTTTTCTTAAAAATATTTTGACAATCTCTTCCAAGTACTGCTCATTTTAAAAGAAAGGAAACTGGATCCTAATAATACCAGAAGAGAAGAAACTACTCTTGCTCCACTATGCATTGGACATACTAGATTAACTCTGTCCTTCATTAACTCTGTCCTTCATTCTAAAAGATGAGCCTCCCCCCTAAATGTCCATGTAGAAACCAGTACACTATAAAACACATCTTGATCGAATGCACAAAACTAACTAATATTCAACGAAGGTTTTATAATGTTGACAACTTGAATGAACTATTTAGAATAATAGACCCTGAGCAGATATTCAACTTTCTCAAAATAATCGACCTCCTCCCAAAGATGTAGGCTGATGTATTTTTGATACTTGCAATCACTTAACTGTGTGGGAGCAAATTACTAACATTAGATAGAAGTACTAGTGTTAGACAGTAATACTTGGAACTATTTTGGCTGTGTGCAAAAACAATGAGCTTTGGCTTGTTTAAAAATGTTAAACTACAAAATATGAACTTGCAATTCATATATATATATATATATAAACGATTTGGTATGAAATAGCCCATAAGAGGTTGATATGCCATAAAACCCAACCAACTAATCATCACTTTTGGATTACTTTGTTTTTCTATTTTCTTAATACTGTCAGATTTATTTCCATTATTTACTTCCATAAACAAAATATGTTGACTTATGTAAATAATGTTTGATGAATTTATAACTAACAAACTATGACCTTTGTTTGGGCACCTCATATGGTATGATTATTAACAAGCTAGTTCTTGCAGATTATTATTTTTAATCTGGCCTTCTGCCAAACGAAATTTAGTAAATAACTGCTACTTCTATCCCATAATAGTTGTTAAATTATTATATGAAATTTTATGTGCAAACTATTGCTACTCCTGGCAAAAATTACGGAATGAGCTCACTTTGCTTTTTTTTATTTAGCAGTAAATAAACTAATAATAGATAAGACAAAACATTTTTTATGTAACCGCAGAACATTTTGACTTCCTTCATTCCATAATAGTTTCCTCTGTATGGTTTAAGGAAGATATACAATTAACTTAAATAATTTAATCAAGTTTGTTTAATTAAATTCCTTTTTAGTTTATAATTTAGTTTAAAAAATATGAATCATCCCATTGCATGAATTTAGGAACTTTTATGGGATTAAATGAATTGGTAGCAAAAATGTAACCTTGTGTTTTAAAAATAATAGCATATTTGACATTGTCTCTTTAAAAATACTGGTATATTTGACATTGTGTCTTTAAATATAATAGCATATCAAAAAATAAACTCATAAAAAAAAATCAAATTAGATGTATCACTATCTGGCCTCTAATAAAATATGAATATTTCAATATGAATTCTTTCTTTCAGCTATTCAATTTTCCTTGTTTTCTTTTTTTTTTTTTTTTTTTTTTTTCTCTCTTTTTTTTTGTTGTTTTTTAAAATCTTTTTGCCCTGTCAACAGGGCTTAGAATACACAGACTGTATCACCTACAGAGAAGTAAGACCTCTAAAAAGGGGTGTCTTGGGTATGATATTACTGCATCTGATGGTGAGGTTCCAGTTTTGGAGGAATGTAGAGTACCCTTTCATTGTCATTACTCACAGATCATTTCTAACTTGGATTGGTAGCGTACCACTACAGGTCTCAAATTGAAGGTTGTACTGTTACTGCAACAAATAGAACATACTGTTACATTCCAAATGTACAGTTGTAACCTCACCATGGAAAAAATAGGGACAAACACACAAAAACCCTGTCTTTGTTTATTAGCACACAAGTTTATTTGCTAACTCTTTTTAAGGTAGTTGTCAAGGAGAGAGGAACAGAGTATGGAAACTGAGTCGACTGCATCTGCTGAACAAAGAAAAACAACATATTATGAGGAGAGAAACAGAGGGCAGACACAGACCATGAGCTATCTTTCTGGCTTTGTACTGTAGCTCCAACGTGCTTGTTTGCTGGTTTTGTCATCACAGCTTAACGTCTGGTGTGAGACCCCCCTTTTTTTTTTTTCTTTTCTTTTCTTTTTTTTGGGGGTGGGGGCTCATTCCAAAATTTTTGTCTCTCTTTACATCATCTTTGGCTGATGCTCAACTCTTGTCTGTACCTCGTCATGTCTCCCAGCCAACTGACTTTTAAACCCAGGTCATTTCCTTACTTCCACCTGTAGTGTCAGAGGGACGGATGTATCTGTTTCTGGTGGTTCCACAGAAGATTTAGCCCAGTTTTTTAGTCATTTTTAATTACCTTAGTCATTCACCTGTGACTGGCTGACCTTCAACCAGCGCTTTGGCCTGACTCACTCAGAGGTCAACTGGCCATTTGTAGACTGTCTGCTTTTTCTTATTTTTTTTCTTCTCTTTCTCCTTCCCCAGAAATTAGCCTCCCATTGTTCTCTTTCTAACTTCGACTCTCCAAAAGCCTCTCAATCACATTACAGTAATATGTGTTAGGATCCAATCTATAGGTTAAGTAGATCTGTTTGTAAATAATTGTATGAAAGAGGAATACTTGATGCCATATAACTGTAAGTTATTTGTATTAAGAATAGTTACTTTAGGCTATAATTGTTTACAAAGAATTATTATTGTTAGTTGCTTAAAACCATAAACCTGTGTGCCAGCAAATGAGTATTAAGAAGAAATCATTACTTTAGACGATATAATTGTGTATAAATTGTTAGCATTAGATAGGAATACTTGAAACCATACAATTGTGTGCCAAGTATTTGTATTAGATCAGAAGAATTGATTTCATATAACTACTAAAAAAAGCTCTTAAACAACTACATAAAGAATGTAAATATGAATGTACAGTGAATGCAGCTCTCTAATTAACCCTACCTGGGTTGACGAACCATTAAAATCAATCAATTGATGAAAGACAAAAAAAAAAGAATTAAGATCATTTGCATTAATTTCATATATATATATATATATATATATATATATATATATATATATATATATATATATGCATGCACATATTATTATCATTTAAATGATTTACAAGTATTTCCTTATTTTTATTATTTCATTTTCTCTAGAAGGGAACAGCAATTTCACAATGCAGCCTGCTCTTATTAGCTTGTTTAATCGGAGGGATTCTGATGAGCTGACCAATAAAGAAACCATTAAACAACATTTATGGAATATTCACTTTGCTGAATATGGAAAGTAAGTGATATGAACATTCTTCTCAGTAAATTTATACGTCTCATTGTGTCTTAATATCATATTCTGCTGCCATACAGAGACTACATACAACTTGAGACAACTTATATGCCACATATATTAGATTGATCTCCCTTGCTTTTGTTTACCGTCATGGTTGAAAACACATAGTGAAAATTGGAAAATATTTCATTATGTATCATATTTTTACTTATTTGCCATTACTACTAGCTTCACTCTGATCTGTTAGCATCCAATCTATGGGTCAAAGAGATTTTTTTTTCTATTATACATATTAGGTTGGAATATTTGATGACTTATAACAGTAAATTATTTGTATCAAGAATCGTTACTGAAAGCCATTATTGTTTACTAAGGATTATTATTACTTACTTAAAACCATTTAACTGTGTGCAAACAAATGACTATTATCAGATAGAAAAAAGTTACCTGAAACTATATAATTATTTGTATTAGATAAAGAATACTTAAAACTATTAAACTGTGCAAATTATTTGTATTAGTTAGGAATACTTGGTAGCATATAACTGTGCAAAAGAAAAAGCTTTCAAGAAACAACTACACAAAAAACAATTATAAACATACAAAGTATGTGATTCCCTAACTTCTGAGCATAAAATAACCAATCGAGAAACAAAAATCTGTTTTAACACAATTTGATACATTTTTGTTCTTCCTATTTTAATTTCTTTTTTCCTCTATTAACAGAGGTGTGTGTATGTATCGTACTTACAAAACTCGTGAATTAATCTTAAAAGGAGTCCCAGATAATTTGCGAGGAGAAATTTGGATGACATTCTCAGGTGCTGTTAATGACGTGAGTATACTTTTTATGATGTTGCATACTCTCATTGGGGTAGATACCCATTTCAGGGTTTACTTTTGTACATTATATTATTATTTCCTTTCTTCTATCTTGGATTATCTGGTCCATTGTTCAGTATCCTGTTCCTCACTTATTCGTGTGTCATCTTTCTCATGTTTCATCAACCACCATCTTTGTTTCCCAGTGTCATCTGATCATATAACTTCTTAATTCATTCACAGCCATGGTTTCAAATGATCACTGGGGTGACCATGCATCACTCAAATCCAATGATCACTATACTTTTACACTGTTTAACAATTAAAGATTACACTGATTTACAAAGAAATTGAGGCAAACGCAAAAATACCCGTTTTTACCTAATTTGAGGGTGCTGAATTCAAATTTGAAATCCATTTTTACTCATCACCTCTAGTTTTTTTAGATATGCATAGTGTGCATTTTGTGCATATACGGTACATAAAGGCGTATATGAATTCAGGGTTAATTCTAATATTGGGAGACTTATGGCTTATTTTTTAGTTATTATGCCCTAAATGTAAGTGATAGCATTACATTTTATATATATATATATATATATATATAATCTCAAAACGGATTTTGACAGTTAAGGCAGCAGGTCTCAAACCACACTCTGGCAGTCATTGGAAGAGGCGGTGCAGGAGGTTGGTGTCCCTCAACTATCGTGTTACACATCTTTTGGGTTACTAAATATTAGTATTACATTTTCAAATGCACATTTAGTTTTACTTTGTTATATTTTTAGATTCTCCAATGGCTTCAAGCACGTCAAAATGTCGAAGATGCCTCAACAAGGCCAATTCTTTCTGCTACGTGTGTGGGGACTTCACAACAGTTGCACAGCGTCGAACCATCACTTCCCTCCTCAGAACTGCCTACTTTCACTATTTTCACTGTAAAATTGGTGATCAGGACAAGTCTTGGGCTCCACACATCTGTTGTAAACCCTGCTACAATGGACTAACTGCTTGGTTTAATGGCAAGAAAGCGGCTTTTAACTTTGCAGTCTCGATGATTTGGAGAGAGCCGCGAAACCACGCAGATAATTGTTATTTTTGTTCAACTAATATAACTGGTTTCAATGCATCTTCTAGGAAAAAGATCAAATATCCCAACCTTCGATCTGCTATGAGACCTGATCCCCATTCAGATGATCTTCCTGTACCCACACCTCCAGTAAATAAGGATCTTCTTTTCTCATCAGATGAAGAAATGCCTTCAAGGGAGGATTCTGCCAAGTCAATATCTTTGGAAGATATTGAGTCTACATATTCAGGAACAAGCGGCAATGAGCCACACTGGATCATGCAAGAAGACCTGAATGATCTTACTAGTGATTTGTATCTGTCAAAACAGCAGTCAGAGCTCTTGGCTTCTCGGCTTAAACAGTGGAACCTAGTCCAGGAAGATGTAAGGATCACCAATTTCAGGAACCGGAACAAATAAGGTCATTGGTGTTCTTATGGGTATGCAAACGGGCTTCACAAAGTACTGTTGTTTTCTCTGTCTCTGGGATAGTCAAGCTGTATCCCAGCATTACAAGCAGAAAGACTGGGGGTCTAGAAGTATTTTTGTTCCTGGCAAACACAGCCTCAAGGAGAATCCCCTGGTGGACATGAATAAGGTGCTTCTTCCTCCTCTTCACGCCAAGCTTGGTTTGATGAAGAATTTCGTGAAGGCATTGCACAAAAATGGTGCTGCCTTCCAACACTTGTCTACCGTGTTCCCAGGTCTTAGTACTGCTAAGTTCAAAGTGGGCATCTTTGTTGGACCTCAGATCCGAGAAGTGCTGAAGGATACTGATTTTGAGGAGTTTCTTAACTTAAAGGAACTGAGAGCATTGGGAAGCATTCAAGTCAGTCTGTAGTGGCTTCCTTGGTAACATGTGCGTACCAGATTACCAAGCCTGTATTGAGAAGTTGCTAAAGTCTTACGAGGATATGGGGTGCTGAATGTCACTCAAGATTCATTTTCTCCATTCCCACCTCAACTTCTTCCCGCCAAACCTTGGAGCAGTGAGTGATGAGCATGGAGAAAGATTCCACCAAGACATTATGAAGATGGAGAGCAACTATCAAGGCAAATGGGACCCCGGCATGATGGGAGACTTCTGCTGGATGCTCTTGCATGACATCCTGGAGGCAAAATACACCAAATCTTCTAAGAAAACACACTTTTGACTGTCTGGTACTATGAATTGGGTAATTGTGTCATTCAAGTATATTGATTCAATCAGTGTTCTTTATCTATCCTATTTTATCTGTTATAAGCTGCTGCAACTCTTGAAATATGCACATATATTCTCTGTTTATACAAAAATGAAACTATGTAAAAGCCAGAAAAATAGAGGTGATAGAGCAAAACTATTTATAAATTTGAATTCAGCACACCCAAATTAACAAAAAAATAACACCTATCCCCATTCTTGCGTCAGACTAAAAATTTTTGTAAACCAGTGTTATTCAACAAACCTACACTTCATGTCAATAATAGATTTTGCCAATTTATTATGTAACAATAGTCTGCTTTTATTCTTTTCAATGTCTTTCTCTAAAAAAAAAAAAAAAAAAGAATTCAGCATAAAATATTTAAAAATCTAAAGAGATTTTCATATTGTAGAAAGTTTTTGCCTTACTTTTAGTGTGATGGAGATGCTCGTAGTGTAATGGTTATCCTCATTGTAAAAAATGGAATTAGTGACCCAAGTTGAAACCTGAACAAGGCTGTTTACATTTCACTTGATGCTAATGCCCTTGGGAAAGGGCATGAATCCATCTATTCTCACTCCAGTTACGGGTAAATAGCAAGACAGACTGGTCTCTTTAACCTTGGTATAGCCACCAGTCTAGGAGAAGGAAAAACCTGAATTCAAATCAATTGTACACTGCTTAAGAAAATAGCTGTGTTGCATTCTGCTCATGGCAGAGGTTTGAGTAAATCAAAAGTCAAATCATGCTTAAAGCACAGGTTCCCAACAGATTACTTAAGTTAAGCATCAATTAGCCTGCTCAGTATTTACATGGGTGACCATTTAGTAATAACAGGTACTGTAAGCAACCTGAAACCTACCCATTTCAGGTTGCTCACAGTACTAAACAATAACTTAGGAATTACTCTTTGAATTTTTTGTTTTCATTGGACAAAATCCCATCATCTTTGAATTAATAGAATTGTTTTTGACATTGAAACTGTACTTAGACTAAATTGAATTGTTTAATATAGAACTGTTTTGACATTCAACTCTGTGTAAACAAAATCTGTACTTATACTAAACTGAATTAGAACTGTTTTGACAATTAAACTGTGTACTCATGCTAAACTGAATTGTTTGAAATAGAGCTGACTATTTGCATAAAAATGGATTTGACATTAAATAACCTAAAAAAGTTGATATGCCATAAAACCCAACCAACCAATCATCCTTGAATTCAAAAATTACTTGAAATTATATCAAGATGTTCTCGAAGATTTAAAACTAAATTATTCATCTTTAAATTATGTTCATGTGACAACCTGCTTAGCATTGTGTCGAAAAGAAAAATGTTGTGTGGATATGTGACAAGATCAAGTCTGGTAAAAATCATCCTGTAAGATACAGTGCCAGACAAAAGAGGAAGTGGGAAGATAACATCCAGGAATGGACAGGACTATCATTTGCCAAGTCACAGATTGCAGTTCACAAAAGATATATGGAGGCTGTCTGTCAGAGAGTTATGAATGATGTCTCTACACCTGACTCAGTTATGGATTAAACAGTATCACTACTGTTCTTCTACAAAAATAACTTTAGTATTAAATAACCCACAAAGGTTGATAGGAAAAACATTCTAGGGTTATGAAACAGCTGAGGTTGAAATTTAGGTTTTAAGCTTTTTTCATGGGATCACATTAAAACTGAAAATAGCTTGGTACATTTTTATAAAGTAATATCAAGTTTAAATTTGTATATGTGGAATTAGAGTGTAAAAAATACTTTACCCATTGAGTAATAAATGTATTATAATAAAAGATAAATAAATGATTAATTATGGTTGGCTACTTATTTACAGATGGCTATGAATCCTGGTTATTATGCAAGTATGGTACAACAGAGTGCTGGCAAAAATAATATTGCTACTGAAGAAATTGAAAGAGACTTACACAGGTAACAAACTGCTTTTATTTGTATTTTATTTTTTGATTTTTATCTATTGCAAATATTTTGTTTTACTTTCTTTTTTTCTTTTTTTATGACCAAAATGTGCCTTTTTTTTTCTTTCCTTTTTCTTTTTCTTAAAGACTTTTTCAAATTTGTATAATTATCTAATTTTTAAAAAATATTAGTTTCATCATCAGTTTGATTTTGAGCAGTACTATCAGGTTTTTGGTATCCCTTTTGAACAGCAAAGGATATTGGTATTTGACTCTTTAGCACAACTGACCATACAAATGGTGGATTTTAGTGGCACATTTTTCCATGAACTTCTACAATATTAAAATTTGAAGGTCAATATAATTGACAAATAATTGTATTGTTTGTAACATTCAGATTGGCATTTGAAACTGATTTTCTTCATCTCTCTCTTTTAGGAAATGATAAACTGATATTTTATTCATCTCGCACACAATTTTGTCTTGCTGGCTTCTATAATTTGTTTTGCCAGCAATGACACAACACTTCCAGAGCATTGCTAGAAACTAGCAAATATCTGAAATGATAGATTAAGCTTCTTAAGCTCACTCATTTCTTTTACTGCTTCAATTTAGGGTAACTTTTCTAGCCAAATTAATTATATTCTTAATCCCAACTTTTAACCCCCCCCACACACACACACACCAATAAGTTAAAAACAGAAATTTTAGACTGTTGCCCTAAATTGAAAAATCTACTTTTTAAATTGTTTTTTTTTTTCGTTTTTTTTTTTTTTGTTTGTTTTTTGTTAGTTTGCAAAATATTACATAATTAATTTGATAATTAATTAAAAAGATTATCTAAATTTCTAGCACTTGTCAAAATAAGATCAGCTATTACCTAGTTCTCTCCCTGAGTGCTGCTCCATCAGGCAACACCTCTCCCTCAATTCAAAATGTGGTTAGATGCCCCACACGGGATATGCCAAAGAGAGAGAGCTTTAATCTTGGCCTTCTTGGGGTAAAAATTAGTTTCTTGCTAATCTAGAGTGAATAAATACTTTAGAAGAACCTGGAAAAATGACTGAGCAACATTTCGTTCAAATTAGATATACTAAATTTTATTAGATAACATTAGATTTACATAAAAGCATTCTTTAAATGGATTTTTTTTTATCAATTTTGTAATAAGTATATGACATTTGGGTCTATTTGATGGAAAATTTTTAAAAAATTAAACTAAGCAGTAATACTTATTTATTTTACTTAAAAGAAAAACACAAAAGATAACTATGAAAGCATTTATTCCTTATGAAAAACAACAATAATAGAAAAGAATATTAAAGTAATTTTGTGAAATGATAAATAAATTAGCCAACCATAATTGAGGGTGACCCAAAGGCTCCTTTTTCAACCAAGGTGTAGGGGAGAGTGCTACTCCTTTCCTTGGATTGCTTCACTTACCCTTGATCCATACCTTATGATGCTGAGTGTTAAGCAAGGAGGTATCAAGTACGATTTTTTTGAGTCTTTGGTATGACTCAAACTGGGATTGAACCCCAGTTTCCTCAACCATTGGCAAACACTAATCATTATGCCAGTTAAAATGTGAAATAATAACAAATTTATTTTTAATAAATTTCAAAGTATAAAAACAAAGGTAGAAAAACATCTTCAAAAAGATATACAGCTGTTAAAAACTAGACATTAACTTTATATAATATTATTTATTAATGTCATTTTTTTTTAAATAGATAAATCATTACTGTTCACTCAATCACAAAAGGAAAATGGGGTAAAAAAAGAATCATACTTTTAATATTTTTTAATCTTTATACAAGACATAAAAAAAAGAGAATTTGAACCATAAATTTTTTTTTTTTTTTCAAGAATACTTTTAAGAGAAAAACATTGAATAATGAACTTTAAAGCTAGCTTTTTTAACCCAACTTTTTAAAACTTTAGAAAACCCTGGAAAAATGCTTAATTTCATTTACACTCACAGCATTTTTACAATACCAAAAATATATTGAATTGAATATGTAGAATTGAATTTAATGATATGTAATTATAATTAATACAAAAACACTCTTTTATATTTTTTCATTCATTTTGTAGTACAAAAATATTACATTTGTTTCTATTTTATGTTAATGGTTGATTTAAACTAACTTAAAATAGTTTAATATTCAAAATAAAAACACAAGTTATTCATAAAAAAATTAAATTTTATCAATGAATAATTCTTATGAATAACAATATAAAAAAAAAATATTAAAATAACTTTGCAACCATTGATCAATAACAGTATTTTATTTTAATTTTACATGAATGAATTTTGCAATAAAAACAAGCATGTAAACAAAGGTTTTCAAAAAAAAAAACCTCATAGAAGAAACAAGACACTTTTTTTTTTTTTTTTTAGAAGAAGAATCTTTATAAACTTTAAGTGAAAAATGTTAAACTTAAAGGGGAAATATTTTATAAACTTTAATTTTAAAATGTTAAATAAGAAGCTTAAAATTCAAAATTTCAAGAAAACCAAAATTTCTATATACCATTTTTGCATGGTGATTTACAGATCAAAAAGTTTGTATTTACAATCTACATAAAAAAAATGATATAACAGCTCAAAATAGAATAAATCTTATACATACTTCAATTAAATGATATTCCAATTGCAAGGAAAAATTTTGTTGGATTTCTCTGCCCTGTCAGCTGGGGCTGTAGAATATGCCGACTGCACCTCTGCAGAGGGATACCTTCCCCCCCCCCCCGCCCAATAAGGCTAGCTGTTGGCCATGGGTGGCAACCTGTAATGCTTAAGAACAGGATCCTGGTGACTGAGCAGTCCTTGACCTAGCAACCAAAGAGTTCATATGACTTACAGCACTCCACTTTGGCCCTTACTGGGCTAGACAGGCAGTCAGAGAGGCCCGATCCAACCAATCAGTTGGTCATGTCAGCCCTCTTTCAGTTTTTTGCAAAAATCTGAATTAGAGGGCGATGGCTGTAGGGTCACTCATGCTGAGGAAAGACCTATACTCCTTTCTGTCCCTGGGTTAGTAATTATCTTGGAATTGAAAACCCAAGGAAAATATTAAATTGTCTACCACCAGTATATTGACTATGTAGCCCTGATGTTATTAGGCGAATGGGTTTTCCCCTAGACACATCCCCATGTGGGACTTCGTGGTAGGTGGGGAGTATAGTCAATGAAACTCAGACATTTTTTTAAGTCTTATGAAAATATAACCCAAGCCAAAATCAAAAAAATAAAAAGACCCCTCTCAAAATCCTCTTCAGAAAGTAAACATGAAACTGATGAAAACTATCAATTCATTGTACTTGAATCAGTAGAAGAAACTCCAATCACCAAACTATCCTCATTCCTGATTCAAAAAACAATAGAATCACACTGCAAACCAATCAATATCAAAGTAAACAAGTTCAAACTTCAGTCAGGTTATTTGTCTGTTACCCTTGGGAAAAGTATGAACCCCTTTATTACTGGGGGTGTCCTCGTGAAATAATGGTTAAAGCGATGGACTGCGGAATCGTAGTATATGAGTTCGTATTTCAGTCGCGCTATTACGTTCACTTTCGGGCAAATACTCTTGGGAAAGGTATGAACCCCCTAATCCTCCCAGCTATGGGTTAAATAGTACCACTGCTGTTCTTCTAGGAGAATGGCTTTGGCATTAAATAACCTACAAAGATTGATATGCCATTAAACAAAGAAACTAAACCAAACCAAACCAACCCTTTATTACCTGTCTTATAGGTTGAATAGTATCACTGTTGTTACTCTACAAGGATAGCTTTGGCATTGAATAACCCATGAAGGTTGATACCCATTAAACAAAAAAACAAACCATTTGCCTTCTAACAAGGGATATTATAGTTGGTGACAAATGTATTAAACTTATTGATAATAGTATGATAATCTTAATTCTTTTTAAATAACAATAAATTGATTATCATTTCCAGGTCACTTCCTGAACATCCTGCATTTCAAACAGATTTGGGAATTGGAGCTTTACGACGAGTGTTAACAGCTTATGCATGGAGAAATCCTACCATTGGTAAGAATATCTCTTAAATTTTTCTTACAGTAAATATTTATACCAAGTTTTCTATCAATTTAATCTTTTGACCAAGGGGGTGTCCTAATGGTGTAATGGTTAAAGCGATGGACTGTGGAATCTTAGTAAGCGAGTTTGTACTCCAGTTACGCTATTACGTTCACTTTTGGGCAAATACCCTTGGGAAAGGTATGAACCCCCTTATCCTCCCAGCTATAGGTTAAATAGTACCACTACTGTTCTTCTAGGAGAATAGCTTTGGCATTAAATAACCTAAAAAGAGTTGATATGCCATTAAACAAAGAAACCAACCAAATCAATCATTTGACCAATGAGTTCAGGCTCATTACTTGTCTGAAGTTTTGGAACATTTCGTATTTTTACATTATGGTTATCTTATTACTATTTACTTTGACTTAGCATCCACTAAACAACCTTAGATTTATATTATTTTCTATAGGGGAGTCCTCATGGCATAAAAGCTAAAATGCTGTATTGTGACCTCAAAGTAAGCAAGTTCAAACTTCAATCTCACTGTTATGTTCACTTTTGAACTGATACCCTTGGCAAAGGCATGAACCCCTTTTCCACCAACTATGAGTTAAATAACATCACTGTTGTTCTTTTACAAGGAAGACTTTGGCATTATATAACCCACAAAGGTTGGTAAGCCATTAAAACAAAGAAACCAAACCTTATTTTTTACATAAAAAAAAGAATAATACCTACAAATATCTATAGATAAATATAAACTTTAAGTATTTTTGATACCTAAATACTAAATTATTTTAGTTCTATTGAACTAAAATAGTTTTTTAAAAAAAAAAATTTTTTTTTTTTTTTTTTTTTAAAAATGTAATCTTTCAGTTCAATTTAATATATAATCTCTGTTCAATAATAGTTGTTACATTTGTATATATATTTAATGTTCTAAATATAATTTATATAAATAATTTTATTTAATGTTCTAAATAACAAAACAATTATTATGATACAGAAGTAATACATAAGTTTGTGCCTAAAATAAAAACCTTTTAAAAATCTTTTAAGTATATGTACAGCCAAATCCAAAAATGTTTTGTTCATTAAAAAATATGTACTTAATGGCAGATTCTTCGGTACAAGGTAATGACTGTTTTTATCCATTGTTTCAAGATGAAATTAAATTTTATCAAAGAATCTACATTATCTTGTTATTAATCATTTTATATAGTAACTTAATTTTAGAAGCTCTATGAATAATGTAATGGCTTTTAAGCTAGACTAACACAATTACTAGTGAGTTTGATTCTCACTAGTTTCATCATACTTCTAGCTTGTTCCACAACTAAATTAAACTTATCAAATGACTAATTTACTTAGATATTCAACATTCAAAATAACTAAACAACTATTAAAGTACAGAGGCAGTAAATTTTTCTTTTAATTCATTTGATATTTAAAAACTTGAACTTATATATTGATACCCAATTTTACCTTTGCCCAGTCAGCTGAGGCTGTAGAATACACTGACTGCACCTCTACAGAGGGGTAAGACCCCCCCCCATAACGAGTGTCCTGGATATGACACTAAACTATCTGATGGTGAGGTTCCAGCAATGCTGGAGCTTTGGGGAATGCAGAGTACCCCTTCATTACCATCGCTCCCAGGTCCACTCTAGCCCGGAGTGGTAGCACCTGATAGGGTCCTATCTATGGGTTAAATAGAACTAACAGCATACTTATGCTAAACTGAATTGAGTAAACTGAATTGCTTGAAATAGAAATGTTTTTGACAATTAAACCATACTTACACTTAAACTGCGTGCTTATGCTTAACTGAATTATTTCAAATAGAACTGTTTTTCGACATTAAAACTGTATTTACACTTAACTGAATTGTTACATATAACTGCTTGAATAGTTTGAAATGGAAATGTTTTTGACCATTAAACTGTGTACTTATGCTAAACTGAACTGTTTTCAATAGAACAGATTATTTACATAAAAATGGATTTGGCATTAAATAACCTACAAAGGTTGATATGCCATAAAACCAAACCAACCAAACCAAACCAAACCAATTTTACCTTATGACCAAATTTTTCATTTTACCGAATATTTTTTCATTTCAAATCCAAAACGTCAGAAACTAAGATTTATTAAAAAATACAATAATAATATTCTTGTTTACTGCAAAATTATCTTTAATGATTCATTCATATCCCTGATATCTTATTTTTTTTATTACTATTTCTATTGAATTTGACATATGAACTAAGATAACATTTAAAGGTTATGAAATATTTCAAGTTCAGTATTTTGGTCTTATTTATGCTTTATGTGTTAGAACTTTACAAAAATTATTTAAAGTTTTTCTTATATTTATAGGTTATTGTCAAGCAATGAATATTGTTACCAGTGTTTTGCTTCTTTATGCCAATGAAGAAGAAGCTTTTTGGTTACTCACTTCCCTTTGTGAAAGACTGCTGCCCGATTATTATAACACCAAAGTAGTTGGGGCTTTGGTTGACCAAGGTAAATACATCTAGCTTTATTACCTGTTTATTTCATGAAATATTTGTAAAAAAAAAAAAAAAATACCTTTTACTTTGTTCATTTTTCAAATTGTTCACACGGGTCATTCAATAAATAAAGGAGTTGATAATAGAAAGTACTGTTTACAGTTGGACTTTTTTTTCAAAAATGGTGAAGAGTCTTTTCATATCCCAGAAAACTGTCAGCATGAATTTCTTCACCAAGACAGTGTTTCCACTCAATGGACTGTCTTTTTGACTTAGGCTCATAGTAACAAATCCATGTTTAGTCCATTTGTAAATATTCTTTTGACTAAAACATGCTTCTCTGTACGCATCAGACATTCTTCTGTAAATTTCACATGGTTTGCACTTTACAACCACCAAAAATTTGATGACAGACCTCTGTTCAAGCTGGGAGCATCTTTTTGTGACTAAAACATGTTTCTCTGTACACATCGTACATTCTTCTGTAAGTTTCACATGGTTTGTACTCCTCAGCTACCAAAACTTTGATGACACAATTCTATCCAAGCCTGGAACACTTTGTTTGATTTGCTAACATTTTGAATAGCTTCAAAAATAATTTTGCAAGATTTAAAAGAATTTTTTGTATTAGCCAATTGCAAATAATGCAGAGTTTACATTTATTCTTCAAAAAATTATTTTGTTTTCTTCAAAAAAATTCCCCTAATTTATTGAATGACCATCATACATATATTTGCAGTTATAAGTATTTATATTTTTCAATATTCATTAATTCATGAGATAATAAATACTCCCTGTAGAATTTCATTATTGAAGTGTATTAATATAATTAAATTATTATAATCCAGTGTGAAATTAATCTGAATATTTTTTCTGAAAAAAAGATTTAATGAAATTTTCTGTAAAGGCATATTTAGCATAATGGTTATTGACATAAGAAATGGAATTGGTGACCAGAGTTGAAATCCTAGAGAGACTGTTGGCATTTCACTTAATAGTAAATCTCTTGAGAAGGACATGAATCCATCTGTTCTGTCCAGCTATAGATAAATAATTGGGCAGACTGAGTTCTCTAGCCTTGGTTAGGCATCCAGGCATAAAAAGGAAAACTCTGAATTCAAACCAGTTGTACACTGCTTTAAACTTGACCTTTTGTCACATCCTACATTTGGTGGGAGGGTTAGATAAATACAGGATATATATTTTCTCCAATGATATGTAAATGTTTGTCATTCATTATCAATTCCAGTCTCAGTTTCATGTGATAAAAATCAGAGTGTAAATTAATTCAAAGCTGAACATTTTATACTACTAAGGTATCGCATTTTGAGATGAGAGGTTAGTCACATTTAACTCTTGACTCGCCCTGTCAGCTTGGGCTGTAGAATATGCCAGCTGCACCTCTGTAGAGGGTTAAGACACTCCCCACTCTCCCAATGGAGTCACCTGTTGGCCATGGGCAGCAACCTTTAAGGCACTAGGACGGGATCCAGGTGGTTGAACAGTCATTGATCCTGCGAAAGAGTAGTCAATGGCTTGCAACACACCAATTGAGTCCTTACTTGGTCTGACGGGTGGTCAGATAGGCTCGATCCGATCAATTGGCTGGTCTCATCATGCCCAAGCACTTGTATGTTTCTTTTCTCCCAAATGTACAATTCAATCTACTTTTGTTGAACAATTCCCAACCCTTTTATCTTCTACGTGCTAGAAGGCAGGACTTAGGGTCAATTGTGTTGAGAGCAAAGGAGTTTTGACCACTGTTAAATTGTGTGGCATTAAAACTAAAAATTGGCAGAGGCTCAGAATTTTGCTCTTCATATAAGTATACTGGTAATGTATCCCCATCTCAACCAGGGCAAATGGGTTTTTCCCCCTGGCTTAATCCCAACACAAGTTGGACTCTGTGGTGGGTGGTGAAGCATAGAATGAATGAGTAGTATATACCAATCATGACTTCTTCCTTCAAAAAATCAAAAAGATATTCATCCGACTCCAATTCAGAAACAGAAAGTGACTTTCCAAGATTCATCATTATTGAATCACCACAAGATATAAAATTAGATCAACTGTCACTTTTTCTATTCGAAAAATAATATCCAGTAGATCAAATCCGAAAAATGTAAAGAAACTCTGAAATGGAAACCTAGTAGAAGTAGAAACCAAAAAACCTGCTAAAAACGGAGAAATTTTAATAATCTCAAGTGCCTTGCCTACCCACATGCAAAATTAAATACCTCCAAAGGTGTTGTAAGGAGTAATGAACTGTCACTGGCAACACCAGAAGAAATCAAAATGGCTTTTAAAAAACAAGGAGTAAAAGCATACAGAAGGGTCACTATTCGCCAAAATGATATAACCATACAGACCTATACATACATTCTGACTTTTGAGAAACCTTCAATACCAAAAGAAATCAAAATTGTCTACATAATAGAAAGGGTAGAGTATTGTATACTAGCTCCCCTGTGGTGCTTCAGATGTCCAAAATTTGGACACCACAAAGAGATTTGCAGAGGACGCCAAGTATGTGGCAAATGTGACCCAGACCATATGGAAAATGAATGCAAAAACATAAAATGCAAAAACTGCCATAAAGAACACCCTGCCTTTTCAAGAATCTGGAATTTATAAGAAAAAAAAAAGAAATAATGTTCATCCAGCACACAAAAACTATACCTTTCCCAGAAGCAAGGAAAATCGTTGAAAGCTATATGAGGACCAAAACATATGCTAATGTAGCACAAAAAGTAAATCAACCACCCCAGGGTAGCACTTCAACCGATAAATATCAAAAACTAATAGAAAAACTGATAAATTTAAAAGCAAACAAAGCAAGCCTTGTATGAAAACTAAAGTAAACATTAATACCAACACAGAAGAAAAACGACTGAACAAACAAAAGAAAACCGACAAAGGTCACTGGTCTGACCTCAGGTTATTAACAAAGATATAAATGAAAATAAGATGAAAGATATTGCCATTTAAAAAAAAGAACCATTTAAAAGAATTAGTCAAACACAGCCCACCCCAATAATCACATCAAATTTGAAGAAATGGAGATTGAAAATAAAACTCCAACAAGCAAAATTCAACATAAAAAATCCCAAAAATCTTAACTAAATGAATAAAATAATCCAATGGAACATCATAGGAACAAGGGTCAATTACTCTGAATTGTAACTTATTACAAAATACTGCCCAGCAATTATATGCCTTCAAGAAACTCACCTCAAAAACAACACCACCATCAACATTAAAAATTATTATTCGTACAACTATATTAAACAGCACACCAATAGACTTTGTGGTGGATCATCTATAATCATTAACAACATTCCTCACAGCAAAATTACCCTAAATACAAACATGCAGGCAGTCAATATATTAGCAACCCTCCATAAAACAATAACAGTGTGTTCAATATATATTCCCCCAAGTGAAGAATTCAAAGAATTGGAGTGGAACAATTTAATAGAACAACTGTTATATAACATTTAACATAGATCTTCAGTTCGTTCCTGGTGACCCCATGTGCTTTGGCAAGCTGTCACATTTTGATTAGTAAACAGGAAGATGACGGCGCGTCAGGGCACTCTGGTCAAACAGGTGTGTAACCGGAAGGGGACCACGTGATAACCGCGCAGTCAGATTTAGACAGAGTGCAGAGAATTGCAGTCGGGTAAGGGACACACAGCTGATCAGAGGTCATCTCTGACGAGCTTGCAAGGGGGTGCAAGCGTTGGCACCCCCTCACTCCCAGAAGAAGATATGGGAAGAAGTTGTCTTCTCTCTGAGTATATGTCTCTCCATCTATCTGTCACACACCACAGAAACATCAACCCTTTCAAGAATAAAGTGTGAGAGATATATTTTTATAAAGAACTGTGTTTGTTCGTTCATTTGTTCGTTCATTGAAGTTTGTAAATTATGTTTGATTATGTTTTTGCTTATATTTGTATTACAGCTATACAACACAACTACCAAGACCCTTCATAATAATGAGAGACCTCAATAACCAAAATGATATCTGGTAAAGTTGGAAAATCGACAAAAAAATCTAGTTGGGATGGATTTAAAACTTCATGCCTTGCCCAATTAACCCCAGAAGCCAGTAAAAACAATGAGGAACACACTGTTAAACATAGCTGAAGAATATATACCTAAAATCTCTCCCACTACAAAATACAATAGGCCATAGTTCAATGGAAGAATGCAAAAAAGCTGTGAGATTATGCAGAGCAACATTAAAAAAAAAATTTAGATAAACCCAACACAAGAAAACTCAAAGACTTATAAAAACAGCAGAGCCAAAAACTAAAAAATCAACAAAGACTCCAAAAGAAATACATTGAGAGATTATGTTGCCAAAATAGATAACACAAAGCCAAAAAAAAGCACAGCAGGTGATTTGGAAAATAACTGACAAAAATAGCAATATGCCTACTAAACATCTTACTCACAATAATCTGAAGATTACAGACGAAAAAGGATATAGCAAATCACCTAACTGAAACTTTCTTGCAAAATTCATCTGCCAAAAAACAAAGCAAAAGTTTTCAAATCATCAAAGACAGAAAAAGTAAAAATCAAAGTTCAAAACAAAAACACCAAAAGTTACGACCAACATTTCTCTACAGCAGAACTAAAAGAATCCCTCAACAAGGTGCACAATACAGGAGCTGGACCTGACAAAATACACTATCAGTTCCTCCAATAATTACCTGAGCCATCCATAAATTACCTCCTACAAATCTTCAATAATATATGGAACAGCAGTGACATACCTAAAATATGGAAACAAACCACAGTTATACCAAACCTCTCAAAGACAATACAAATGCAAAAACTACAGACCCATTACTCTTAGCAGTTGTGTATGCAAAACAGTGGAGAGAATGATAAATGCCAGATTGATCTGTATTTAGAAATAAACAAATTAATAACCAAATATCAATCTGGTTTTAGAAGCCAAAGAAGCCCTATAGATCATCTGATCCAATTAGAAACATTTATCAGAGAGGCTTCTATTAAAAAAGAACATCTTGTGGCAGTTTTTTTTTTCAATCTCGAAAAAGCATACGACACAACCTGGAAGTATGGCATTGTAAGAGATCTGAAAACTTCCTTCAAGGTAGACGATTTAGAGTAAGAATGGGAGAGGTTTTCTCTGAAGAAAAACAAGAAAGGGTATTGTCTGTCATGCTGTTCAATATAAAAATTAATAATATTGTGAAAAACATTAACAGTGGAACAAACTGTGCTTTGTATGTGGATGACTTCCTGATCTGCTACAGAGCAAAAAACATAAACCACATAAAAAGACAACTTTAAATATGCCTTAATAAGCTCAGCAAATGGACCACAGAGAATGGATTAAAATTTTCAAAAGTAAAAGCAAAATGCATCCCCTGCAAAAAACATAAGCTCCACCTAGACCCAGTGTGGAAAAGTGACCACACCAATTGTTGAACAATACAAATACCTAGGAGTCATTTTTGACTGCAAACTCTCCTTCATTCCCCATATTAAACACTTGAAACCAAAATGTAACAAAACCATACAATTACTCAAAATCATAGCACACACTAACTGAGGAGGAAACAAAGAAACATTATTGAAATTATATTGCTCATTAATCAGATCAAAACTTGATTATGGCTGCTTTATATATGGAACAGCCAGAAAGACATACTTGAAAGAACTAAATACTATATACCACCAAGGACTTAGACTAACCCTTGGAGCATATAGCACTTCTCCTGTTGAAAGCCTATACACAGAAGTAGATGAACCACCTCTTATACTAAGATGTGAAAAACTGGCTCTCCAATATTTCACAAAACTGAAATCTTGCCCATCCAACCCAGCTTGTGATTGCATCTTCAACCCTAAATACAAGCAACATTTTGAAAGAAAAGAAAAATCAATAAAACTTTTTGGCCTTTGGATGAAGTCGACCCTACAAGAATCAATAATACCATCAAATAATAATATACATGAAAGCACATTACCACAAACGCCACCCTGGATCATTAAAAAAACAAAAATGATTCTCAAACCGAATGAACTTTCCAAAATCAAAACCCATCCCAGCACTTATCAAGATAAATTTCACAATATCCTTCAACTTCATCTCGACCATCAATATGTCTTTACAGATGGCTCCAAGGACTATAATAAAAAAAGTGTGCCCAGCTATTCTAAATAAAACAATTCTCAAGAAAGTTCTTCCAATATAAAGTTCCATCTTCACAGCAGAAGTCCGTGTGATAGATCTAGCTTTCAACATTATCTTGAAGAGTAAACATAAGAAATTAATCAGATTCTCAGACTCACTCTGTCTTATCATTAAGAAATAAAAAAAATTTGCGAACCCTCTTATCATTAAACTGTTGAGTAGACTAGACTCAATGTCAAATTGTAAAGAAATTTTTATATGCTAGATCCCAAGCCAGATTGGATTGAGAGGAAATGAAAGAGCAGACTCAGCAGCTAATTTGGCCTTAGATCTGACCCCCTGACAAGTTCAGGATTTCATATACTGACCTGAAACCCAAAATCAATAAATTTCTTCACACAAAATGGCAACAATGCTGGAATAACAACACCCACAATAAACTCTTCCAAATCCAGCTTACTTTGGGAGAATGGAAACCAGCTTTAGAGAAAATCAACAAGAGAACAAGTCATTATATCACAATTGAATATTGGTCATACAAGGCTTATTTGTACAGTGAATGTATTTCCTTAACCTCTTGGTATAAAATAACCCTAGAAATAACCATTAAATGAAGCAATAAAAATTTTGTTGCTACAGACATCCTGTAAGCAGTACCAGATTGAAGGAGCATATCTATGAAGAAATTTCAAACCTTCTAGCATACAACTCCAGATTTATCAATTTGATTCACCATGTAATAAAAAAGACATTAATATATTTCACATATCTATGATGACATTGGCATACGTATCATGAGAAATAAAATGAGCAACCCAAGTTCAAATTCTGGATGAAGCTATTTCCATTGTGCCAATGCTCTTGAGAAAAGCATAAATTTATCTATTTTCCCACCAACTGAGTAAATAGTAGGACAAACTGTATTCTAAAGTAGCCTTGGTTGGGTAACCAATCTAAGAGAAAGAAAACTGAATTCAGAACAGTTTTACTCCACTTAAAAATCAACCTTGTGTCATATCCTACTCATGGTAGAGGGGTTGGGTAAATACATATTTCATATACCTAACTTACAAGAAGTAAAAGAATTCTCTGAATATTGTAAAAGAAATGTACTTACTCCCGGAGAAACATGCTTGTGTGTGCCGAGCATGAAAAAGCAAAAATGGCTACTCTAACGCATTTTAAGAACTCAAGATCTCGGGTTCTCACGAGACCGACGAGATGTGTGCAAAGGTCTAAGCCATAAAAAAGACAGACAGCCGCAGTATTCGAGGTGAACTCATGCAAGAGACAATATATCCAGCTGATTGGAAAAGACAATTCCGGAGACATTTCTAAACTAGAGATGTTTGTGCTGGACAGTGATACGCAAAAAGTGTTCTGGATCAAGCTTTCTGACTGTTAAGCGACCCCTGATTACGACAAATATCATCAAATATTTCTTCAATACTAAGATAATTTAGATCACTCTTCTAATTTATCTCTATTCATGAATAAAGATTTTTTTTTTTTATTGGTTAATTAGTATTTTCTTATGTTTTAGTACCTTTGCTCTTGATTCTATTTGTGAGGATGCATTAGTCTCACTATAACAAGGATGACTTCTTTTTTGAAAAAGCTTACCATCTAAATACATATTTATTCACCCAATTCCCCCACTACAAGCAGGATGTGACACAAGCTCATTTTGTTCCGCAGAGTACAGCTTGCTTGAATTCAAAATTTTCATTCTCTTAGACTGATCATCATACCAAGACTAACGATCCAAGTCTCTTTTATTATTTACCCATAGATTGGAGGAGGAGGAAAAAGGTGGGAGTAATTGTTTTCCTTCTTTTAACAAATTCTGCCCGACCAATAGCCATCTAAATGTGTCAAACTTTTTTCCTTATTGAATATGCCTTTTTTAAATTTTTCCTGTATTTTATAAATCTTAGCTATTTAGATGTCTAATTCGCTGTCTGTTTTATTCTTTCTAAAAAAAAAAAGGTGTTTTAGAAGAACTCCTTAAAGAAAATTTACCTGACCTTCATCAACGGCTTGATTCTATGGGAATCTTGGGAATGATATCTCTAGCCTGGTTTCTTACCCTATTTCTTAGGTAAATATGAAACCATTTCAATTTTTATTTTCATGCTCTGTGTGTGTGTGTGTGTGTGTGTGTGTGTGTGTGTGTGTGTGTGTGTGTGTGTGTAAACATTATGAAAAGATTTTTTTTTTTTTTCTTAGTAACAACACTTAACAATATTTGAATAGTTTTTAATGATTTCTTCAAAACCTAAAATTAGAAGTACTTTTGAGACTTTGCAAATAAAAATTTTAAAAAACCTCTATGAAAATGTTTTATTTTGTAAATAATATAACATTTTTTTATGTTTCTTGAATCCTTTCTAATGAATATTCTTCTTTATTTTTAGTGTGATGCCTTTTAATTGTGCTGTAAACATCCTTGACTGTTTCTTCTATGATGGAGCAAAGGTTTGTTGAACTATTGTTTTTCTTTTCCTTTTTTTTTTTTTTTTTTTTTTTTTTTCTCTCTCTCTCTCTCTCTCACTATTTATTTATTTAATATTTTTCATTGGCTTAATGAGTAAAGAGTTCACCAATGGTCCAGGAGACCAGGGTTCAATCCCAGGTCGAGTCATACCAAAGACTCAAAAAATGGTATTTGATGCTGCTTTGCTTAACACAGCGTTATAAGGTAATGATCAAGAGTAAAGTGGAGCAGTCCAGGGAAAGGAGTAGCGCCCTCCTCTACATCTTGATATAGTAGCTATTGAAAAGGGAGCCTTTGGGTCACCCTCAACTGAGGTCGACAACTTACTATTTATTATCAGGTATGGCCTTGTTGGTTAGGTTTGGAGTGTTACAACATACAATGAGAAAAAGCTTCATTTAACACAAGACAAACAAGGAACATCTAATAATTAAACAATTTTTATAAAACAAAAACGTCAACTTGGATTTGAATGTTCAAAAGTTCTCCTTTGTGAGTAGTAAATTTTCGAAGTGGTGGAAAGTCAGATATCAAGAAACAGGGTAAAGGAGGAGAATGTTTTTAAAGAGTACTTATTCCTTTTTTCTTTTCTTTTCTTTCTTTTATGGTCAGGTAGTGGAACTAGCAGAGAGGTAGTTTCGGCTCTTAACTCGAGGGCGGACGTTGCTTCTCTCCTGGTTATCGCGTCTACGTTCTTTCTTGTGTCTCCTTTTGTTCTCACTGATTTGGTTCACAGAAAACCTGGGTATTTATCTCTCTCCACCGGCTCCAAATTCGCTACTCCAAAATCCTTCTAATTTTGGTGCGACCGCTTCCCATTGGCTACTTTACTTTTTATTATTTTTCTTTTTTCTGATTTTTAACCGGATGGATGCGTGGAGCCTTATGCGTGGCGACGCATTTATACATTTTGTATCTGGCAGCCGACGAGTCAATATCCGGTTGGGAGTTTTACTGTTAATTCCTAAATCCCCACACAGGACATAAATTTTAAAACTTATAAATGCTTTTTGTTGGCTTACTTAACATAATGAACTAAATCATACACTTTTACAATGATATTTGCATATACCTAAATATATATATATGCTTTTATTAAACATTGAAGTTTGAAGCAGTTTGTCATCAGAAAAGGTTTTTTTTGTTTGTTTTGTTTTTGTTTTTTAACATTAAGTTTATTTTCATTCTTAAGAGATTTATCTGTATTATCAGCTGTATTATAAGCTCCTGCCTAATTTTGACCCTTCTTTCCACCTATTTATTTATTTTTCTTAACTCTGTAAAAATTTGGAATTCTCATTATCATTTTTAAAATAGTCTAACCACTGTATAATTACTATTACTCACTTATAAAACATGATCATACCAGAGGTTTTTATCTTGCCACAATGTAAAGATTTGCTTTGAATATAATATATAAAAAAGATGAGGGGAATAAGACTATTAAAGAGAATTTATTTTTTGGAGGAGGAGAAAACCAGAAATAATTTTTTTTTTTCTTTTTCACTACTGGAGTAAAATTTTAGACTTGGTTACTTTTGTTTTACTAAATTCACTATACATGAATTTGTAATATTCTTTGATTTTTAGCAACAAAAAATATATTACTGAAATAAGGATTTTTGATATACTACTTTTTATTTCTTTTTTTTTTTTTTTTTAACAGAACAAGTATTACAACGACCTCCAACTTCCAAATAATATAAGTTTTTTGCTTTTTTTTTTTTTTTTTTTTTTTTTTCCTCAGGTTATTTTCCAAATTGCTCTGACTATTCTCGAAAATAAAAGTGAAGAGCTGCTGAATTGCCATGAAGATGGAGAAGCTATGACTGTTTTAACAGATTATCTGGAAAATGTCAGTAACCATGATTCCACGATGCCTATTGTTATGCACACTTCATCAATGTCAAACTCAACTTCATCAACACAGGTAACATTTCCAATTGCTATAAAAAAAATTCATAGGATATCATTTTGAATTGAATTCTGAATTTAAATATAAAATAAACTACTTAAGGGAATCAAAAGTTTTGCAATATTTTGGTAACATGAGGCACAATTCAGCAGCTTTGAAGTTGTGAAGTCTACAAACTATACTGGACTGAGAGATGCTAAGCTTGTCTGATACTCTTAGTGCTATTTGTTGGATTTGTCTCTGTAAATTGAAGCATAGATTCAGAATCCACAATTTTAAACCTACCTGACTTTGCCTTATTGTTGAGTTTCTTGCAACCTGAGTGAAATTTCTTGTGCCATCAACTGCACGTTTACCTTTCTCACAACAAATAGTTTTTGATTGCTTCTGCAGCTTTATGGCCCAGTTTCAACTCATAAAGTATAAGTTCCCAAATTAGACTATTATTATTCATCTGTGCAACTTTCAAATCATACATGGAATGAAGCAATGTACAATGTGGCAGCACACCAACTACCGTGATACTACCAACCTCAGTTTTATGTCAGGAACTGCTTCAATCAAGTGACATACACACAACAAGCTTGTACCAGAATATTGAGAAACTTTTGACTTGCCCTAATATTTTCAATTATGTTTATTTAATATACTAATTAAAAACTCTTACATTTCATATAGTCATCGATCGATGTTGCTGATTTGATAGAAGAAAGCTATCGTCGCTACAGTCACATAACAAATCAAGACATTGAAAAACTTCGATTAAACTATCGTTTAAAAGTAGTTCAGGTAAGTTAGATATTGCTCTTTACCAGGAAAATTTAGATATTCACTCTTGAATAGTTTTCTTGTCCTGATGGAATTACTCCCAACTGCGGTTTAACTGGACCAAATAATACTTATATATATATATATATATATATATATATATATATATCTCGCTTGTCCTATTGATTGATATTGAGTATGACCATGTAATTACTATTACTCACTTATAAAACATGATCATACCAGAGGTTTTTATCTATTCTTTGGTTTAAACTATAACCAGCGCATTGGCCCAGTGGGTAGAGTGTTCACCAATGGTCTGGGAGACCTGGGTTCAATCCCAGGTTGCATCATACTAAAAACTTTTAAAATGGTACTTGATACCTCCTTGCTTAGCACTCAGCAATACAAGGTACGTATCAAGGGTAAAGTGGAGCAATACAGGGAAAGGAGTAGTGCCCTCCTCTACACCTTGGTGTTGTAGCTATTGAAAAGGGAGCCTTCTTGTCACCCTCAACTATGGTTGCCAACTTTTTAAGCTATAAACAACTTCCTTTTTGAAACAAATGGCTTTAACCTTGCATTCTAGTTGGTGGAAGAGGAGGGGGTCTTTTAATTACTATAAAAAAAAAAACCCCTCATGTAGGCCATTTAATGTGATGTCTCTTCCAAGGAAAAAAAGGACATCTTTCTGATGTTGGATTTGCCTATTTGGAACTTGCCCTTCGAACCATTGGCCTAATGAGTAGAGTGTTTGCCAATGGTCCGGGAGACTGGGGTTCAATCCCAGATCGAGTCATCCCAAAGACTCAAAACATGGTACATGATGCTGCCTTGATTAGCACTCAGCATTATAAAGTGAGGATCAAGGGTAAAGTGGAGCAGTACTGGGAATGGAGTAGTGCCCTCCCCTACATCCTGGTGTAGTAGCTATTGAAAAGGGAGCCTTCAGGTCACTCTCAACTAAGGTAGCCAACTTTACTTACAACTTAGATTGTGTAATCTTTATTGACTCAAGATTGATACCAATCATTTGTGAGTTAACTGGAATTAAAACCCCTTTTCACAAGTTTTTATCTTCTCTGAATTACCATTTAATGTCTCATCTTTCAACAGACAACATATTTGCCTAAAAGTTGACACCCATTAAAAAAAAATATTCACATATAACACTCTCTTTTGGTGTGGTGCATTTGGCAACAAATTCAATGGCTGAAATGCACTTTGGACCATAAAATAAAAAAGCTTATTGGAGTTTCACAATTACAATATTACAATACTCTATCAGAGATTATATTGTTCAAATGTATTTATAAGAGAATCTTTTATTCAGTAATATAGAAATATTAATTTATAATTAAGTATAAATAGAATGTCAGTTGGTCTGTTAAGATTTTTTTATTTTAATTATTTAACATCTTTCCTTTAAATTTATTTGCTTTCATCTTTTAAATAATCTTGGTTAAAATCATTTCCAATATTTTTTTTTTATTCTCCTATCTTTTAATTAACATTTTTTATATTTTTACATATTTTATTTCTAATTTATTTTCAAATCTTTGTATTTGTACATGAAACACATTATCGATTACATAGTCAAAATGTACAACTCTTATTTGATTAAAAAAGTATTCTAAAATCAGTTTTAATGTGGACCATGAATATTTAAAATCGTATAATATTTTAACTTGTTAAATAATTTGTCAACTAATTCATTCCATTTATGAATATGAAAAATGTTTCTTAAAGTACAAGTCTTGTGCTATATTATGATTTTTACTTTTATTTTAAGAATATTGAAGATAGCACTATGAAAAATATTCTTCGTAGTGTAACTACAGAAACAGCTTTCCAAGGAAAAGAACTTGAAGATTTATATGTTCTCTTCCGGGTAAGTATAGTAAGATTTCGTTGTTATTGTTAATTAGTAACTTTTTAATCCTCTCTCTCTCAATAAAGGAATTTCTATTTTTCTCAAAAAAAAAAAAAAAAAGTTAAAGCTTCACTTTAAGATAATAACAAAACTAAATGAAGACATTACCATTTTGGGAAAATTTTTTTTTTTACATATTTTTATGAGCATAGAAACCAAACATCAAGCAAGCATATTGATCAAAATCATTTTTGTTAGATTCTTTCAAATTTAGCTTTTATGATCAGACTTACAATTAGAAAGATCTGTATTAATGAAAGAGTATTGTCTGATAATTCATTCAATTTTATTTAAAATCTAAACAAATTCTGAAAGGGTTAATGTTAACTTTTTTTTCTCATTACCAAATTATATCAACAGAGCTGGCTGCCTATGAATTAATTTGTATCAACTGTTATTGAACAATTGTCATAGTTCCCTGATATTCTTTTTATCCATTGTTAATGTTTCCTATGTTCTTATTCTTTGGATGATACAAATTCTTTATCCCTTAATGATATTGTATTTTAAATATGTAATGATATTAAACAGTGATTGTATGTAATTTGCATATGAAGAAATGAAAATATTGTCATACTGCTAAATTGAATACAAACTCCAATTTTCCTTGAAATTATAAAAATGATTATATTTTAGTTATGTTTTAAAGTATTTCATTCAATAATTTCCTGATATAAGTACATACTCAGTAATAATATATGATAGAAAATATTTAAATTTTACTCAAAATGTTCTGATGTTATTTTAATCTTCATTATTATAAAGCATATTTTGCATGAATTATTTCAAAGAAATTTTCTCTTTCTGCATTTTTCTTCCAGTTAGTTGAGTCCACAAATTGATTAGATATTAATATTATTTGATTTTTAATTTTACTCTACAGCTGTATTTAATCAAACAATAGATTGTGGTTAAATTATAGACATTTCCTCCCAACTTATTTTGTTAAGATAGAAAACATATTTAACCTATCCTCATTCAAAAGAATCTTTTTTTTTTCTTTTCTTTTTTAGGAGGAGTACCTAACCTCATGTTATTGGCGCACCAGTCAACAACCAGTAGACACAATCGACAAGTTTGATCCTTCTCGGCCTTATTATGAACAATATAAAGTAGATTTTGACCAATTCAAGACAATGTTTTTGTCATTGTGTCCTTGGGCAACTGGTATTCATGCAGAAACTATGGCATTACGAGCGTTCAGGGTTAGTAGTGACTACATTTATCTGAAAATTTTAGGAAGAGTTTTTATTAGATTTAGAATCTTGTAAGTTATTCCAAACATCTTCGTAATAGTTGAACAAAAAATAAATTAATTACTTGTGGTAAAGAAAAGGGAGTTCACATGGTCTTGTGACTAATGTGCTAGACTGCAACATTGTAGTAAGCAAGTCACACTATATCACTTTCAGACTAAGACTCTTGACCTTCAGCTATAGGTTAAATAGTACCACTACTATTCTTTTAAGGATAGCTTTAGCATTAGATAACTCACAAAGGTTGATGAACAAAGAAACTGAAACTTCAGAAAAAATATCTTACCTCAGAAAAAAGAATTTATATTTTCTGTGCAGTCAAAAAACAAGAGCTCCACAGAATTAAAAGAATTTAATATAGACATTCATATATGTTTATTATTACTTTTCCCTGTCAGTTACAATAAATCACTGTCTGAATTCAATTATAAAAAGCCATTGCTTTTTGACAAAGTCAGTTTTGGGAATTTGTTTTGTTTGGGAGTTAGTATCAAAGTAGAGTTCTGTTAGTGTAGATTGAATTGGGGTTATGCTGCTATCTTTGACGTTTTGGATTTTCGACTTTGGATCAGCACCAACCTGTCATTGATCTTTTATTACATTACCCTTTTTAATGTAGTCTATATTTTAAATTCTGAATTGACTTCTTTCTTCACTTTAAGGATTTAACTTTTTGAATCCATAAGCCCAATATTTCAGGCTGAGCATTATTTTACTATACAATGTAAGCCCTATATTTTAGACTGATGTTTGCACCCAATGTAAAGATTAAATGTGTTGTTTTTTTTTGTTTTTGTTTTGTACACTAAGGTACAAGCTAAGTGGCTAAGCCATTAACTTTTATCAGTAAAAAGTTAAAAGTAGGGAATTGTCAATAAGCTTATGTAAGTTCATTGTATTAAGCTACAATTAAAAAAAGAAATTCATTTTTTATTCATATTTCTAATTGCTCCTTAGTTGTAGATTATAAAAGAAATCTAGATTATTTCCATTTCCATGATTTAAGTTTAAATAACTTGTCGTCACAACCACTATTAGAGATTAAAGAATAATCAATTCTGTAATATTAAAAGATAAATAAATCAAGAGACATTAGCAAATCTCATATTTCAATTTTGTCTTAAAGAATATTGTCATTTGTATTTATTAAAATGTCTGAATAATTGTAGAGAACTTCTGGAAAGAATAAACCAGATTTAGAAACAGTTAGTAATAAAAATAAAAAAAAAAGAATTTTATATAGTGAATTTAATTCTATATATTTTTCTAGAAATTTGCAAAATTTGATTTGCAAAACATTTTTTATTTTATACTACTTATTTAAAGTTTTGTTGTTTTTTTTTCTTATGTACTTTCATTTATAAATATTTGGAAACAAAGATACAAACTCTGTGTGTGGGTGTAAATTAAACAACCCAAAATTTAGAGACCCTAGTTGTTGATTAATGTTGTCTGATATTGTTTATGCTTTAAAGATTGTTGTTGTTGCTATTCTGTATACACAAAAAATTAACAAAAATGTTTTTTGTCACCAGTACCTGGATGAAAACAAGGATTATATGATCAATTTCAAAGAATTTGTCTGGATATTGGGAGTTGTATGCAAAGGGGAATTAGCAGCTAGATTAAAATTGTTATATCAACTGCACCAACCACCAGCCCTTCTTGGTTCTGAATCATTGGAAATAGAAACCCCAAAATCCACATATTCTGGTAAGTGAATTCTTATTATAAATCCACATATAAATTCTTTGAAAACAGTATCAAACTCTGATTACTATTGAAGTGGTTAATGTTACTCTAAGTGTCGAACAATGACTTTTTCAAATAGTTTTATATTTTACTAATCTCTTAAAACTTGGTCAAATTTTTTTTTTAATTCTATTCATCTATTTGTATTTTCTTTCTAGAATTTTCTTGATCAGTAGAAATGCCAGAATTTATTTCTGTCATTTCTAGATTTCTCCCACAGCAACTTTACAAATTATTACTATTCATATTACCTATAAATCAGGATATTCAATATTTAAACCAAATATAGCAACATGTAAAATATGATTTATTGCATATAAATCAGGAAAAAAAATGTCCAATTAACCAAAAAAATCTCTTAAAACTGTTTTCTTATGAATACAAATTATTATTAATATACTTTAAGTGTATAGGATTAAAAGAGCAAACTTAAAAATAGAGAAAACAGATTTTAATAAGCTATACTACTCTGACAAAAATTATGAACTCATCACCAGGACTTCAAACTCACTTTTTTTTTTTCCAGAAAACAGTTTTAATTGTCTCAAAATCAAAATGTTGTTTTGTTTCTGTTTTACTTTATCATCTATAATTGTTAAGAATTCAATTAAAAAAATGTTAAACTTGTGCACACTCAAAATAAGGATTGAAAATTCAGTTTAAATAACAAAAAGTGAACATATCTTGGTTTTGTATTTTCTGGGTTTTTGATACCTTTGTCTAATATGATTTATTTATTAAAAAAAAAGTTTTAGTTTAAAAAAATGAAATCTAACATAATAAACCAAGACCCTCTGAATGGAAGAGAGAAACATAAAAAGAATCTGTGGACACTGTTATAAGAAATGTACAGGAAAAGAGTCGAGAATAAAAATAAGTTTTATTTTATTTTTTTTTTTTTTGAGAAATGTTATTTTTCTGTCATCCTTAATTTATTGTATATAAATCTTTCTCACAGATTTGGATGAATTGAATAAAAAAAAATTTAACCCCAAATAATATAAAAATTCACAAAATCTTTTTTATTTTTTATTAGTCAGTTATACTTATTTTGATGGGGTTTTTTTTTGTTTTGTTTTGTTTTTTTGTTCCATAAGGTGTCCCAAGGACAACGGTTCACTGTCAGTTTGAAGTATTACTCATCACTTTTAGAAAATCTTTCTTCTGTTATTTTTAATCCATGAAAAATAAACCTGAGACAAAACCTATTTTATTTGATAGCCAAACTTTCTTGTATCATGAAACATACTTCAAATTAATTAAAATAATTTATCTTAATTAATAATTGAGAATTTTTTTTTAGCATAAGGTAGAGAAACAAATCATGGAATCACTTTGAGGGGTGAATCCATATTTTTTTGCCAGGGTGGTAAAACAAATTTTTAAGGGGGGTAATGAGTTCACCCCTCTATATATCTGAATTATTTAAACCATTCCTATTAATCTTCTGTAATTTAATTGGATATTTTTTATGTTTTTGATATTTTATCTTGATTTTACGTAAATTTTTCATTAAAAAAAAAAAAAAAATCTGCTATTGTTTCATAAACTTTTTTTTTTTTTTTGATATTTTGTTAAAGGATTAAGATGTATATTTTAATGTTTCAGTGAAAAAAGAAAAAAAATTTAAATACTTGTCCATAGAGTATATTTGTCATGTTGCTAATGAAAATTTATTTTAAAGTGAATTGATGCAGTTTGGTTTAAATACAAACACACACACACACACACACACATGTATTGATGCATCTGGTACTTAATAGGTGGTACCAGAAATCTTTTCATTTCCCTGATATTTATAAAGGATACTCCATATAATTAAAAAAAACAAACTATTAAACAAATTCTAATATTCATTTGTATTATAACAGGGCTTCCCAAAGTGATCCATATAGACCCCCAGGAGTAAATACAATTTTGGCAGGATGAATAAAGCATAAGTGTTCACAGGGAGTGAATTTACTGTTTGGCATTTATAAATCCCTTTATATACCGTGGCTTAACTTAGTTTATTGAAGTCTACTTCGAACTGATGCAACTTTCAGTTTTTTGCAAATTTGTCTTCTAGAGCAATCAGAAGAAAGTGTTTTGGATAATGACTTGTTTATCTATATAAACCACATTAAGAATTTGAAAAAACTTTAAATCTCAGTTTAAGGTTCTGTGACAATATACCTGACACGACCAGTCCCCACCATCTCAACTTCTTAAATCATCTTGTGGTTCCTCTCATCTCCAGCTGGGGGCATTTCACACGTTTTACAAATATATAACAGATATAACATATATAACTGAGAGTGGAAGAAAGAAGAACAAACAAGCATGGATTTAGGTTAGGCCCAAGCGTAAGAAAGAAGTTTGGGCACTTTTCTGGCATTCTGTGCTTCTATGTTGTCACGAGCGTGTACTCAAACAAAATTCCCAAACAGCTACCCGAAATGCAGACTCATCCTCTCACGCTGACCGACTTGGACTCTGGGTCCACTGGTTCCAACTCCTCCTTCAGCAGCCGCCTCTCTCTGACTGTCGCTAACTCCTCTCTGTTATGCTCTGGGACCTTGCCTTTCCTCGTTTTCTTCTAATCTTATAGGAAATCTTGCATGCAAGCCTTTTATGTGGGCTTCACGCCGAAACTGACAAAGGAATCTTCTGATTGGCACTTGCCCACACCCACACAACGAATGCTCACCATCGTGCCACATTTCTTTCAAACATGGAAATTCCTGAATGAATTATTGTTGTATACTCATATGCAGATGCATGCATAATCATAACGACGACACAATAAATACAAGCGACACAGTTCTTAGAAAAATATACCTCTCACTTTATTTGAAAGGGTTCGAAAGGGTTACTCAAGGTTTTACTGTAAGAGGGAGTTGGAGAACGAACAGAACTGCCACACTCATATGGCCATCAGCGTCTCTTTCCCGTTCTCCAGGGTTGCTCAACAAGAGGCCCGGGGGCCCAGCTCTCTGCTGGGTGCTGGCTTTCTCTACATCTTGTCTCCAAACTCTCCGATTTCCAAACTCAATCGGGGGTCCCGAGGGCCCCTTCTGCTGGGTGCTGGCTTTCTCTAACACATCTTGTCACCAACGGGTCTGGTCTCCAAAACTAGTCTAACTTCCTGTCTTCACTGAGTTATATAATAGTTCAATCGCCCACTCAATATCTCCCCATAACTGGCCATTGGAATGTGTCACTTCCGCCGTCTTTGGAATGGCATGTTTGATCGTCATCGCGCGGAAATAACTGTCATGCAGTTCACAGGTCACTCTCTTCCGGCGCATCAGTCTGTGACTGTACCACAGGATTTTTACCCTGTCCCATATTGTCAGCCAAGATTGCCCACGCCAATGGAATATGCACTATCGCCATCTTTGGAATGGCATGTTTGGCGGGGTCGGAGGTCAATATACAACATTATTTCTCCATTTGAAGTGGAAAGTACAAATTTAGACTTCTTTCTTAAAGAAGAATTTATTGAAATGAGCTAGGTTTATGTCCACTTTTAAAGGAATTGAATATTATTGGATGAACAAAAAAAATAGTTGCAAAATATTTCAATGTGTGTCACTGTTGAGCCCATTTTCCAAGTTTGTATATGATAAAATCTAGTTTTGGCCACGTGCATTATTTACTAAGCAAACAGAGAAGCTCTTTGAACATAAAACCTGCAAGCTAGTATTTGTGATTTCCCCAATACCTACCAAACCCATCCTTCCCATTTAAAGATAATTCAAGAATTAAAGGTGCATTTATAGTTTATTGCTTATTTTCTCATGTAAATTGTATTAAACACTGATAAATTAATTGTTGTAATTTAATATTCAATTAATTTATTTGGTAGTGAACAGAAATTAAATTTGGTCAAAAGGAGTCTATCAAGTAAAATGTTTGAGCGTCTCTGTTATAGACCAATTATTAAGTTAGTTCTATTTTGAAAGCTGAGTAATAATGTCAAAAGAAGTGAATAGAAAACTTTTAAACTGCTTTAATAAAAATGTAAAACAGATGGTTTAAACTGATTTTAACAAATCTAACCTTGTAACATTCCTAATTCATAACATAATTTTCATAAAAGTGAAATACAATATTTGGAATATGTAACATGCATCTGCATAGAGAACTCGTTCTAAATTTAATATGAAATATGTTGGGAAAATATAACATTCATTCTAAAATTGCCCAAATTATTAAACTAAGATATGTAGATCTAAAGCTTGACTTTCACTGTGTAGGATAACCACACTATTAGTTAGGCCTAGACTACACTACAAAAGGAGTATCTTGGGTATGACACTAAACTGCATCTGATGGTGAGGCTCTAGTGCTGGAGATCTAGGGAGTACCTTTCATTACCAGGCCCACTCTTAAACAGAGTGGTAGTACCTGTTAGGGTCCTATCTATCAGTCAAATAGAACTGTTCAATCATTTGCTAAGGATTATTATTAGTTACTTGAAACCATACAACTGTGCAAATTATTTCATAGGAATACTAGATATCACATAATTGTAAATAAAATAAAATAAAATAAAATAAACTTAAACAACTTAAACAACTACACAAAAAATTAAAGTATGAACATAAAATGAATGCAATTTTTTAACCTCTAGGTATAAAATAACCTGAGACAGGTTGCTATTCCAATAATGAAATGACCACCCACCCACTTTTTGTGTGTGTGGAAGGGTTTTAAAAACAATTTGAATAATGTGCTGTTGTAATTAATGTGCTCAATTGAAGGATAAATCTATAAAATATCATAGACATTTCATAGTTTTAGGTTATTCCCTTAACTCCAAGAACTTTTCAACACCCATCCAACCTGATTTCTAAATGCTATAATGAACAAAAAAGCAACATTCTTGTTCTATTCTTCATAAACAATTCCTATCTATGGGTCAAAAAGATATGTTTAAAAATTATTTGTATTCAATAAAACCCTGTGCAAAAAAAAAAATTTTTCTAATTCTTACACAACTGCATAAAAAATGTAAATATGAATTAAATATGAAAGTGATTTCCTAACTTCTAGGCATAAAATAACCTTAGATAGGTCAACATGCCGTTTAAATCAGACTTTATAAACAAAACCTCACTGCTATTATAATCTAAAGTCTGTATTTGTCTTAAGTTACCATGTCAAGTTTATTTTTATTTTCAGATATATATATATAAGGCAATTAAACTTTGAGCTTGGAATACAACTTTGAAATTTCAGTTTGACAAATTATTTTCTCAGCTTCTTTCTAGATTATATATGAAGTCTTTTAACCGAGTCTGTAAGCTGCTCTTTACATCATCTGTTTCCATTCAGGATATATACAACATTTCTTTCTGTATAAAGATGCATTTTTGATAAATCAGTAACTTTATTAATAATCTGTCTGCTTTGCTCACCATGCCATTTAGTAATATTGTCACAAAAAATTCATCTATACATATTTTGTTTTGCTCCATTATTTTATTTATTTATTTTTGTTAACTGCTAGCATGTGAGCATTACTTTTGCAACTGTTTATTTCTCATCACATGAATGACATTTTGCATTATGTGTTTGGTTGATTGGCTAGCTTTCGCTTGAATAAAGTGAATGACTGCAATTTGAAGAAGAAAAATAGTATCTACACACTTTTATTAATCGTTACGTCTGTATAGATTCTTTTTATATTAAAAAAAAAAATTGTTCCAAAATTTTTTTTTTTTTTTTTAAATCTGGTTTATTCTCTTGTTCTTGTTTGAATTTATCAACCTTCTAGATTACTAAATTGATCTCGCAATCACTATTGTTGTGTGGCTGATATAAACTGAAGTAAATATTTGGTTCCAATTGTAAAAGTTTAAAGACATGAGATTATTATACAATCTACATCAAACTTTCAAATATTGCTTTAAATTTGATAATTTTTGTTAATAGTTTTTACTTCTAAAACACTTTCTTTTTTTCCTTTGAATTCATGTTAATCCTAAGGAAACATTTCTTCAAATAATTATTTTATTACTAATAAAAATTTCATTTTCAGCTGGGTTTTTTTTTTTTTTTAATTTCTAATCAATTTAAGTTAAGCTTTATTAATTTTTACATATTTCAGAGTCTTTATTCCCCAGCAATATCTACTGCATATATGGCAAGTTGTTAATCTATTAAAGTTTTTTTTTTCTTGCACATCTGGAAATATTTGTTCCTTTGCTTTCTTTCAGTTAGTAGTAATCTTTTTTTCCTGAGATGAAGTATTTTTCCATGGATTTTTTTCTGTCTTATTCTTTTTTTAAATTTTTTTTTTTTTTCCTGGGCTGATAGGTTCTTCAATCTTTCTCAATTATATGCTGCATCTGGTGATATTCAGAAGTCACTTAGTACTCTCCCCCCCCCCTGTTTTTTCTGACAAAGGAAGCACACCAATTATAATGATTACCATCCTAGGAAATAGAATTGGCAAGCCAAAGGAAGCACACCAATTATAATGATTACCATCCTAGGAAATAGAATTGGCAAGCATTCAAATCTTGGACAAAGCTGAATCTATCTCTTCTCTACATAACTATAGATGAGTAGTTGGGCAGATTGGGCTTTTTAACCTTAGTCAAGCAACCAGTCTAGAAGAAAGAAAACAAAATTCAAACCAGCTTTACTCTGTTTAAAAAAAAATGACCTTGTGTTACATCCTGCTTGTGGAAGAGGGCTGAGTAAATATATACTCCTGCCCAAATCCCAAAATGTTTCCTCATTCACTCCCAATTTTGGCATCCTAATCCTGTGAGCTTGTTAAACTCTAGTATATGAAAATTTCAGTTGTAAAAATACAGCCACCATAAGGTGTTAACAGTGAAGAGTAGTAGTGACCTAGATTCACTAAGAAAGTAAAATATAATTTGGTAATTAAAACCTGGTCTATTTAAGACAGAAATCTTTGGAATGGCCTATTTTTAATGGGTAGTATGATTTATACCATTCTCTAAACGGACACTTTAATTTTTCTCATAGTTGTTTCTTCTGGATTAACTTTACAACCTTTAACAGCAAAAGGAACCTAAATAGATTGTAGGTCTTGTACATATTTGTCCTGGCTAATAATAATAATTCTATCTTTCAATGGTTATCAATATTGAATACAAATAAATAAAAGGAAGAAAATGACTTCTAAATACTACCACATTCAACATACAGTGTAAAGAAGACTGAAAAATACATCAGCCAAAACATCATTGAAAACTACAATGATGATAGAACCAAAAATTCATGGAATAATAGTAACCTATGTTACAAATGCCATGACAGCTTTGTTGCTTAATTATTAAAAGTTCTCTTGTTTGTAAAATGTCACAAAATGCTTATTATCAAGAGAGGAATATTATTTTAAAAAATCTGATCTAGTGACTTGAATTTTTTTCCTTTTTATTGCTTAATGAAAAAGGCTTACTGCTACTAGTTTGCAAAAAAGATGCTATTGACTATGATTCATTAAATAACTATTATGGGGGGGAAAAAAAGAAATACCCCCCCTTAAGAGATTGATATGAAAATATAAGTTCTTATGTAATTTTACTATTTCCATTTGAAATGTTTGCATTAGTACAACGGGACATGGCTTCACCCTAAAGAATCCTTGATTAGTCTTGATACCATCCAAAAGTTGACTTTTTGAAGAAGTTGGTGAAGAAGAATTTTTATTTGTGTGTGTGTGTGTGTGTTAGGTTTCTCTGTAGGTGTTAAAATGACTCCAGAAAATAATCCCTGCAGAAAATCAAACACAAAACTTTGTATCCATACTAAAAATGATGATAGATTTAATTGTTATCCTCATTTACAATCAATCCTTTCACCTCCACCCCCCACTATATACAGTTAATATTTGTGTAGCACCTGATTTAAAATAGCTTTGTTTAAAAAAAAAAAAAGAAAATGCTGTTTTCATTGCACTCTTTGCATGAATATATTTGTATACTGTGCAATGATATGCACTTCTGCTATCATAAATTGCAAAAGGCTTCTGCTGCTCTAATGTTATTTGCATTATCCAGTCTTAAATATTTTCAAAATATAAAATCTTAAATTGCCTTGCACGTTCATTACAAATGAATGTGCAATGTTATTCCTTGTCATGTTATTTGTTTTTGTTTTGTCTTTTTTATTGGGTACTCTAAAAAGTTCCTTCTATGTTTTATTCTTGGGTAGTATTAGAGTTTAGGTTTGTTAAGAGGACTCTCTAAACTACACCCCTGTTTGGTATAAATGGAATCATCCTATTCACCATAAATGCAGAGACACAAAATCAACTGAAAATAGCGGGGGGAGACAAACTTGCAACTACAGTTCAACCATACACCAAAACACTAACAATGGATTCGTTTTTCTTTGTTCAACCAACAAAGGAGAAGAAAACAGACACCAAATGAGAACATAAGATTTAACTAACTTTATTCAAGTAGATTACTTTTGATTGTATTCTGACAGTTGTCATATCAGTGTACATTTCTTTGAATTTTATAAAACTTTACAAACAATTGTTTATTGAATCTAAAATTGCTGATAGAAAAAGGAATTATACTTTTTTATTTTATGTAATGTAAAATGCAACTTAGTACAAACAAAAAAAAAATTGTCAAGAAATTTGAAAAATTTTGTGCTGGAGATTTCTCACTAAATGATGTTTAAATCGGCTAGTTATCAAATCAAGAGATTATTTGAAAATAATGTTACACAATGTGGGGAAATAGCCAACATACTCGAAAATAGTTTACTCAAGTGTTATACTGTCTTATGATTGTTGATTTGATATTTGAAAAAAACCTAAAACTTTATTTCCTGTGTAAAAGTTAGTACTTGAACAAGGCAATTTTTTTTTTTTTTTTTTTTTTTTTTTTAACTCTGCATTAGTCTCCTGGGTGTTTTGGTACCACACACATTTTTTTTTTCTTTTTTTTTTTTTTTTTAATGCTCATAATTCCTAACTCGCAACTCTCATTTGTCTTCTGATTAAGCACATTGAACGCATACAGTGACATAGTCTTGGTTCAACTGGAGGGAAATATAGACATCGTTCTTTTCCCTAGTTAGGCTCTTGAAAGAGATTTAAAATGAGATTTTGCTATGACAAATATATTTATAAAATATTAATTTATATGAGATTGTTTTTAAATTATCAAAATCCAACCACAACTTTTTGAAATATAAGCACTTGTTGGAAACACTATAGACAAAATAAAACCCCATTTTCCAGAAAATCTTTGGACAACGTAATTCATTTTTATTGACAAATCCCATTTACAGCAAAAACTATTCAGGATAAAATAATGAAATTTGACTTGTATAGATAAAATTTGCAGGTGAATATCATTAAAAGACGTAACTCCTCGCTTGAGTTTCTTATAGTAGCAATGCTCACAGCACCCTAAAATGCTGTAAACATGATTTTCATTTTCGGTGGTTTCCATCTGAAAAATGCTTATAAAATCACTATAAACCCATAAAATCCTTTGAAGTAACTGTTGTTAACCCCCCCCAAAAAAAAACTCAAGTTTGGCTGAGATTTAATATATATTTGAAATAATGATGCATTGTGCCTAAAGGAGAAAAAAAACTTTTCACCTGAAGTTGATGCAATTATATTTGAATAGGAAAAAAGTCCTTTTTAAAGCAGCAAACAATTAATTCAAAATGAATACTACTCCTAATCAAACTAGCAATTAACCAAGAAAATTCACAATTAATTTTAGAAAAAAGTGGGAGCAAAATATTCTATCAGGATAGTTTTAAACAGCATGTTTCTCTTGTGACTAAGCAAGGAAAAATTCTTCCAATTTGGCTGAAAAGTTTTCACTAACCTAACATGTTTGGTGGTGTAATGGTTAGCAAGCTCGACTAGCAAACCTACACGAGTGAGTTCGAGTCTCATTGGGTGCCCCTTTCATATGGCCTTGTGCTACATCTAAGTAAAAAGCTTAGTAAATTTCCACCTTCAGATTACCACTTTTTCTAGTCTTACTATTCATTCATTTAATTGAGAAAAAAACCACATTCCAAGGAAACTACAAAAAAAGCACTTAGAGCAGTGAGAAAGAAAAAAAATGTTTCAGAAGAAAAAAAACTCATGAAATTGGTTCCAAAGATATCAGAAAATAGTAAAGTAAGACTGTAGATAACTTTTAATTATTGTTAATGTGAAATATAAAAAGATATCTTTGAATTGTTAATAAACTGAAAGAACTTTTTAGCCACCCAGTATGAATGTGAAAGTATTTTTACAAAAATAATTTTGAATATAATTGTGATTTTTTACATGAAAATGTTTGAAGTTTACTTTAAATGCCATTTCTTTATGATCAGATTGAATTCTTAAAGAAGATTATGAAATAATATACAGAATGAAGAGTATTTTACAAATTATATTTCCTTAATAGATGGGGGCAGGGGCAGTCAAATTATAAATCTCAACCACCTCAAAATTTGATTATTAAATAAAGAGTCCCAGAGATCAATTGTTTACAAAGATTTGAATTTACATAACATCATTATTAGTTCGGGTTAAAAGTCTAGTAAGTGTTATACAAAGCTGACTTCTTTTTTTTTTTTTCTCTCTCTCTCCTGCTGATCTCAAAAATAGGGAATGAGAAAAATTTTGGTAAACAGGTCAGTCTCGTTCATTTGCCAAAACTTTTCTTTTTCCCCAATGATATATCTGCATCAGAAAAATAAGATTTTTTTTTTTAAAATTCAGTTTACTGCGCTTTTAACCTGAACTCATTAGAGTGATAAGAAAAATCTTTCTTAATTTGGTTTTAGTGTTGTTTATAATATATTTATTTTTATTTCAACAGAATATGTGTACTTTGCAGGTATCACAATTTTTTTAAGAAATAATCGGAAAATGATTTTTAAAGATCAGATTTCTTTCTCTCAAATAAGTGGTCACCCTCTCAGCAAGGCTTAGAATATGCTGTCTCCCCATCTACAAGGGGTGTCCTGGGTATGACACTAAACTTCATCTGATGGTGAGACTCCAGTTCTGAAGATCTAAGTTGGGGGGAGTACCCATTCATTTCCATTACTCCCAGGTCTACTCTGACCCAGAGTGGTAATGTCTGTATAGGTCCCATTTATGGGCCAAATAGATCTGTTTAAAAATTATTCATATTTGATAGAACTATGCAAAAAAAAACCATGAGAAACAATTACTCAAAAAATGTAAATATGAACATACAATGAGAATAATTCCCTAACCTCTTGGCATAAAGTAACCCTAGACGAGTTGACATGCTGTAAAAATCTATCAAATAAGTAAATAGAACCTGAGTTTTGGCAGTGTACAATTGTTCTATATATGGCAGAACTGCAAATTCAAAAAGCTAGCAGGTTGTCATGGAATAAACATTGTTTTTATTTACTTGATTGATTTTATTTCATTATGAATGATTAACAAAAATTCAAAGTGTTTATGTTCTAGTTTAAAACTTTTGGGATAGTCGACTTATTTTTCATTAAATTCAATTTTTTACAGAAGTTGTGAGATGTCACTGATGCAACATTTTCCTTGGAGATGTCATTAATTTCTAACTTATATTTTGAAAGTTTATTCTAAAAATTATACAGTACTGAAAGGTTCAAATTTTAAGATATCTTCTCTAATTTTAAGATAAGTTAGAATAGTCCAAACAATTCTTTCTGCTATTGCTACAATGTTTGGGCCAATCCATTCTACAACTTTCTTCCAGTGTATAATTAAGAGTAAACCAGAAATTGATGGGCAATAGAAAAAAAAAAAAAAAAAAAACAAATCTAAAGTCAAGCAACAATGTACAGGCTCACCCTTCCCTGGTTTTCCAGGAGCCACCTGGCATCTGTGCCAGGTAAGTTTTAAGCTGATTACCTTCTCCCAGAGCATTCCCCCCACCCACCCTAGAAATACCCATTTGGCAAGAATAAGTTTATTGCTTGGTACTTGTGCTGCAAAATGGTCAATCCTGAGAGGGATCAAGCATATCTGATGACCACACTGGTGTCTCGATTCATGCATAACCACACACACACACCCCCACTATCAAATGACTTGATGTCAATTCTGACTTGGTGGGAAGTCAGAAAAATATCCTGCTCTCTAAATTTTTTTTGTGCTTTGCAAGTCGAAGAAATGTGCACCCCACTGAAATTCCCATGGAATTAGTTTATAAATTTCCCTTCTTTTTTTTTTTACTCTCCAGTGATTTCCCAAAATTTCCTATCTATAACTTTGACTAGTGGTTGTCAACTAGGGTTTTATCACCCACTAGTGGATGATATATATTTTTAGTCAGTAAGCTTATATGAAGGCACTTGTAGCATAACAGTTATAGGAAGTGGAGTCAGCTACAGAGTTCAAATCTTGGATGAAGCTGTTTGCTTATACTTTTTGGGAAGGCATGAATCCAATTATTCTCTCTTCTACCTTTGGGTTAAACAGTAGGGTAGATTGGGTTCTTTAGCTTTGGTATAGCAATCAGTCTTGGAAAAAGAAAACTGAATTCAAAATTGTTATAGATCTGGATAGGGATGGGTGTTCTGCCTGGCTATTCCTGCCCAAGACACACTTCATGAGTAGTACCCCCATGACCAAACCAGGTTATCAAGGATATATATGTCTAGGCTAATATCTTACAGCTATTGACATACAATATGGGGTTACTATGATCCTTTCCCCTGATCCAATATAGTCTGTCATTCTGAATCTTTTTATTCCAGCTTTTGAATAGTTTTCACTAAATTATATTCTACTAAGGTGTTAAACAAGATGTCCTTTTTCTTTTCTTTTTTTTTTAAGTATTAGATTTTGTTATTTGTATTTAATAGCAATCTCTTTTAGTACAAAAATAACTCTTATTAATTTGAACATTACTTTTTTTTTTTTTTTTTTTTTTTTTTTTTTTTTTACCTATATATTTATTTGTTCAGATTCTACTGAAAGTGCAATAGAAGCCACTGATTTCTTTGAAGAAGAAGAAGAAAAAGATTCAAGTAAAGATGGTAAGACAGCTTCTTAATACACCTGCCATATATGTCACAATTATT
>OY757909.1:7951479-8298979 GCA_963585895.1 Sepioteuthis lessoniana
ATTGAAATCTGCTGATGTGTAAGAAGTAAGTAAATTTGACGACCATAGTCGAGGGCAACCAGAAGGTTCCCTTTTCAATAGCTACTACACAGAGGTATAGGGGAGAGTGCTATTCCTTTCCCTGGATTGCTGCCCTTTACCCTTGATACGTACCTTATATTGCTGAATGTTAAGCAAGGAGGTATCGAGTACCATTTTTAAAGTCTTTGGTATGACGTGACCTGGGATTGAACCCAAGTCTTCTGAGCCATTGGCGAACACTCTATGCTCTCGATACTAATCATAAAGATTTTTTTAATTGTCAAACACAGCTCGAATATTGTGGCCATATTCAAAACAGATTTTAAAAGTGTAATTTCTATCTTTTCTAATTAAGTCGATCTGACAACTTCTTATGACTCTCTTTGAAAATAATCTATTGATTAACTGGAATCATTCGGACAATTCCTGGACACTTTCTCTTGCACAAATTTCTCTTGTAAATACACAAGAAAAACTAAATAATAAAAAAAACTTGAGATACTTTTTTGGCAGAAATCTTTACTGAAATATGTGTCAGAATTGCAACCTGTATGTGTGTATGGGTTTTTTTTTTGTTTCATGGCACATCAACTTTTGTGAGTTACTTAATGCCAAAGCTATCCTTGTAGAAGAACAGTAGTAGTACTATTGAACCCATGGCTAGGAGAATAAGGGGGTTCATACCTTTCCAAAAAATATTAATCTGATAGTGAATACGGCAACTGGAGTTTGAACTTGCTTACTATGATGGCACTGTCCAATACGTTAACTACTGCACTGCAGGGACTTCCCCATATGTATATGTATGTATGCCTATATATGTATGTACAAAGTGTGTCTGAAAAGTAATGGGACTGGTGTTACAAACTATCTATTTCCATTCCAAACAGCAAACTACATTGTTTCCCCCCCCCAACAAGGTTATTCCCCTCAAGTTTAATGCATTTTCCCATTTTTTTCTATCATGCTTCTATGCACTGCTGGAAGGATTCTTCTGGGACGTTCTTCAGCTGTGTCATTACTGTCCTCTTGATGTTCCTCTTGAACTTAGGAAAAGGTACATGGAGTAAGATTTGCTGAATAGGGAGGTTGTTACTGTATGGCAATATTCCTCTCAGCCAGGAACTGCCGGATACTCAGGGTAATGTGAGTAGGTGCATTGTTGTGGGGAAGCAGCCATGATTTGTCCTGTCAAGACTCTCATCTCTTCTTGTGTACTAAGCAAAGCATATGCTGCAGAATCTTCTTGTAGATTTGCTAATTGATTGTCTGGCCCTGAAGCAAAAATTTGCTGTGAACAATACCCTTTATATCAAAGAATATGATTGACACGTCTTTGTCTCTCTTGCTTTTTTTAGCCTCAAAAACACATGCATGATATCTCCATACACTTGCTAAAGTGATTATGGAGTTTTCCCCAACCAGACTGAAAACTTCAGGTTCATTTGTTGCTCAGTGTTCATCATTCATATCAGTGCTCATAGCTGTATGACCTGAAAAATAGGTGTAAGTAAAAGCATGTTAAAAAAAAAAACGCAATGGTTGCTGAAAGCTAAGATTACACCTAAAATATCACATTAAATGATAAAAGAATCTGCTTATCTCGTTTTCGTCCCTAACTCACACAGCACATCCAATCCCATTACTTTGCAGATAGACCTTGTGTGTATGTATATATTTTAGAACTAACACTTGCCTGATCTATTTTCAGAGAGCATGTCCTTTAGTGGCATACACCAACGTTCTGTACTGGATATCATTCGGCAGGACAGCAAGGCAGAATTCAGGAATGTTCCTCGTCTCAACCAAGTAAGCATTTTAATTTCATGGATCTTACTGTTTCTTGATAAAAGTTTTTAATGTTCTTAACAAAATTCAACGTGTACTTGAAATAACTGAAAATTTATAAAAAAATCTCCTATATTTTTAAAAAATTAAATCACCTTCCATATTGTTTCTCTTCTTCCAGGAACAGTTTATCCAGCTATGGAAAACACTGTACGACATGTTTTCCAATCATCCGGATGAACAGCATCTTTATCATTCCATTGCCAATGTTGGAACACTGCTACTGGAGATTGGAGAAGTAGGCAAAAAGTTTTACTTAAAAGGCATTGACACTGACGATGGCTTGTCAGAATCGGATGAAACACCAAGCGAAAACAGCTCTGGCGTGGACAACAACAACAAAGCCAATATGTCAACATCAGTTGCAACTTCAGATTCAGTGTCCACCATTAACTCTGAACTGACTGTGGATATTGGAAAAGACGACGAGAAATCTGTGGATAGTGCTGTTATGAACGATAATGCCGTCTCAGTAGACGGCAGCAGTGGAGGCAGTAATTGTGGAGAAGAAAAATCAGATAACTCGCAAAGGCCTCGACACATTTCTGAAACAAGTGACTCATCAAGCAAACCTGACACCGACTGGCTGATCACATTTGAACAATTCCTAGCTTCTATGCTCACTGAACCACCAGTTGTGAAATACTTTGAGCAGATGGTTAATGTGAGTCCTCTAGTACAAACTCTGCGGAACCGGCGATTAGCACGACATACTAGTATAGCACCCTCTCAGACACAGAAATAAAACTCCACTTTCTTTCTCTATTGAAATATTCTCAACTGGCATAAAATACTCCCCATCTGACACTATGAATTATCATTTTTGTTTATCCACAGTAAGATTAAAAAGAGAATCATATTTTTATGGGTGATATTGAAACTAGTATGCTACTTATCATTATGACTGTATTTCATAATGAGAAAATAACCACTATATAACGAAAGCCAATATGATTTCCTGTAAAGGGTATATGGTTCATGCTTGCTTTCTTTGAATAGACTAAAAATTTAAGTTGTAAATAATAATTAAAAAAAAAAACAATTCTATATCATGATAGTTTTAGGCAATGGTTATGCTATTACAAGATAAATTATGGATAGCTATATCCAGACAAAAATATTTTCTCTATTCAGTTATTCTTTCTGTTTTTTGTAAATGAAAATTGTTCAAATTGGTGAGTTGCATTGGATATTTGGCCAAACTTGATATTGGTCTGTTAAAAAAAAATCTGTTAAGCTTACTTTTATTTTATTTTCTTAAACTGAAGTTTCAAGGTATTTGGGACAGATCCAAATATAATTCTTGGTAAATTTATCACAGGGAAACTCATCATATCTGATTAATTGCTCTTATAAGGGTTACCCTAACCCTTTTGCTCTTTTTATTAAATTCTTAAAAGCAGTGATTAAATTATGAATTTAGTCATGAATAATTTAATTGCAATAAATTTACCATAAGATGAAATTATTGGACACAACCAAAATATTTTCTAAATGAATCTGTGCTCTGCTTAAACCAGTGAATGAATATTTCAACTGAAGTTGGAATAATTTTATGCTTTGTGCAAAATTTAAAAAAAAAAAAAAAAAAAAAAAAAAAAGGGGTACAATTTTAAGAATTATTACTATTTGACATGGAAGGAGGGGGTCTCCTCTTATCTTCATTTATTTTGGCCTTGAAACATTAGAATATGGTTATTATTATTTGCTAATACCAAAATGATATTTTATCTTGGACTGCTTTGCTATTGAATGTTTAAATAAAGATAAAGAAAACAATGATTTATATTAATGTACAGCATAAATGACAATCATATTGTCACTGAAAATGTCATACACTGTATATCTTACACATACATTGTATGTCTTACACATACATTGTATATCTTACACATACATTGTATGTCTTACACATACCTGATCAATAAACTATAATGCTTATGATTTATTCTTAGAAAAAACATTTTTCGATTGCCATTTTCAAAAAATTGTACAAAGCTTTTTTCTGCAAAGAATTTTTAGCGAAACTATTTCTTTGATTTACTGATTCCATTTTTCACCAATTCTTAAAGGTGCCAAGTAACACGCTGTTAATTTCACATCCAACAAGGGTTTTTTTTTTTTTTTTTTTTTTTTGCGGGGTTGGGGAGTATCAGTATCAACAAATTAGATGACAAAATATTCTATCGTTGAATTCTAATATTTTCTGTTTTCAAATTGAATTTATTTTTCAAAATGCTTGCACAGTTTTCCTTGGTATTTTATCAATTAGAAAAAAAAGTTCTTAAATCTTTCATAAAAATAATATTGTATCCCATAATAGCTGTTACATTTACATATAAAATTCTTAAATTAAATGTAACAACTATTATGGGACAAGTAGTAAACAGTAAAAATGATATTGTCCCAGAATAATTGTTACATTTATATATAAATTTCCTGTATTAAATGTAACAACTATTATGGGACAAGTAGTAAACAGTAAAAATAATACTGTCCCAGAATAATTGTTACATTTATATATAAATTTCCTGTATTAAATGTAACAACTATTATGGTACAGATAGTAAACTGATAAATATTGTACTAATGTTCTATTATCAGAATTGTTTCTTTTATTGTTTTAAAATCTAAAATAAATTTTATCAAAATTGTTATTCTGTCAAGTAATTACAAAATTTAGATTTTTTTTTTTTTTTTTTTTCCCCAGGGTTGGGTGGGGTTGCTGCTGCTCATATCTCGTTTTATTTCTTCTCTTTTTAAACTTAATCATTCAGCTTAAACAAATTTGAATATTTTTCTAACAATTTGGTTAAGATACAATTCTAGACTTTCTATCACACAAATGTGCAAATATCAAGAAATACAGACTCCTTCAAATGATAGACTTTGTAGATGCAAGGCCACTACACCTATAATAATCATTCTCATCATCTAGTTGTGCTGATAGCACAGGTTCCCTTGACTCTCTCTTGCTATCTATCCCTATTGGCAAGTTCTCTGCACTGAACTGATAAATGTAAGTTTTTGGGGTTTTTTTTTTTTTTTTACTGGTCAGCCAACACTTGTGAATCCATGTGTTGGCGTCCACTGGAGAACGTGACTTATGAGTCCATCTCTGCTTCTCCACCAGTGCCCAACATGGATAGTTTGCAAGATGGGAGGTAAGTGATCATGTAGCTGCTGTTTTCTGGGGTGCTGTTTCCAGGATTTGTTCAAAATAGCACGCAGCATCTTTGTGTAGTTTCTTTTCAATATTAAAAACACATGCACAAATTATAAAGACATTTTGTTCAAAATCAATCCACATTAGTAATTTTTGATTTAAATAATAATAAAACTATTACAAGTGCCCTGCCCTCAAAGAAAAATGAAGTTTTCACTGTCGTTATTCACTAAGCTTTGCTTAGTTGTGGCACAAGGCTTGATTATATGGGGCAGCAGCCAGTGAGACTTGAACTCACTACTAATGGTTTATTAATCATTCAGCCACATGATGTGCCCAAGTTTTGTCTGTTGTCAGTCTTTAAATATTTGCCCCTCCCTATTTTTTTTTTTTTTTCTTTTTTTATATATAACTCAGCTTTTTATTTTTTGTATTTCTGTAGCAAAACATTTAAAATTGAATAAACTACAGAAAGAAAATGTATAAAAGTATTATAAACCAAATAATTTTTTTAATCCTAAAAAATGAATTAGTGTTTATCATATAAAATACATTTGATCCCATTTTAAAAAAGATATTAAATATGTTACAATCATAAGACAAAAAAGTAATCTATAACCAATTATTTCTCCCAACCCACTCATGGCAACTGTTTTTAAATGATTTCATATTACCTGTTTTTACCTGACCTCCTTATTTCATTTTTTTTTTTTTTTTTTTTTTTTTTAAATAAAATGATATTGTGCTCCCTATTAGAAATATTTCAGCTTTTTTCCCCCCTCCTACAACTAAAAAAAAAAAATAGTGGATTTTTTTTTGTATAAGTAAAATGTACAACATGAAATATCCATTGTTGTTAGTTAAAACATATTTTTCATTGGTTATAGATATATTGCAAAAACTATATATCCCATTTTCTAAAGACCCCCCCCCAAAAAAAATTTATATATTGCATATTGGCTGTATTTACAACAGTTTAGTTTTCTGAAATTGAATATCAACTAAGCACTTGTAAGAATATGCTATGATCTTGGATACAAGTATCTAATTGTTTAAATCACATGTCAAATTTGGACCAATTAAATTGCTATTTTTTATGTTTTATTCAATAATAAAAGCAATGAAAAAGGTTAAATGTTTTCTTGAAAATTCCTCCTGGTTTTCATCCATTTTTATCTGTCCATTCTCAATCAACACACAACTTCATCTGTCATTTTTTTCATAGGATTTAGTGACAATCAAGTTAAGCAACTATTATTCATTTAATAACAAAGAATTCATTTCAATTTAGTATAGCACATAAAATATAATTTATTGCAAAAATACTTTCTTAATTCTGCTTACCAAGTACTCTGTCTACTATCAGTATAGTAGGTATCTACTAATCTTAGTTTGACACAAGGTCACAAAAATGAGGCACCCAATGAAAGCTAAATGTACTAATAATAACCAAATCTAGTTTACCTGATGAATATTAACAATGGAGGATGTTTTTATAAACACAAACATAATAACCCTTCACTTGACAGAAGACATTGTCTACTTGTGTGCAATAATTAATAACTAACGTGCGTGTAAAGTATATAATTTCTTAATCCTGAAAATATTTTCCTCTACAATCAATGACTTCACACCAACATTCTAGATTCTTCAAATTCCATCTTGATAAAAAAAAAAAATTTAAAAAAAACGAAAAAACAAAACAATTCAGGTATTGATGCAATAAAGTTTTCAATGAAATTTTGAACATTGAAGACTAATTTTTTTTTTTTTTTTTTTTTTTTTTTTTACCCAATAAGAAGTGTTGCTTTAATCATAAAAAAACAATTTGGTAGTAGAGTCTGGTAATAGCCCACTCGGCTAGGGCTGTAGAAAACACTGACTGCATCTCTGCAGAGGGATATAATCCTCACTGAGTGTCTTGGATATTACATTAAACCATCTGATGGTGAGGCTCCAGTAATGTTGGAGCTTTGTAGAATGCAAAGAACCTCTTCATTGCAATTGCTCCGAGGTCCACTCTGACCTGGAGTGGTAGCACCTGATAGGATCCTATCTATGGGTCAAATAGAATTGTTTGACATTTAAACTGAGTGTAAACAAATGACTTATGCTAAATTGAATTATTAGAAATAGAACTGTTTTATCATTTAACTTTGTGTAAACAAATGACTGATGTTTAATTGAACTGTTAATGATACATAGCAATACTTGCAACTCTTTACTGATGCATTTGCCAATAGTTAATGTTGAATAGAATAGTGTTAAATAGCAATACTTGTAACCACTTCATTGTCTGCAAACAAATGATTAATATTGTATAAAATTCTAAGTTTGTTAAATGGTTTTAATTATTTCTATCTATGTAGAAACAATTGCAATACTACTGTGCAAACAAATTAGTTTTAACTCATTTAAAAATGAAATTACTGACAAACTAATCTCTTGTATGTCATGTATATCTATTTAAATGTATGCAAACGAATGAATGATTTTAAATTGTGACTGTTATATAACAATACTTAAAACCATTTAACTGTGTACAAACAAGTATTATTAAAGTGAATTATCAGTGTTAAATAACAATACTCGAAACGATTTAAATGTATACAAACAAATGACCCTGTGTTAAATTGTGACTGTTATATAGCAATACTTAAAACCATTTAACTGTGTACAAACAAATGATTAATTGTAAATAGAATTACTTGTATTAGATAGCAATATTTGAAACCACTTAACTGTGTGCAAAAAACAATTGACTTGAGACTCATTTAAAAATGTTATCAAAAAAATGTGTTTACAAATCATATATTTAATCTATATGTATAAAGAGGATTTGGCATTAAATAACCTACAATGGTTGACATGCCATAAAAGCAAACCAAACGGTTTGTTAAATATACTGCATGAGTGAGATTTTTTTTTTTTTAGGTCATACAAATATTGCTTTATTAACCTTCCCTTCTGCTACAGGCAAGATGTGATACAAAGTCAATTTTTAAGTAAAGATAGTTTGAATTCGTTTTTTTTTTGTTTTTTTTTGTTTTTGTTTTTAAGACCAGTTGCCATACTATGACTAAAGAACCTAATCTTTCCTACTATTTACTGATAACTAGGAGAAGAAAAGATGGATCCATACCTTTTCCAAGGGCATTAGCACAGTGCTTTTTTTACTGACAATTCATTTTCGAATTTTCCACATTTCACAAACATCCTATTTTTCAGCAAATTCCAAATGTTGACTGATTAGAATCCTCATCCATAAGAAGCTTGTGAGTCGTCATTTCCAAATTCTCAGTGTTCATGGTTGGTCTCCCACATTAAATACATCTTCTTTGAACTTCAAAAACCATTCCTGACATTTCTTATTTCCAGCTAAACCATCTCCATAAGTTTCATCAATCACCTTGTATGTTGTTGTCTTATTGAACTTCTTGTCCATCGCCTTTTTTTTTTTTTTTTTTTTTTTTTAAATCACAGGGTAAATGAACGCTGAATACAGAACAGTCAATAGACTTGGAGCTATCTTCCTTAATTGGTAATTACAGTGTTACATGTACAAAGGTTGTTCAAAAAGTTCTAAGCCTTAAGTAAAAAGTTAGCGACCATAGTCGAGGGTGACCCGAAGGCTCCCTTTTCGATAGCTACTACACCAAGGTGTAGGGGAGGGCGCTACTCCATTCCCAGGATTGCTCCACTTTACCCTTGAACCGTACCTTATAATGCTGAGTGTTAAGCAAGGTGGTATCAAGTACCATTTTTAAAGTCTTTGGTATGACTCAACCTGGGATTGAACCCAGGTCTCCCGGGCCATTGGCGAACACTCTAACCGCTGGGCCAAGAGCCATAGCTGAAAATTTGTTCTAGAAACACATCACCACTTCATATAAAACTAGAAAAACTAATTCAGATTTCTGTCTAGGTGAGGCACATGTAACAAATCTAAAATCTGGGTGAGGCTTTGGACTTTTTGAAGAATCCTCATATTTTGGCCATTTACAATTCTTCTTTTTTTCAATATGGATTAAATGAATCCAGGACACTCAAAGCTTGTTTTCAGTCATGAATTTAGTCTCTGGTTGCCCCAAAAAAGGAGTTTTACACACGTACGTGTGTGTGCGTGTGTGTATATTCTTACTAAAAATGATATAGTACACAGCAAAAAATAAAGGCTATTTGGATAAAAACGGGAGTTTCTGACTTTTGGATTACTTAGTAAATTTAGTTTAATCTGGTGCCAGACTACATTAATGGGCTCTAAATTATGAACAAACTCACTACATAAACTAGTTATTTAATAAACCTGAGGTTGCTTATAGAATCTGTTGTTATGATCACCTTTCCGAGTACTGAACAAGCTTATCATTGCCTAACTTCAGTGATCGAGCGGAGATGCCTGCCATAATTCATCCTCTTTAAAAAAATGGACACAACAGGCTGAGTTCAATATATTTCACTTTCTGCTAATGCCCTTGGGAAAGGCAAAGGTGAATTCCCGCTTTGTCAACATCCAGCCAATCTTACTTGGTCATTTTCTAGTTCAATCCCACCCAGCACATTTCACAACTTTTAACCAATTTCTCATTTGCTTACTCTTTCTTGATAATCACTTCTTTCAAGTTTATTCACTGGTTATAAGTTCTTTTTAAACAAAGTTCTTACTCATTAGGAAATTTAGATTTGTATCATCAAATTGTACTGACTCTTCCCATTCATCCCTATTGCACCTGTCCACACACAGCTGATATAAATAAGTTCTTACTGACTGGCCAACACTGGCATGTCTTTGCGTAAGAGTCCATACGAAGAACCTCACTTATGAATTTGTCCTTCCTTCTACAGCAGTGTCTTGCATGTCTTGTTCATCTTAATTGGATAGTTTTTGAGATGGGAAGTAAGTGGCCGTACAACTTTTTTGTGGGGTGTTGCTTCCAGCATTTGTTCAATATAGTTTGTATCATTCTTGTGTAGTTCCCAACTAGGTTTGTATACTTATCGTTTCGAGCCAAAATTAGACATATCACAAATGAGTTGTAAAATGGTCACTATTAAAAATAGAGATGTAGAATCATTTTTAAAGTTTACGGTAATAACACATATTTAATGGATATTTCTGGGTTCAATCCCAGGTCGCGTCATACCAAAGACTTTTAAAATGGTACTTGATACCTCCTTGCTTAACACTCAGCAATATAACATATGTATCAAGGGTCAAGTGGAGCAATTCAGGGAAAGGAGTAGCGCCCTCCCCTACACCATGGTGTAGTAACTATTGAAAAGGGAGCCTTCTGGTCGCCCTCAACTACAGTTGCCAACTTTACTTTTTATTTTAAGTAAAGTAAAGTATATATTGATACGTACCTAATTAATGCTGAGCATTAAGCAAGGAGGTTTCAAGTACCATTTTTTTTTTGAGTTTTTGGTATGACTCGACCTGGGATTGAACCCAGGCCATAAGCGAACACTCTAACCATTATACCAATGGACCAATAGAATATTATACACAACTAATAATTAGAGGATTTAAAATAATTTTTAAACTGACTATCATGGAATTTCTTTTACAATTTAAAAAAATAAAAGTTTTGAATTCAGGTTTTACATTAAAATGTTAATTTTTTGTTTGTTTGCTTATGTTGTTTAATTTGTATGCTTATATATATAAATTCTTTGGAGGGAGTTCTCATGGCATAATGGTTAACATGCTTGAATGCAACATCATAGGAAGTTGTGGCAGTGATATAAACTCTTTATATCTAGGAATATTTAGCCCAGTTGATATTTAATTAGAAACAATGTTAACAATAATATATCAAAATTTCTTTATTACTAATGTAAAACTTAGGTAAGTAATTTGAAATATTTTCAACCTTTCTATAATATTACGTTTGTTGATGAACTGTATTTACAAGTTTTTCAATCATTTTAATTATTGGTAAATGAAAATCTTGGCAAACATTGCTCAGTTTTTCTTCTAGAACAATCCCTTGTTTTTTGCCATTTTCAGTCGCTGAAAAAGAAAGAAAGGAATTATAAATTGATTAATTTTTAACTGCTGCTGGAAATAAAAAAGCATTTATTTGATAACATAACCTCTTCCTTTGACAATGCACTTAATCCAATAGTGAATATTAATTACATATTAATCAAATTACTTTAACAAAATTTTCACAAATATTGATAACAAGTAAACAAAAACTACTCCACAGAAAATCTTAAAATCTGTTAATAATCTCAGCAAGAATCAGTTTAATAACTTCTAAAGTATTTCAGTTTCTATTTTAAGAGCATATCAACTTTCATGGGTTATTTAATACCAAATTTATCCTTGTCAAAGAATAGCGAGATTATTTAACCCATAACTGTGGGGGGCAATAAATAAACGTACTTACTACGATTTTACAATTCAGCACTTATTACATTATAGGGATGGCCTCACTGAAATATTTGAAAATGAGTCGTGCCTCAGGATATGTTTGGTAAATATAAGTTTATGATTATTGATGTCTATCATCTTTAACAATCTCATAAATATTTGCCAACTTTATCACTGGATATCTTTTTATACTGAGCTCTCACTCTCTTTGGTTTGGTTTCTTTGTTTAATGGCATATCAACCTTTGTAGGTTATTTAATATCAAAGCTATTCTCCTAGAAGAACAATTGTGGTACAATTTAACCCATAACTGGGAGGATAAGGGGATTCATACCTTTCCCAAGGGTATTTGCCCGAAAGTGAACGTAATAGCGGGACTGGAGTACAAACTCACTTACTACGATCCCGCAGTCCATCCCGTTAACCATTACACCACGAGGACCCCCCCCTCACTCTCTTTGTTATTTTTTTGAACCTATACTGGTTAAATCTCTGCTGATTTGCATTTGACAAAAACATTAATTTCAGTAATGTTAAACTCTGAATATATTTTAACTTTTTTTTCTGTTTTAAAAGATCAGCTGTGATTTTCTCAATTTCTTTGAATCTAAAAATTCTTAACTTGGGATTTCTCTTAGATAAAAAAAAAAAAGATTATTCAATCTTCTTGAATTGACGCAAAATAAATTTATACCATACTTGCTTAAAAACACAATGTCAACTCACTTCTTATTTGTAGAATTTATATTTTAATTAATTGCAAATAAATATATAAGCAAAGAAAATTAATCAATAATACCAGCTAGAAATTACATGATTAAAGGGGAATACAAACACAGACCGTGCACTATTAAGTTGAAAATTGGATTGAGAATTGCTTTATTCTTTAGTTTAATTCTATTTTTGTGCTATCAAAAATCTTTATGGTAACTGTTGTGTCATGAAATACATAAGATTAACATACATGTAGAAATAAGAGGTATTTTATTCTAGAGAGAATACAGTATATAGTTGATTCTGCTGACTAATGGGAATAACCATTAGTTGTAAGTTGTTCTCTCTGTCTAAATAATCTTTAAACAATTCTATCTTGTGTGGGGGTGTTCAATCTATTCCACAACAGTAACATACAAAAAGTAGATGATTATAGATTCAACCAGAGATTGATTTTAATGGCATGTGAACTCGTTTGGGGTTATTTTATGCCTAGGGGTTCAGGAATCACAGTCAGTGTACACTTATATTTGCATTTTTTTTGTGTAGTTGTTTCTTAAAAGTTTTTTGTTATATGATATCATGTACTCCAATTTCATACACAAATGATTTGCACACAGTTGTATGGTTTCAAGTATTTCTATCTAATACTAATAATTATTAGATTTTAAGTAATTAATTCTATTTAATATGTCATTTACTTGAAACCATATAAATATGTACAAACAAATGATTATAGCTTCAAGTAACTATTCCTAATACAAATAATTTATGCTTATATGGTATCAAGTATTCCTATCAAATAAAATAATTTTTAAACAGATCTATTTAACCCATAGATGGGTTCCTAACAGGTGTTAACCCTCCAGGTCAGAGTGGACCTGGGAGTAATGGTAATAATTTCCAGAACTGGAGCCTCACCATCAGATGTAGTTTAGTGTCTTACCCAGAACACCCCTTTTAGAGTTTTGTCTTTCTGTAAAGGACACTGTCAGTATATTTTAAACCCCACCTACCAGAGAAATTCAACAAGAGAAGAGAAAGAATGTTAAGGACATTCATGGGTGAATATAAATAATTAAATAAAATGGGGGTTTTAACCTTGTTTGGTTATTTGTCCATCTTTGTCATAAAATGTCATCTGCTTTTCATCAAATCCAAGTAGTTCACAGAAACTTTCACAGATGTCACTTTCAATTCTTGGATCTTTCTTACAATAAAGCACACCAACAGGAAAATTGTTATGTTTCAAAGTAAAGAGGTAAGAACCAATCTGTAAAAAAAACCAAAACAAATCAAACTGATATTTTTTTTACTTAAGTGAGTCAAAAGTTCTGCAATATTTTGGTGCATACATATTACCTGTCTGAAGTAGTTCAAGTTATGATAGGTACTCGCTGTGGTTGGTAGTATTGTAGTAGCTGGAGCACTGACGTGAGTGTAATTTGAAAGCCACACAGGTAAACATGCAACATAGTCTAATTTGGGAACTTTATGCTTTAAGAGTTCAAACCAGGCCATAATGCCGCGGATGCAACCAAAAACCCTTGCTGTTTGAAAGGTGAAGGTACATTTGATCATAGTACCATAAAAAGATGATTCAAGAAATGTCACTCAGGTTGCAAGAACCTTGACAATCAGTCAAAATCAGGTAAGCCTAAAAACTAGATTCCAAGACCATACTTCAAAATATAGAGGTAGACTTAGAGAGTATCAGGCGAGTTTGGCATCTCACAGTCGAGTGTAGCTCATCACCTTTACAACTTCAGTAAAAGCATTTAGAGCTGCAGTATTGTGCATCACAAAACTTTTGACTCATCCTAGTATTTATTCTATAACTGTAGTTTTCTCAAGCAAACAATATCTTAAAAAAAACCCGAAGGAATAAATACAAGGCAAAATTTCTGTTAAATATGGAAGCTCAATTAACATAATAGATATCATTGTAAGTAATGGATACTTCAAGCCAAACTCAAATCCAGGATAAAGCTGTTTGCAATTCACATTGCACTAATCCCCTTAGAAAAGGCATGAATCCATCTCTGCTTTCTCTAGTTATTGGTAAATAGTAGGGCAGATTGGGTTCTTTAGCTTTTGTATGGCAACCAATGTAAGAGAAGAAAACTCTGAATTTAAACCAGCTGTGTTCTGCTTTGACCTTTGGTTTGGTTTCATGGCACATCAACCATTGTAGGTTATTAATGCCAAATCCATTTTTATACATCAAACAGTTCTATTTCAAACAATTCAGTTTAGTATAAATATAGTTTTCTGTTTACACACAGTTAAATGTCAAAAACAATTCTATTTCAAATAATTCAGATTAGCATAGATACACAGTTTCAATGTCAAAAACAGTTCTATTTCAAATAATTCACTTTAGCATAAGTACACAGTTCTATTTGAACCATAAATAGAACCCTATCGGGTGCTACCGCTCCAGACCAAAGTGGAGCTGAGAGTGATGGCAATGAAGGAGTACTCAACATTTCCCAAAGCTTCAGCATTACTGTAACTTCACCATTAGATTGTTTAGTGTCATATCCAGGACACTCGTTGAGGAGGGGGTCTTACCCCTTTGCAGAGAAGCAGTCGGTGTATTCTATAGCCCCAGCCAACTAGGCAACCTACCTATGGTAGAGGGGTTGGGTAGTATATACATGAACCCAATTTATCAGTTTTTTGTTTTGATTTTATTTGGAGTTGATATTCATATTGGAATTGAGAGAAAATTAGAAACCTGTTGGATATCAGTTTATTTTTCACCAGTCGTCTTACTGTGTTCATCTTAATTATTTGTCAATTATCCTTTCATCTCTGCCTCTTTTAAGCAGGTAGTTGCCCTCACATGCAATCCTGTGTTACTAATAAAAAAGACAAGCATTTAACATGCACCTCAAATAAATCGTAAATAATAGCCTGGCAAGTAAGACAGCATAGACGTTTTGAGTCAGGTCAGTACAAATATTTCTTGTCACATTGTACTTATGAAACGGACAGATCACCTTTCGTCCCAGTTTAAGTCCATAAGAAATAAATTTCAAATTTGACAAATTACTTAAATAGAGAAAGCAGCCAAAATTGTTTACAAAAATTTTTTTTTTAATTTTTACAAATTAGACCCTGACTAACCAGAAGTGGGGTGTTTTGTTTCATCTTTTTTTTTTTTTATTATAATTTGTTTTACTTTATGAGGAAATATTGAAAGTTTCTCGGACAAACCAAAATTGGGAATGATAACTTTTTTCTTTAATTGAACATTTTTTTAGAAGAGCTAAAGAAATTTTAGAAATGATGTCCCAAATCATTTGAAACAGGGAAACATTTCATATTTAGTTGCAATATCAATGTTTTAAGAGTCAATATATTAATTTAGTTCAAAACCATTTTAAACATTACCATGACCCAAACTATTTTACACATAGATAGGACGATGATAGTATGATAGTCAGAGTTGACTTGGGAGTAATGGCAACATACAGGTGACTTCAGACTTCCCAACACTCCAGAACAAGAGCCTCACTACCAGATACAGACATCTTGTGATCAGAGTAAAAGTTGTGATAAAAAATAACTAAAAAAATTAAGATGATAGAAATTAATAAACATTTACAATGTTTTTTTTTTCTCAGAATTTTTGTTTTTTACATTTTAAAGGGTAAAAATTTTAGTCACTTACACTGTTGAAGTCAATTCCATTGATGATTTTGAAACTCGTGACAACTTCATCTATTTTGTATTTACTCAATCCTTTCAAATGTTTAAAAAAAAATGTGAAAACTTTCAAATATGGACGAAGAAATGGAGTTTCCCAAAAGTGGACAAACACCTCAAATAATTTGTAAGGTTGAATTCCCCTGCAATAAATAGAAATTACTTTAGAAATCAATGTAAATACTACTCGAGGCAAAAATTATGAAATTAGCACACTTAAAGAATGTTCACTTAAGTTTTTTATTTAGCAGTAAATAAACTAATAATAAATAAGACACAAAACATTTTTCCTTTAAGAGCTGAACATTTTGGCTTCATAAAATATTTCTTAAACAAACTAAGTAAAAAAAAAAAAAGTAAAGTTGGCAACTGTAGTCGAGGGTGACCCAAGGCTACCTTTTCAATAGCTACTACACCATGGTGTAGGGGAGGGCACTACTCCTTTCCCTGGATTGCTCCACTTGACCCTTGATACATATCTTATATTGCTGAGTGTTAAGCAAGGAGGTATCGAGTACCATTTTTAAAGTCTTTGGTATGACACGACCTGGGATTGAACCCAGGTCTCCTGGACCATTGCCAAACACTCTACCCACTAAGCCAATGAGCCGGTTTAAACAAACTAGATTATTTAAATTAACAGTATAATTTTTTTCCAAGTCATGCTGCAGAAAATAGTAGTAATATAAAAGTAGTTACTTAAAAAAAAATGCAGAAATATGATTCAAAAGTTTAATTATCATAATACATTCAAGAAATGTTTTGACCTCAAAAGTTCAATGTAATACATTAATATTAAATGTAATCCAATGAAAGCAAAGTACATGATCTGTCCACTGTGGGTAAAATATCAGAGGAAACTGAGCTCTCTGAATTCACAACTAGGAGTGGAGACTCTTGAAATGTCTTTGAGAAAAGATATGAATCTATTCTCTTCTAGTTATAGGTAAATAGAAAAAAATTTAAAAAGCTGATAACTCCAACCTATAAAATTTACACTTGATGGGAATTGCAGTAATGTTGCTGACCTGAGACAACTGCAACCCTATATTCTAAAAGCAATTTAGAGAACTAAACAAATCAATCAGGATATGTAATTGTAGCAGCCATCATGCTAGGAAAGGAGAAGAAAGATTACTCTGCCAGTAAGTGTTAGACTTGATTGTTGACCCCCAATCAACAAATAATTTTTTTACTTCAAGCTATCTCGGCATTTAACATGCTGTGAAGTATAATTTCAATCTCAGTGAATCATCCAGCGGCTATTTGCATTTTTTTTATTGCCTTTTTTTTGCAAAAAAAGAAGAGTTACCGGAGGTCATGAAATATTAACATCATCAACACAAAATGGTTCAGGTGAAACAACTTTTAAGGGTGTTGACAAGCAGTGAAGCAATGCTGATTGGGCAATTACTTGAGCACACATGGGCCATTGTCAAGGATGAAGCAGAACTTGGGGAGCCGGTTGTAATGGCCACACAGACGGTCAAGAGTGGTCATACAAATCTCCCTAGGATGGACCCACGAGCCAGAGTGAATTGCTTCCATTGTAGACAGATTGGTCACATCACTAAAGATTGCATACACAATAGATGTGGGCTTGTACACTGCTTCTAATGTAGTGGGATTGGACACATAGCCACAAACTGTCTGGGAATCAAGCCAGGGGACAAGATGTCAGCACCACTCTACTCCCCAGTCAAGATGTGAACAAGGCACAACTAATCATCTGAGTACACGTTGACCTAATGTCTTGCTCGGTGCTTTTTGATTCAGGCTGCTCTCACACCATAGTGAGCACAAGGCTGTGCTGCACTTGGAGCAAGAGGAGCATTAAAATAACAACTATAAATGGCGCGACACAGATGTGCTGTGGAGTAGGGTTGGTGAGGATTCGTACTGGCTCTGGTGAATCTGCTAAAGTCAATGTGTTGGTGACATGGAAAGACATACTGGGCTTTGACTTACTGCTTGGATATGACACTATCAAGGCACTGGGCAGAGTCCTCGTCACACAAGCTGGAACTGTGCAATTCCTGGAGGCCCCAGTATGTGTAGCACTGTGTCGATCATCCTGACTTCAGAGTGGAATTTGATCGACGCCTCGTGTGAATGGACAGACTATGAGGTGCCAACTAAGCTACAGAACATGTGTCATAGAGTACCCCATACCCACGAATGTTAGGATTGCATACAAACAGGAGCTTGACGCTTGGATCAAAGATGACTGGTTGATCCCTGACCCCAACCAAAAGCTTGGACCTCCCAGAAGTCTGATCCCTTTGATGGCAATTGTAAAACAGAGGAAGTTGAAGGTGCGACCAGTCATGGACTACCATGAGCTCAACCAATACTTTGAAGCTTACACAGCCAATACTGATGTATGTGAGGGTAAGTTGCAGGAGTGGCACCGGAAAGGATCAAATGTGTCATTGCTGGATCTGAGGAAGGCCTATTTGTAGGTGCGGGTTAACAAAACTTTATGACCATTTCAGACATTGATGTTTCATGGAAAAAGGTACTGTCTGACCAGGCTGGGTTTCAGCTTGAATGTTGCACCGCAAATCATGAAGACCATTATTATTGCTGTGTTGTCCCAAGAGGAGACAGCTGAAAAGGCGACATAGGCGTACCTCGATGACATTTACATCAATGAAGATGTTAGCCCAGCATCACACATCCGAGTGAAATTGGTACAGTTTGGCCTGGATTGTAAGGATATAGAGCAGCTTGAAAACAGAGCGTGCATACTAGGCCTGGACGTCAGTGGGGAAGAAGGGACCCTGCAATGGAAACAGGGAAGTGTGGTTCTGGGTATTCCTGAAGTTCTCACAAGGTGGACTGTTTTTTCCCTGTGTGGAAAACTTGTGGGGCACCTGCCAGTGTGCAGCTGGCTTTACACAGCAGTGAGCATAAAACGCAGGGCGAATGCGGTAACCTCAGGATAGGATGATCAAACAAGTGATGCCTTCCTAACTTGAATGATTGTAGAAAGTGTTGAGAGAGTAATACATGAGGATCCTACCTAAGGAGGAGGGGTGCATCAACAGGGAAGAAATGAACATATTGGTCAATGCCAGTTCATTGGGAGCGGTGTTGGAAGATGTGTGTGGGTTGCGGCCTGCAAATAATGCCTGGCACATCAACCTAACTGAGTTGGATGCCATGGTTAAAGGCATCAACCTACAGTGGCAGGCAAAGAGGTTGCACCTGCACACCAAACCCTTTGTGTTTACCACTGGGTGTCCTACATGCTGACTAGAAAAGCAAGAATAAGCACCGAGGCAGCAAGCCAGATGCTGATAAGGTGGAGGTTAGACACCTTAAAGAGTCGAGTCTTGGAGTATGATCTGACAGTCAGTGTAACACTGGTCGCGTCATACTACAACCTTGCTAACCAGTTGACACGAGTACCCTACAGATGGTACATTAAGGTGAAGATGGTTGCCGAGCCTTCTGGTCAAACTTGCCCTGCCACAGTGAGCATGATAAACCAGCAGCAGATAAAAGACATCCACGTGCAGAGCAGACATCTAGGCATCAAGAGGACACTGCATTTTGTGAGACGTGTTGACCCAGCAGCGGCCAAGACAGAAATTAAACAAGTCATCAAGAACTGTGAGATGTTCCAGTCAGTCGATTGACCAAGCACCAACACGATGCCAAAACGGATGACTAGAAGCAAGTGATGCATGGCAAAGGGTTGGAATGGATATCATCTATTATGGTGGCAACCACTTTCTCACCCTCACTGACTGTGGACCCACCCGTAAAGCAGTTTCTGTGTGAATGGGGGGTTCAATTACGGCTGTGATGTGTGTATGTACCATCAGGTAACAGTATCGCAGAAAGAAGTCACTGCAGCATCAAGCGGATTGCTGCTAGGAAGCAGTGCACTATTGCAGAGGCAACATACTGGTACAATGTTATACCAAAGGATGGCATGTCTCCGGTAACCACACCCACTAATGTCATCTATATGTACCAGGTTCGGGGAAAAGGGAATTGACATTGTGCAGTCACCTGACGACAAAGAGGTTTGTGGACAATATGCTGTAGGGGATCCAGTCTGGATGAAACCCCCAGGCATTCGATATACCACCAGATTCAAGAATGAACAAGTGACTGGTGTGATCAGTCAGCAATCTGTCCTGGTCAATGGAGTCCCATGTCACATATGCAATTTCCATCTTGCTTTGGAGACAGGCCATTCAACGACTGATCAAAGTGATGAGTCATCTGGCGACAAACTATTAATGGATTGTGCCAGTGGTCTCTCCAAAAATGTAATGCAGCCATCATACTAACCGGCGATGATAAAGAATAAGGGTCACACTGTGTGTCATCAGTCAGAGAGAGACTCAGAACTGAACCAGAGACAGATGATTTACAGGAGAGGAAGAGAGCGTCCATTCTTTCCCACACCTTATTTTGATTGGTTCTGGTATTATGTTGCTAAGTACCCGAATGGGTAGGCTTTGGCCTGAATAAATGGAAAACATTGGCAGATCAGGGAGGAGGCAGTTTGTCCAAGTAGTGAGACAGAGAGACAGACAGACAGACAAAACGAAAAAAGAAAAGAGAAATGGGAGAAAGAAGAGGAAAGAAAAAGAAAGATTACGCTGCAAGTAAGCATCAGACGTGATTGTTGACCTCCCCCACTCAACGAAGAATATCTTTTACTTCAGTAATTCATCTATATTTGTAACTATATGGTTTTGACCAAGGGTAAACTGGGCTCTTTAGCCTTGGTATAGCAACCAGTCTAGGAGAAGAAAAACTCTGAATTCAAACCAGCTGTACTTCACTAAAAAATATTGAGACCAAATGTCTATATGTATTCATAAGAGGCCTTGTAAATATCTAGATTTGGTATGGAAAACCAGCTGAGAAGGAAAATTCTGAATTCAAACCAGTTGAACTCAATTTAAAATTTTGGCCTCGTGGTGGAGGGGTTGGTCAAGGTTCTGTATAAAAGGGTTACATTTTTACAAAGAAAATATGTAAACAAACCTGAAAAGAGACGGACTCGTGGGTGTACAATGAAACAATTTGGTTGGTTAACCATAGGTAGAGACATGGGTCTATTGACCAGGAAAAGAAACTGTTTTAACTTTATGTACACCTGTCAAATGTACGTGCATGTGTCATGGTGGATTTTAAGTCTGTCCTTCTCTGTCACACGTGTCCATTCTTCTGGTCTTTCCAAATTCCACAATGCCCGTGGGAGGCAACTCCTTTTCTATTCTTCAGAGAGAATAACTTTGATATTTTTTTTGTTAGGTCTGATCTCTAACAACTCCCTTTTTTAGTATTTAAATATAGCGAGTATGCTTGGAATTAAAGTGAAGATGCCTCACTCCTTGTACTTTGGTAAGATGCTGTGAGGTTTTGCTTCTGTCCCACTTGCATTTGTTTGCAAAGGAGGTGATGGAGATAGTAATTTAAATGAGTCTATTAATATGTCAAATGGAATGGTTGATATGTTGTCGATCTGGTTGTTCTGGACCATAGTTGGTTCTATGTTGTGCCCAGAATTGTTTATCAACTTTCACATTGTAGATAAACAGTCATTTTTCAAGTGTATGTTACCTGGAATCCAGCTTGGTTATCCAGGCCTGTAGTTTGTTGCAAACACTGGTGTGGCAATCAAGAATGGTTTTGTTTTATTTTGGGGTGTGTCTTGCCTTTGTTTCTTGAAGCATAAAGAGAGAAAGGGAAGCAAAAAAAACAAAACAAAACCAAGAGAGCAACACCAAAGAGAGGCAGTCCGTCACTGGAACTCAGTTACTTGCTGAACCCTCCTCCGGGCTACACCGTATCCAACCGTCTTTCAAATTGTTCACCAACAACACCTTCTTCGTTATTAATCTCTATACCTCAGGGGCAACCCTCACTATGCCCCTGTTTTATAGTTGGCAAAGCATGCTGGTCACACGTGGTCAATACACATAAATATCACAGTGCTGGTGCGTACTTGTTTTCTCCTTGCATTAACGCTTCGCACACCAGACAAAGACAAGCTCTTTTATGGTGACGATAAGGTAAGTCATTATCTGATTCAAATTCCTGACCGTCGCATCTATGAGTGTAAGGCAGTCAGTGTGGTCCGGAGTTTTTGTCCGATGAGTGCTTCTGCTGGAGACATTCCGTTTTTCACAGTACCATTTGGTGTAGTTTAGTACAAAAAGAGAAATATATTCAATATCTCCTCAGTAGAAGTTCTCTTCCACTTTGCTTTGAGCAGAGCACATTTAAAGGTATTCACAAAACGTTCTGCTTCACCATTGAATTGTAGAGGGGGATGACTGAACATGTGTGATGCAGCATGTTTCAGATGTAAATTGCGGACCACTGTCTGAGACTAATGTCAGGTTATGTTGGCTGAATAGTCAATGGATATCTGCCTTCTGCACTGGGAAAATTCTGGGCCATTGAACTCTACCAAAAAGCTATAGCCATTGATAGGACCAGCAAAGTCCACATGTATCCAAGACCATGACTGCTCTGGTCATTTAGGCTGGAAAAAAAGGTTTGAGTGTCGGTGTAGCATCAGCTTGAATGCAACATCGGGGATCATTTGTGAAGACAGGGGAAAAACATTAATCTGCTCCGTAATGACACTCTGAGCTAGAGATCTGGAAACTGCATTACAAACAGAGTAGTATGTCCAGAAGACCCAATGACTCGATAAAATCAAGACCCAGTAAGTTATGTCTCAAATCTGCTATATAGATCTCTCTGGATGCTGTTTTGTCCTCAATTTCAATTGTTGCTGGCAATTCTCAAGTTATGTGGACACAATCCCTAGATACACTGCATTACGTGTCTTGTAGGTATTAGTGGAGGCTGGCCTCTGTGAGGTGAGAGCTATGTCCAAGGCAGTGTCTATTTGTAACCACAACAAAGTGTCTGGGCAGTTTTACCGACACATATTTTCAGTTTGACTAGGTGTTAGGGAGAAAAGTTGCTAACAAACTGTTTCATTTTGGTCTGTGCTTGTTATATGGTCGTTTGTCTGTTATTTTGTTATTTTGTGCACTGGTGGGGTGCAGAATCCCTCTTTATGTGCTTGCTTTTTGTACTTATGACAGTGGTGTGCCTTGAATGGACACTTTCAAGTAAAATGCCTGCCACCATAATTCCAGCAAGCAGATGGTGGCTTTTTATGTGTTGAGCCTAGTGACATTGGGTTCTGTTGTTTTTGAATGGCATAGACAGCAGGAGTTGTTGCCAGTACTGACTGCTGTACCATTTGAGCTTGAGATTCCTCAACCAGTGACACTCCACTGCAACTTGTTGTAGAGTAATGTCTGGGTTCTGTTATATTTTTCATAGAATTCTCATTCAAACCTCAGCATCACCTGCAGACCTCAACTCACATTTAAATTGTATGTCCATGATAGATGAAATTTTAAACTGTTCACACACTTTGTTGACAGTGCCTGCATATGTTATTAAGTTGACTGTATCCAATTTTATAATGTTCAAACAGTTAAAATGAATAAATCTCCCAGTGTACATTTGCTGTGGTGTAGATAGTCTCTCAGTAAATAATTCCATCAACCTTAACTGTTGCTGTAGTATTTGGTGTATTGCCGGATCCATTTTTTCTTTTTTAGATACATGCAGGTTCCAGAATCTGTAAGAAAATCCTCAGAGCCAAATTTGTTACATTTGTACAAAGAAAATATGTAAACAAAATGGAAAAAAGATGGACTTGTGGGTGTACAACGAAACAATTAGGTTTGTTAACCACAGGTAGAAACATGGGTCTATTGACCAGAAAAAGAAGCTGTTTTAACTTTGAGTACACTCGTCAAATGTACGTCCATGTGTTATGGTGGATTTCAAGTCTGTCCTTCTCTCTCTCACATGTCCATTGTTCTGGTCTCTCCAAATCCAACAATGCACTGTCCATGGGAGACAACTCCTTTTCTATACTTCAGGAGGAATAACTTTGATATTTTTTAAAGCAAAAAATCTTTTTCAAAATTCTTGGTTGAAGGGGGTCAAAAATCGAGTTCAATGCTTACTAGCAGATCAATCTTTCTTCTCTTTCTCCTTCACTTTTTCCTGTCTCACCTAGTCCTCCATCCATCTCTAAAGCATCAAGCCAAGAAAAGAACTCCTCTCCTACTCATAAACCCGCTATTTATACATGTGTTGAGGGAGCCAAAATTTACATACCTTAGGATCACAAGGTAATTCATTTCGCCTTTCACTACACTCCCCCCTGATCTCATGATCACAAAGACTACAGCCGGGGACCGGCCTCTTGCACCAGGTACTTCTCCAAAGAGGAACAACATAAGCTTCATCTTCAGACAAACTATCGAGGGGATCGTCCGGTCTTTTTGCATTTTGGCTACTGGTATTTGGGCAATCATCCTGCAAGGTCATTCCATCTTCAGACGATCCAACATCAGGAATGTCATCAGGCTCTCCTACTGTGGTCAATCCCAAGTTGACTAATCGCTCACTTTCTTCCAAATCACTGTCATATCCAGATAATGATTTTGACTCCATAAATGGATGTAGGTCTTTCACATGGCATGGGATTCTGCCGACCTTCCTAAAGTTGGTTGTACACCTCCCGTGTGGAGTCTTAACCCAATGTCCCCCACTCAGTAAGCTTCTTGAGTATTATATGGTTCAATGGAGAGGGGGGACGGTCTTGATGCCCCGTACTTGGATATAGTACCAATGAAGTGCATAGGCTGGAGCTGTGGCAGGAGAGAGGCGGTCTTTAGGTGTGATATTATAACAATGTCTAGCTTAATTCTGCCATATCCACAACATTTCAGGGTCCTTACATTAGCCATTAGCACGTTCACTTTCCTTTTCTCACCAAAGGCAGCATATGTTTGCTCATCAATTTCCATTAGCAGACAGATTCCACTAAGGCTGTGCATTCATATCCATCTACAGACAACTTGATGGCAGGCAACACTGCATCTTTTATTTGCTTGGGGAGGAGGCTGGTGCTGATATCCACTTCTCTGAGTCATTTCCCTGGCACTCTGATGAGATGTGTCCAATCCTGCTACACTGAAAACACTGTTTCACTGAGGAACCTCCATGTTCAGTTAACAGTTCTCATCGAGTGACCATGCAAGCAATCTTTGGCCAGGTGGTTGGGGCCAGAACACTTTAAGTAAACGATCCTGCTCTTATGTAAGCCAGCATCATCATGAGTTTGTTGAGCAGATTCAAGGATTAGCTGTATGTCAAATTCTCTGTACACCATCTTTATAGACAAGGAAACACTGAAATAGCTTAAAATGAAAAAAAAATTTTTTTCCCTTCTTTGTTGAGGTGGGGGGAGGGTCAAACAATTACTAACAGATCAGTCTTCTTTCCCTTTCTCCTTTTCCTGTCTCACATAGTCCTCCGTCTGTCTCTAAAGCATCAAGCCAAGAAAAGAACCCCTCTCCCACTTGTAAACCCGCTATTTATACACATGTTGGAAGAAGCTGAAATTTACATACATAACTCGACTCGCACTGACACGAAACATACTGTCACATAAATTCATGTTCTGAAAGTGGGCAGATTTTTCCATGTCAGAGTGAAAGAAGAGGGGAGGTGGATAGTATGCCTTGTCAGTAACAGAAAGAAAAGAGTCTCTTGTAACTGAACACGTGGAATCAATTTAAAGTCCTGTTGCTGTGTCGTTGTCGTCTTCTTAATAAAAGATGGACAGCCGAATTTCTACACTGAAAATAACAGTTCCCTTAGAACTATGAATTCCTTTTTGCCTGGAACAATCTTCTTTAGCAGTCCTACATACAAGCTCGTCTCTAGTCGTGCATCACCAAGACTCAAAACGCCTCCTTTCTGGTGCATTCAGGCAGGACTTAAAATCCTAATACCAAAATGCCACATCCAGGTCAATCACACAATGTGGTAATTTACATGCACACCAGCGCATAGGTAGTCGTGATGTCAAACACGATTCACGATCGAGAGAATATGAGTTCGATCTCCTCAATTGCCCGTTTTTCTCCCCCTGATCTCATTTTACATGCCAGACATATTCGTGCACGCTTTGAGGTGTCGTGTGCATGATTTCTCTTGCTACACAGACATCAACAGGCAAGACATGTATAGGATTGCTTGTGTTCCCAAGGTAATTTCAGTTTGCCTTTTGCTATAATTAGGTCTGTTCCCGAACAAAAAGAGACTGGTCAATCAGTCAGAGAGACAATAGAGCAGTATGAATCCTACTGCTTTTCCAGAAGGTTAGAATTGGTCAGAAGATATGACTGACAAAACTATTGTGACTTTATCAATTTCTCATTCTGTTTCCATTTTAAATAAAGTAAGAACTCAACAACCAAATCTAAAAAAAACAAACTTTGTATTGAATATTTCAATGGTCCTACCACTAAGATAAAGATCACCAGCTTAGAAAAAAGTTTATTATTACATGGATGATGTTTCATAACTTTCATTTCATCATGTTGGTGTCCTGTCAAATTAAAATCATTTTAATTGCTATATTCCATAACCTTTACATAAGGAAAATATGAAAGCCTATATAATTATTAAAATTAGGTTGATTTTGTGGCACATCAACCATTGTTAGTTATTTAATGTCAAATCCAGTTTTTACATGTGTTTACAAATCATATATTTAATATATATTAGATATATGATTTGAAAACACATTTTGTAGATATACAGTTATATGATCAAACAGTTCTATTTCTAACAATTTAATTTAGCATAAGTCATTTATTTGCATACAGTTTAAATATTAAACAGTTCTATTTGAACCATAGATAGCAGGTGCTACCACTCCAAGCCAGAGCAGACATAGGAGCGATGCCAATGATGGGGTACTCTGCATTTCACAAAGCTCCAGCATTACTGGAACCTCGCCATCAGATGGTTTAGTGTCATATCTAGGACACTTGTTGTGGGAGTCTTACCTCTCAGCAGAAATGCAGTTGGTGTATTCTATGGCCCCAGCTGACTGGACCATTAAAATTAGGGCTCCTCACCATAAAGTAATGGCGAACAAGCTAATCACATTGACAATTATCATTAACGTAATGAATTTGATCTTCACTGAGTGCCCAGTACTTGTGTCAGACTACATAATCTTTGCAAATATTCATACATATATTAGAAGAAAAACTGAGTATTGTACAAATATTATTAAGTTTGCGGTAAATATAAGCAAAATGTCAATTAAATCTGACATCTGAAAAATATATCAGTTAAAATGAAATGAAAGAGCTTCCTGTCTTTAGAAAAAAATACTTAATGAAATTATCAAAAAAAAAAATAACACCAACAGCAGCGGCTGATTAGATTTAATGTCATTTGTGGTTAAGTCATTTTTTTTTTAAACAAACCCCCAAAATTTCATTCTGCTTTTTTCCCTTTTGTATAATATGAATGTAACATGTCATTATTTCAAAGATTAAAATTATCTGACTTAATTTCTTATAACATTTTTCTTTTCTTTTCTAACAAGCACAAATCTCAAAAAACAAATTTGACTTTTGAATTTAAAGAAAATATATAATCGATTAATTTTAATGACATATCAAACCATCTAGGGCTATTTTTATTATTTTATTATTAGAGAACTGTGTTCATTCTAAGTTCATATTTATATTTTTTGTGCAGTTGTTAAGAGAGTTTTGTAAACAGTTATATGATATCAAGAATTCTTATCTAACACAAATGGATATGGCGACACGAGTTCAAATCCTGGCCGAGACTAATTGCATTTCACATAGCACTAATACCTTTGAGAAAGGTATGAATCCAATTATTCTCCCTCCAGCTATGGGTAAATAGTAGGGCAGACTAGGTTCTTCAGCCTTGGTGAGGCAACTAGTCTAGGAGAAGGAAAACTCTGAATTCAAACCTGTTAAACTTCGCTTAAAAATTGACCTTGTGTCACATCCTGCCCAAGCGGAGGGGTTGGTAAATATGATCTAACACAAATAATTTGTATACAGTTGCATGGCTCTAGTGGGTTAGACTAAGTTATTTGGTTTAATGGCATATCAAATCTTGTGAGTTATTTAATGTCAAATCTTGTGATTAGTAAGTGAATAAGTTTGAAGAGAACTTAATTTCTAAATGAGTTAGAGCTCATTTGTTTGCACATAGTTAAATGGTTTCAATAATTGCTAACACTAATAATTCTATTCAATATTAATCATTTGAATAGTTTGTAGGCAACATTATTTTTAAAATCAGTGAGAGCTCATTTGTTTGCACACAGTTATATGTTTCAAGTATTGCTATTCTCAACACTAATAATTTTATCTAATATTAATCATTTGCTTGCACACAGTTAAATGGTTTCAAGAATAGTAAATGATTGAATAGTTCTATTTGACCCATAGATGAGACCCTAACAAATACTACCACTCCGGGTCAGAGTGGATCAGAGAGTAATGGCAATGAAGGGGTACTCCACATTCTCTAAATCTCCAGGACTAAAGCCTAACCTTCAAATAGTTTAGCATCATATCCAGGACACATGTGTTGGAGGGGGGGAATCTTACCCATCTGCAGAGGAGCAGTTGGTATATTCTACAGCCCTGCCAACTGGCCAAGTAAGCTTTCAAGTATTCCTATCTAATACTAATAATTATATAATTTCAAGTAATTATTTCTATTTAAAAATAATCATTTGTTGGCACACAGTTATATGGTTTCAAGTAATTATTTCTATTTAAAAATAATCATTTGTTTGTACACTGTTATATGGTTTCAAGTAATTATTTCTATTTCAAGTAACTAATAATAATAATCATCTTTAGTAAACAATTATTGTTTCAAGTAACTATTCTAAATACAAATGATTTTACATTTATATAGTAAAAGAGATATGTTTAGATTTTATTACCTGATACCTGAAATGCATTAAAAAGAGGAATGCCAACAGAACTAAGCTATTTTTGGCACTGCACACCTGCTTATTGTATGAAAGCAAAGTAAATAAGCTTACCACATTTTCAAATAAGTAAAGGGAGATTATTCAATTATTCATATTTAATAGTTTATCTGAAGTGTTAGAGACAAAAAATAAATATATAAAGACCTTTTTTAGTGGCTAATTCCCTTATATGTTGCAGAAAAAATAAACACACACATACGTGTATATATATATATATATATATATATATATATATATATATATATATAAGAGTAGGCTAAAAAGTTTGCATGATGATCTCATATCTGCTGTTGATGACATTTTTGACCAGTTGGATCCAAGTACAGTAACATCAATGAAAGAAATGTGTGTACTACAAGAGGGGGATATTAAAAAATATACCTCATTTGATTACACTCCATGAGAGTATCTTGGTCAGCTAATGAACTTTTCAGCCTACCCTCATATATATATATATATATATATATATATGCATAAATCATTATAAAAATATTTTTCTAAATCAGAAAAGTGCTCACGTATTGGTTAGCACCTCCTCATGTCAGTCTCATAATTATGAATTTCATGTATTTGAAAAGAATACAATCTTCAGATAAAACATATGTGACTCTCATTCCAATTAGAATATGCAAATTGAATGTTTCATTAGAAGATTGTATTTTTCCAAATAGATGAAACTTTATATTTATACATAAGTTAGGATAGAGTAGACACAGAGTCAATAACACTTGGTAACTGTCAGTTTTTAGCCTATTCAATCATCAGACCAAATAATCACATTGACAAGAAACTGACAGTTACCAAATACCATATCCTTACTTAGATATATATGTGCTCTATCATTAATAATGAGTATTCTTTATTTATAAATATAGCAAACTCTCTCTCTATATATATATATATATAGGTATCATACAATAACTGATGTTTATACAATAGCATTGCTTCGAACAAAGCCTTCATCAGATGATGACTCTGGGTGCAGGCATAGTTTCGGGCCCGAAGCATCATTACCACTAACCCAGAGCACCCCAGCAGTATCTCACGACACCACCAGACTTTGTCACGCTGATGCAGTTAGAGCCTTATCTTGGATCTTTTCCATATATTTCCTCTTGTCTGATGGAGGAAGTCCAAGATTAGTTAAGAAAACGGAGGTTGAGTTGGCAATAAAACCTCTGCATCCGACTTAGATAGGAAATACATTCATTATCCAGCCATTTCTGACACATTGTTCTCACAGATCTTCATATTTTTCCAACTTACGCTGATGTGCCCATTCGAAATATATATATATATATATATATATATATACACACACACACAAGGGTCCTTCAATAAATAAGGGGAATTCTTAAAAGTAAAATAATTTTTTTTCAGAAATTTTTCCCCATCAATGTAAACTCTGCCTTATTTGACATTGGTTTATTTATTGCAAAAATATTTGTTTTGGAGCAATTCACAAAGGCAGAAAATCAAACAGAGAACTCCAGGCTTGAAAAGATGTCTGTCTGTCATGAAATTTTTTCTGAGAAATATAAACCATATGAAATTTACAGAAGAATGTGTAATATCTTTTAAGAAGAATTTTATAGTAAAAAAAAATGTTTAGAAATGGATAAACATGGGTTTGCTAAAATAAGCCCGAGTCAAAAAGACAGTTCATGAATTGAAAATACATTGACTCTCTGGTAAAGAAAAAATTCTGGGTGCAGTGGTTAGTAAAGGAGGTCATGCTGACAATCTTCTGGAACATGAAAAGATTAATCACTATTGATATGCAACTATAAACATTAAGTTCTATTGCCAACTCCTTAGGCAAAATTCACCTTATTTACTGAATGATCCTCTTAAATATATATATATATATAGGGCAAATATAGGGCAGGTAATAGAACCTGTAATCTTTGTATGGAGGAAAAATTGATAATAGCAGATTGTAAAAGTAAGAATATGCTAAACAAAAGATCGGAGGTGTTGAATAGTTGTAAACACAAAAGAGCGTGGTTACTATATAATTAGGAAATGTTATAGGTTTATTTTTATTTTTTCATTTTTTATTTTATTTATTTATTTATTTATTTTTTTTATTTATTTTTTTTTTTTATGCAAATTTTAGGATAGGTGGAGGTTTTTGGTGAATAAAGGCAATTTCTCCTTAGAATGGTTTAGGCGAAACTTCCTGATGATCCGTTAAGGTGAAACTTTAGTAGAAGATTTTCGACTAGCGATTTAAGTTAATTCTATAATTGGCTCCATTGGTTAATGTTGAGCACTTTAGTAATTATAGCATTGCAGTATTCGCGGAGGGTTTTTTGGTTTTCTTTTGGCCACTGACTTAGTACCCCTTGATTTTTTTCAAGGAGTAGGACGAGGTTGGTCTTTTCTTTCTTTTTTACCCAAAAAACTTTTTCTTTTTCCTCTGGACCGTGATTCGAGATATTTTTTTCTCTTGTTCCTGGCCAGGGGTTTTTTGTTTTTTTTCTGGTACCGTGAATACTGGTAGATAATTGATTAGTAAATATATATATATATATATATATATATATATATAGATTAGGCTAATAAAATGAGAGTCCAGTCAGCTAGGGCTGTAGAATATGCAGACAGCATCTCTGCAGAGGGGTAAGACCACCTCCAATGAGTGTCCTGGATATGATACTAAACTATCTGATGATGACACTTCACTCCTGGTGCTCTTGGAAATGTGGAGTACCCCTTCATTGTGATTACTCCTAGGTCCACTCAGTCTCAGAGTAGTAGTAGTACCGGTTAGGGTCCCATCTATTGGTCAAATAATATTTTTGACCATTTAACTGCGTGCAAATAAATGATTGATGTTAAATGGAATTGTTAGAGTTAGATAGCAATACTTGAAACCATTTAACTGTGCAAATAAAACTATTAGCGTTAGATAGCAATACTTGAAACCATTTAACTGTATGCCAACAAATAAGCTCTGGCTTGTTTAATATGTTACCTACCAACATTTACAATTTAATATAAACAAGAATTGACATTAAATAACCTACAAAGGTTGATAGGCTGTAAAACCCAACCAACCAACTAATCAAAATGAATTATAGGTTTTACTTGCATCATTTTTTTTTTAGACTTGTTCAGTGATTGGTAATTATATTTTCCTTACTAATTAAATTAATCATTAATTTCACTTGGTTTAAGGGGAAAAAATTAACTGTTGAATTCATCACAAACATTTACATCTTCTAATAAAATCACTCATCTTTCTATTCATAAACTTATGAAAAATATAAATTTAGATGCTGAAGAATCAATAGTAAAAAAAAAAGAAAAAAAAATGTTAAAAATAAAAGAAAAAATACAAACTTGTAAGGTATGTGTCCAGCTGGGCAGATCAGGGCAGCTGACTGACATATATCAGTTTTTGCACAGAAACGAAGTATTGGATAGCAGCCAGTACCGTACCCAAGCATCAAGTCTACTCTGCATAAGTAAAAGGAAATATCAAAATAAAATACAAAATTTACTCTTTAACTTAATAAGCAAGCATGATTGTTGTGCTAAAAAATAAAATAAAATTTATTGTACTTAAAATAGAAATATAACTGCAATTTTTCTTACCTGAATCAGTGAAATGTTCTAATTAGAACCACAGTAAAAGTTAGTAAAATATTGTCACAAAAATAAATCCTTTATTTCTATATATAACAACATTAGACTTCATAAGATTAGTTTTTTGTTGTTTTTTGTTTTTGTTTTTTTACTGCTGCATAACTTGAAAGAAAAACCAATCAAAAATTAATAATGAAAATGCTTCATCCAAAACATATAGATAATTTAAAGATAACTGTATATATTACTACTACTACTACTACTACTACTACATGTCATCATCATCATCATCATCATCATGTCGTGCCACTAGCACAGATATCCCTGACCCTCTCTCGCCACCCCTCCCTATCATTCATCGCTTTTGGCAGGTCTTCAGGGCTACATCCCGTATCCTCACATAGCTGCTGTATGTATGTTCGAGCTGGTCGTCCTGCTTTTGCTCGGCCATATGTAGGGGTCCATAGGAGTACATCACTGATGAGTTCATCCTTGCTTCTCCAACAGTGTCCTGTGTGTCTGGCTTGTCTAACTTGTATAGTTTTCGTGATGGGAGGCAAGTGGCCGTACAGCTGGTGTCTTGGGGGTGTTGCCGCCAGGACTTGTTCAATATTGCTCTCAACATTCTTGTGTAATTGCCGTCTAGCTTCTTCTTCAGCCGTTTAGTTAGCGTCCAAGTAGTGCATCCATATAGCAATATCGATACGACTGCTGCCTGGAAGAAACTGCATTTCATTTTATCGGTCAGGTCTGATTTCCATGTAAATAAACAATATAACATGAATAATTAAATAGAGAAAGATCTAGCTTAGTTACAATAGATTTGACTTTGCTAGAATAGATCTGTTTACATAATTAAATGGTTTCAGGCATTGAAATCTAAAACTAATAATTCCATTTTATATTAATCATTTGGTTACACATAGTTACATTGTTTATTGCATAGTAATTGATTAAACAGTTCTATTTAGTTCATAGATCAGACCCTAACAGGTACTACCAGTCCAGGTCAGAGTGGATTTGAGAGTAATGACAATGTAGGAATACTGCACATTCCCCAAAGCTCCAGAACTTGAGTCTTACCATCAGATGGTTAAGCGTCATATCTATGACATACTTTTTCGATTATGCAATGCTGTGAGTAAACAAAATACAATAGAAAAATAGATGAAAAACTGCATCGCTAAGAACTATAAAGTTATAAACCTTACTGGGCATGGCAACACAAGTTCAAATCCTGAACTAGACTGATTGCATTTCACATAGCACTAATACCTTTGGGAAAGGTATGAATCCAATTATTCTCCCTCCAGCAATTGTATCTGACCTGAAATTCTTAGAAAAAAAAGCAGAAAATCTTTCAGAGAAATCAATCCCCATTTTCACAGATTCTAACTATCCATCAAATGAGTACATGCAAAAAGATCTTGAGGTAACACTTGTTTGTAGATTTTCCCAAGGTATATGATTCCATATACAGAGAAAAGATGGAGAAAATACTATCAGCATATGATCTTCCCAAAGAACACAGTCTGCCCTACTATTTACCCATAGCTGGAGGGAGAATAATTGGATTCATACCTTTCCCAAGGGTATTAGTGATATGTGAAATGTAATCAGTTTCGTCCAGGATTTGAACTCATGTCGCCGTGTCCATTTCCGACGACAATAACCATTACACCACAGGCACCTCCATACACATAAGGAAGACATGGACTGCTAATGACAGATTGTCAATCATATGGCAATCTGATCTCTCTGATAAAATAAAACAGGATTTCTTTGTTCTTAGTTGTAGCTATGCCAGTACTACTGTATGGATGCAGCATTGAATCAACAAAATGCAAGGAGAAAAAGCTAGATAGGAATTGCACAAGAATGCTACATGCTGTTTTGAACAAATCCTGAAAGCAGCAACCCACAAAACAACAGCTGTACAATCACCTGCCTCCCATCACTAAGTAAGACAAACAAGACATGCAAAAAAAAAAGCAAGAATGAACTTATAAACAATGTTTTCCAATGGATTCCTACACATGGACACACCAGTGATGGCCCTCCAACAAAGACTTACATACATCAGCTGTGTGTGGACACTGGATGCAGTCTAGAGAACCAGCCAAAAGCAATGAATGAAAAGGATGGAGAGAGTCAAGAGACTCTGTGCTATCAGAATGACATAATGATAATATTAAATTATTATTAAACAGATTTTTCCCATAACTTTATCTGTTTATAATAAGACACATTTCCAAAGTCGATTGCTTAGGATTGTTGATTAAAACAAAACCATTTAATTTAATGTCAACTTTTTTAAAAAAAGGTGTAAATTACTTGGACTTCTGGTCAAGTCATACTAAAAGCATCTATTCCTGACTGATCACTAAATTTAGCAGTAATACATCTGATCAGTACTTATAGATGGATGGCCACAAAGAACAGCAAGCTAAAAGCCTGTGTGCCAGTCTTAAGCAAAATGTTACTAAATAACATGGAAACAGATTAATCTATTTTCTAAAGGTCAAGCAATGTTTTCTCTCTCAATTGGCAACTAACTTTTCTCAGTGCCACAGAAAAAAGAACAAACATAAAAAGTCTTTCTTTAGGCCAACAGTTATGAAGGGAGTGATCTATGTTTAGAGCAGGTAAATTTATTTACCTGGTACACATATACACAAAGGTCAAGTTTAAAAGTGATTTGAACATATCATTTAAAAAGCTATCCTATTAACACTACCACCCCACTAAGCCATATGAACAGTGATTGAAAAACTTCATTATATATATACATACATATACACACACACATATATACATACATATACACACACACACACACATATATATATACATACATACATATATATACACACACATACACACATATATATATATATATATATATACATACACACACATACACATATTATACATATATATATATACACACAAATCCATCCATATATATATATATATATATATATATATACACACACACACATACTCACACATATACATACATGAAGAAGCATATATATATATATATATATATATATATATATATATATATATATAGAGAGAGAGAGAGAGAGAGAGAGAGAGAGAGATATGTATTCTTCTCATTGTTTAATGGCATTTCAGGTTTTACGGGTTATTTAATGCCAAAGCTATCCTTGAAGAAAAAATAGTAGTATCACTATTTAACCCATAGCTGGAGGTATAAAGGGGTTCATGCCTTTCCCAAAGTCCAAAAGTGATAGTGAATATAATAGCATGACTGGAATTCAAACTCACTTACTACAATATTAAAGTCCAGCATATTACCAATTATGCTGCAGGGAATCCCCCCCAGCAAAACATATACTTGCACAACACACATATTTGTTTCACGTAAGTGAAAATGTATCACCAGTAGTGATGATTATGAGTAAAAGTAGCGTTTTGTCGATGAAAACTTACTCTATGTAATGGTGTCATTGTCCTCTTAGTATCTCTGGTAGTTTTAGTCAAAATAAATGGATGTTCTTACTTTCAAAACATCCCTTGTACAACATTATAAGCTTATATTCTTAAACAAGGACTGGAATAATTCAAAATAAATAGTCACACTCCTTTATACAAAGACATATTTGTAAAATAACAGAAAAAAATGTTTATACTTTAAATTGAATTCATTTGGGATAATCTTTAAATTTTTTAATCTTTTTTTTTTCAAAATTGGCATCAATACAAATGTAATAAGAATTTTTTAAATATTTTTGCCAATCTCAAATATATTTGTTTATTTGGAAAATGCCACTTAATCATCCTTCAAAAACTTTTACTGTTCTTTTATAATAATTATAACAACAATAAATCCAAATGTTTGTATTTTGTTATCAAAAAAATATAAACAAAACTTGTCAACATAGACAGTTTCCAGTGTTGAGAAAAATAATGATGTAATCTAGGTCAGTGGCCTTGACAACCAATGATCACTTGGCAATAAAACTTCTGACCAAAATAAACATTTCAATTCAGTGACTATATCTTTCACTCACAAATTTCTACCTTTATTTGTTGGATCTCACGTCTTGATGAAATGAGATAATATTGTTTCTAGAATTGTCATTATGTGCCAGAAAATATCTTATGAAATCTACTAGTTAAAATAAAGATTTTTTTATTAAAAAACAAACTAACAAAACATGAATGTTTTTGAATTTGCAAGCAAATCACCTATTGAACAACCATTTTTGTGTAGAGATATTGACTTGTTTAAATTCAGTGCAATTTTTATTAAATCATCAGAAAAAATGATAACATTTTCTTCTTCTAATAATTATTATTATTTTCACTCTATGTGAGTTTTTCACACCAATTTTAATTGGTTTTCACCGAAGTCTGAGAGACAGCAAATCTCCTCAGATCTCCAGGACTCTTCTAAGTATTCTAGCTGATCGTAACAGTCAGAGTTAGATGAACCATTAAGCAAAATAAACAAATGCTTAGAACATTAAGGAAAGAAAAGAGCATCGCTGGGATTTTCTATCATTGAATTTACCACAGTTTACAAAAGGGTGCCAACTTATATATATATATAAATAAAATCATCATTAAGTAATAATAATAATAATAATAATAAGGATAATGATATACATTACTCTCAGGAATAAAACAAAACAAGAATCTACTACTTGGAGTGTACTATAATCTTGTAAGTCCTTAGAGCTTCTACAGGATTTAATCCATCCCTATTAATAGTACTGTAATCTGGATGATCTCACTAACTACAATTAGTATCACTGTCACTGGAGGTGCCTGTGGTGTAACGGTTATTGTTGTAGGAAATGGACACGGTGACATGAGTTCAAATCCTGGACGAGACATAGCATTTCATATGGCACTAATACCCTTGGGAAAGGTATGAATCCAATTATTCTCCCTCCAGCTATAGGTAAATAGTAGGGCTGACTGATTTCTTCAGTCTTAGTGAGGCAACTAGTCTAGGAGAAGGAAAACTCTAAATTCAAACTGGTTAAACTCATATCCTGCCCCAGCGGAGGGGTTGGTAAATATGATTAGTATCACTGTCACTATCATGTTCCACAGCTTTCATCTATTCTCTGGCAAGATCCAAGTGGTTGTCTATTTGCTTTCTTTTATTTTCCGTATGTGGTTTACTAGAACAGCAAAATCCACTAAGTCCTTTTCTTCTTATTAATTAATACAAGGCCTGGTCTTCTGGAATTAGATGATCCATTTATATCTTGTATTTGTATTCCTAGAGATTTTATGCATTTCATTTTCTAGGACAGATTCTGGTTTGTGCATATACTATTAGTTAGCATACTCAATTTGCACAATTTCCAGTGGATCACCTTTCCCACCCAGTCATGCCTAGCCTTGTATTCTTTTGATGCAAGTTTGCTGCATTCACTTATCATATGATTAACTCTTTCATCTCTGTCTATTGTTATTCTTCTGCATATTATCAATTATATGCTTTGACATATTATTTTTTTACTCCTCGTGAATTTTTCATACTAGCATTAGCTGGTTGTTTTTCATTGGAATATGAATGATAGTAAGGCTTTTCAGTGTTTTAATAATTATTATAATCATTATTAATGCTTTTTTTACCTGATCCACAAATGTGCAATATTTACTTTTCTTGAAAATGGGTGTGCAATAAAATCTTGCATAATCAAAAACTTCTGGAGCACTCTCTCATATCATTTTGTTCCCTTGAAAATAGTTGAATTTCTATAACACAATATACTTATTGAAAATTTGTTTGGGTGAAAGGTGGACCACATTGTATAATGACTAATGTGTTGGAGTGCAACATCTTAGTAAAAGATTACAAACTCCAGTCTCTCCCAGTCAGCTGGAGCGGTAGAATACACAGACTGCACCTCTGCAGAGGGGTAAGACCCCCCACACACACTCAACAAGTGTCCTGGAAATGACACTAAACAATCTGATGGTGAGATTCCAGTGATAGTGGAGCTTTGGGGAATGCGGAGTACCCTTTCATTGCCATCACTCCTAGGTCCACTCTGGCTAGGAGTTGTATAACCTGATAGGACCCTATCTGTGGGTCAAATAGAACTAAACAGTGTACTTATGCTAAACTGAATTGCTTGAAATAGAACTGTTTTTGACATTTAACTGTGTGTAAACAAAAACTATACTTATACTAAACTGAATTGTTTGAATTATAACTATTTGACTAAACTGAATAGCTTGAAATAGAAATGTTTTAAACAATTAAACTGTGTACTTATGCTAAACTGAAATGTTTGAAATAGAACTGTTCATTTGTATAAAAATGGATTTGGCATTAAATAACCTGCAAAGGTTGATATGCCATAAAACCCAAACAAATAAATTCCAGTCATGCTATTTTGTTCACTTTTGGACTAATATCTTGGGGGAAAAGTATGAACTTCCTTATCCTCCCTCCCCCACAATATCTATGTGTTAAATCCTACCACTACTGTTCTTCTTAAAGGATAGCTTCGGAATTAAATAATCCATGAATGTTTATATACCCTTAAACAAAGAAACTAAAGAAAAAAAAAGAAATTTGTTTTTGTTATAACCTTATTTTTGATGTGAAGAGATTGTCTAAAAATGTATTACAAAAACTACTTTTTAATTTTCAAGAAGAGCAGTATACTTTTAATTCTTGACAACATTGGGGGGTTAGCAAAAATTTTAGTGAATATAGGTTTATATAATTTTCATTGTTCAGATATAAAGCCATTAAACTCCTGGGTGGGAGGATAAAATTTTGACTGGATGAATAAAAGTCTAGGGGTAAATTTACTAGTTTGGATTTATAAATCCCTTGATAACAACAGGAAAACTAAAATTATTGGATCATATAGACTGAATGCCAGACATTGTACCATAAGCAGAATGCCCAATTGGGTGTAATGGCCACGTGAATGTCTTGTTCATAAATGATCCATTCAAAATATCCAGGTTATTTAAATAAGCAAATAATCTGTCTTTAATGTTATAAGGCATTTTTGACATCACAAACCTGCAACCTAATATTCATAATCTCTTTAATGTCCACCAAACCCATCCATATCATTTAAAAATGATTCAAGAATTAAAAGGTACATTTGCGTTTGAAGTTTAATGATTCTTTTCCTGTGTAAATTTTATTAAAAACGGGTAAATGTTTTTGTAATTTAACATTCAATTAATTTATTGGGGGGAGGAGTGAAGGGAAATCAAATTTTGTTACAAGGGGTGGGGCATGAAGTAAAAAATCTAAGAAGCCTTGCTTTAAACTAAATAAATAGACTTTTTCTTTTTAGTATGAAAGTGTAGGGGGTGCATTTTACAAAGAAAATCTTAATTTAAAATCACTGTTCAGCTGGTGGTTATAAAAAACATCTGCTGTATCATCCACCCATCATCAGTAATTTTTCACACAAAGGACTATTATACAAAAAGAGAGTTTCTCTTAGATATTTTGTTTATATAACAAAATTAGACAAATGCTCATTTTCAAAATGATGCACAAATCTTCCCTGAAATGTTTAATCTTTTTCTAATTCTTTAGAGTTAATTCTAAAATGCAAAATCTTTAAATGTAAAAGAAAACCAATTTAAAACTATAAGAAATGATGCAAATTCCTTGTCAAAAGAATTTTCTGGAAAAAATGGATCAAAGTTGGCGTAAAGATCTCCAACTAACACCCACACAGATGTTTAAAAAAATAAACAATTGAAAATGGTTTTTAGGACCAGTAGGAGGTCTCTAAAATACGTGCCCAAAGAATTTTCAAAAGTCAACGTGTGCGCATGGGATCCACCTTGATGCTATAAAAACACAATATTCCAGACAACACAGATCAGTTACTCATGCCAAGCCGGAGTGATATGTATTAACTGTTTTCTCAGAGGCACCTTTGTTCGTTTGATCTTCAAACAACAGTGTCATATTACAATTTCAAGTTGGATAAAAATCCTTATCCACGCTGCTCCCAGACCTGGCCTTTACGGTAGTGACTTGATATACGAATTGCTGTATATACTTCTACATTTCAGCTCCCAACAAAGAAATAAATTTCTTTATTTTTTTGTACCACTATTGTTGATATTGTCTTTTCATTCATTAACATTAGTACACAACAAAAACTAACAGCTTTAAATTTGCATAATTTTGTATATACTCAAATGTATATTATTATTTTCTTTAATTTTTCAATCTACAGGAGAATGGAAAAGTAATTCCCTATTTTAGAATTTTAAAAAGTTCATTTCTTAGGAAAATTATAGTTAAGAATATATATATATATATATATATATATATATATATATTATAAGAATTTTAGAATAGTTACTTTTCAATCATCCTGTTTTTCATTTTAAAAAAGTTTATTGAATGCAAAATTCTTTAATTTTTGTATTCTTATAAGAACACATCTTTTTACTGATGACATATCAGTGGTCTGCACTCATCATCTGGAGAATATATTATCCTGGTAAGAAGCTTGATACTACTATTTAAAGTATGAAAATATCAGAGGATCTTGTCATTGAAAGTGCAGAAATATCCAAGGATATTGCCATTTAAAGAGTAGAAATATCAGAGGATATTGTCATTTACTTATCTCATCCTCCAGCCAAAACTTAAAGTGGAAAGATCTGCTTAGATGGTGAGCAGAAAATCAAGCAAGCCCAAAACCCACAAAGCATTTGTATATATATATATATATATATATATATGTTATTTAAAATAGGAAGGTCCATGAAGAGATTTGTTTGGACCTACAACAACCATCTTTAAATATATATATATATATATATATATATATATATATATATATATATATATATATATGAGTTTGTATGTGTGTGTGTGTGCATGATTGTAGATGTACTTGAGACCCTCAACTCTCAGGTGCTGAGAAGAGTAGAAAAGCATTAGACCCAGATCTTATCTGGAACCTTGAATCAGCAACTGGCCAGTCAGGCCAAAGAGTACAATTCATAATAATGAACTCCTCTTTCAACAGCAGTGACCCACTTTCCTGTGTGATGAACAACCTCACACCACAAAGACTGGAAGGTAGAATGACAAAAATAATTTAGTTACAAATTAAAAATACATCTCTCAACAACTCTAAAATTAGCAATAAACTTAAACTATTTTTTTTAACCAATTAGAGAAATTTCTGAGACCATTTTTGAAAACCCTATGTTGTCATCCTATCTTTGCACAATAAATAACATGTACAGTGTACAGTAATTATTCATGTATGATATACATTTTTTCCCCAGATTTCTAAGCCTAAAAGCTAAGTATATTATATACAAGAATTAATTAACTTCATATACTATTATATTCAAGATAGCATGACTGAAAATAAGTTATATCTATGGTCCTAACTAACTAATGTGTAGTAACATTTGTGTTTTATATCACTACAAAGAAAAATCCTTGCCCAGTCGGCTGGGTCTGTAGAATACACTGACTGCACCTCTAGAGGGGTAAGACCACTCCAATGAGTGTCCTGGATATAACACAAAACAGTCTGATGGTGAGGTCCCAGTAATGTTGGGGCCTTGGGGAATACGGAGCACCCCTTCACTGCCATTGCTCCCAGGTCCACTCTGGCCTGGCGTGGTAGCACCTAATAGGGCCCTATCTATGGGTTAAATAGAACTAACAGCATACTTATGCTAAAATGAATTGTTTGATTAAACTGAATAGCTTGAAATGAAAATGTTTTTGACAATTAAACCGTACTTACATTTAAACTGCGTATTTATGTTAAACTGAATTGTTTGAAATAGAACTGGTTTTTTTTACATTGAAACTGTATTTACACAAAACTGATTTATTTAACATAGAACTGTTTGTACATTTAACTATGTGTAAGCAAAATCTGTACTTATACTAAACTGAATTAGCTGAATTAGAACTGCTTGAATAGACTGAATAGTTTGAAATAGAAATGTTTTTGACAATTAAACTGTGCTCATACTAAACTGAATTGTTTGAAATAGAACTTAAATTGAAATAGAAATTTTAAAAAGACCAAAAGCCGATAGAGCTTGACACCAATGCTGCTACAAATACAAATGATTTGCACACAGTTATATGGTTTAGAGTATTTTAAATAATTATATAGTTTTAAGTAATTAATAATAATAATAATAATAATAATAATTCTATGTAAACAATTATAAATTCAAGTAACTATTCTTAATACAAATAATTTGCACAGTTATATGGTTTTGAGTGTTCCTATTTAATGCTAATAATTTTCAAACAGATCTATTTGACCCAGAGATGGGACCCTAACAGATCCTATGACTCCAAATCTGAGTGGACCAGAGAGTAATGGCAATACAGACTTAACTCAATACACCCCAGAACTCTCAAACTGGAGTCTTACCACTAAATGCAGTTTAGTATCATACAAAGGACAACCTCCAATTTTTTAAGAGAATCTTACTGCGGAGGATGCAGTTGATATAGGTCCAACTGATGGAGTGAACTTAATTTAACTGTTCAAACTATTGCTATCTTTTTGGGATTATCATTCACGAGACATGAGACAAAAATCAAAACAATACAACACTGAATGAGTTTTTGTTTAACCCTAAACCAATTGCAAAAAATTGAATAAGATAGAAAATCTCAAGTGCTTTTAATTTACTAGCCCAAGTTCACAACTAAAGCTAAACCCATGGAACCATAAAATAAAACTCCAATACCCAGAATATGTTTTGTTTTTATTATTTTAAAGAAGTATTGTTAATGATTGTTATTAATTCTGAAAGTATCACTTCTGCCTACAAAAAAAAGATTTTCTACAAGAATCAAAGTGTTGATTCTGCCTACAAAAAAAGATTTTCTACAAGAATCAAAGTGTCACTTTTGCCAACAAAAAAAGATTTTCTATGACAAGAATCAAAGTGTCACTTTCCAACACTTCTGCCTATAATCTAATGAAATATATTACAAAAAAAGTTAAAATCTAGATTTAAAAATTAATAAAATCATTCATATATTTAGGTATCTGATTTTTTTCTTATTTTGTTTTTATATTTGATGAAGTATTTGAGAAAATCATTTACACTTTCAAATAACAACTGTTTTCACCTGCATATCTTAAATCTTAGTTTTAAAAATATTCCTGGGATTTCAGAGTAGAGATACTACACTTTGATCCTAGGCCAAAGTGTCAAAGAGCAACACTTTGGTTCTAGATTCTGATCCTAAGCAGAAATACCCAGAGCAACATTGATTCTAAGCAGAACACAGATACTACACTCTGATTGTAGGTAGAAGTGCCAGGAGCAACACATTGATCTTGGGGTGAGCACATAGACTTGACGCTTTGATCCTAGGTAGAAGTGCCAGAAGCAACACTTTGATCTTAGGGTGAGTACACAGACACTACACTTTGATCCTAGGTAGAAGTGTCAGGAGAAACACTTCAATATTAGGGTGAGCACACAGACACTACACTTTGATCCTAGGTAGAAGTGTCAGGAGAAACACTTCAATTTTAGGGTGAGCATACAGACACTACACTTTGATCCTAGGTAGAAGTGTTAGCAGCAACACTTTTTTCTTAGACCACAGTGTCAGGAGAAACACTTCAATTTTAGGGTGAGCACACAGACACTACACTTTGATCCTAGGTAGAAGTGTTAGCAGCAACACTTTTTTCTTAGGCCAAAGTGCCAGGAGAAACACTTCAATCTTACAGTGAGCACACAGACACTACACTTTGATCCTAGGTAGAAGTGTTAGGAGGAGCAATACTTCAATCTTAGGGTGAGCATACTGACACTACACTTTGATCCTAGGTAGAAGTGTCAGGAGAAACACTGGTTTGGTTTGGTTGTGTTGGTGTTTAATGGCATATCAACTCTAGATTGCTTCATGCCAAATGCTATTTATATATACATATATATGTGATTTGTAAGTAAATTGTTTGTAGATAACATTATTTTTAAATGAGCTAGAGCTTATTTGTTTGCACACAGTTAAGTTAGGTTTCAAGTAATGTTACCCAACACTAATAATACTATTCAAGATTAATCCTTTGTTTGCACACAGTTTAAATGGTTTCAGTATTCCAATCTAACACTAATAATTCTATTTAATATCAATCATATGTTCGTACATAGCTTAAATGGTTTCAGTATTCCTATCTGACACTAATAATTTTATTTGATATTAATCATCTGTTTGTACACAGTTTAAATCAGTTGTTCCCAACCAATTTTGTGCCATGCCCCACTTTAGTATTTCTAAAATTCTGATACCCCCCCTGTAATATTTAATTCTTACATATTCAAAATTTTACAGCAATTCTCGTGAAGGAAGCTTAAAAGGCCATTAACTTTGTTTCAAAACAAGTCCCACCAAAATATCACCATGCCCCACTAGTGAGGCATGTGCACCATGTTGGGAATTACTGGTTTAAATGGTTTCAAGTATTGCTATCTAACACTAATAATTATATTTATTATTAATCATTTGTTAACACACAGTAAGATGGTTTCAAGTATTGCTATCTCAGCATAGTCAGAACAATTGTAAGAGTTCAAGGACTTGACACGACCAGCCAACTGATAGGACTGGGTCTCTCCAACTATTCGTCTAGCTCAGTAAGGGCCAAAGTGGAGTGTTACAGATTACGTGACCACTTGAATTTGCAAATCAAGATCCTGTTCTCAAGCATGATGGGTTGTCCCCTAGGCAAAGTAAACAGATACTATAATTTGATCCTAAGCAAAAATGCTCATTCATACATAAATAATGGCATCCTTTTTCACAGGAAATATGTTAGTATTAAAATATGTTAGTATTAAAATATGTGAGAGATGTCAAATTACAATTAGATTACATGTTATGATAACAATAATGAATTATGATGTTAAATTGTATGTTATAAATGTTATTAAATTATATCAAATACTTTGGAATTTTAAGTTCTTCCAAAAAATCTCCTATAAATTCTGCATATTCATCAGTCGTGTGTAAAAATCCATCATCATGACCCAAGCCAACACCGTTTGTGTGGTTAGAACCTGCAAACATAAAAGACAACAATGCAAGCATAAGAAAAATACTATAGTCATTGATTTTGAATTTTACAATTAAAGATACAATTGTTTTAAAAATCTAAAGGATAAGAAACACGATTGCTGATATCAGAATTATTACAAGATTTTAGGAGACAGTATTTGGTGCAAGAAAGGATATTTAGTTGATGAGATTAAAACAGAAGAAATTAAATGGAACATTAACAAAAAAACAATGATTGAAAAACTGATAAGGAAACAGTTGAAATAATAAAATTTTGAATTCACGTCTTTTTCTAAATTTCAAAATAAATTTATATGATTGCTTGATTAATGATTGATTGTCAACCTATCAAGGGTTATTTTATGCCTTGAGGTTTGGGAATTGTGTACACTGTATGTTCATATTTACATCATCATGTAGCTAAGTTTTTTCCATATAGTTATATCGTATCAAGTATTCCTATCTAATATGGGAAATTTTTAAACAGATCCATTTGACCTGGAGATGAGACCCTAAAAATTACTACTGCTCTAGGTCAGAGTGAACCTGGGAGTAATGGCAATAAAGGGATACTCCACATTCCCAAGTTCTACAGAAGTAAAGCCTCACCATTAGATGTAATTTAGTGTCCTAGGACACCCCTTTTTTGGGAGCGTTACCCCTGTACAGGAGATATGTTGGCATATTCTAAGCCTTGCTGACAGGGCGATATTTGCTTCTGAGATTTATTTTGAATCTCATGCTCTAAAAAAACAGATGGTGAATTAAATACTTGAGCATAGTGAATATGAAATACTGAAATCAAATATAATTCATCAGTTTTACTAATACCCTATTAAAAAAATCTACATTACTCACTTGTATTTTAATCATATGAACTGCATGGAATATAAGATGTAATTGTATAAATTTACCCAACCCCTCTGCCATAGGCAGGATGTGACATAGTTATTTAACACATTACTCAATAAGTCCTGGGTCTGACATATAGATGGTGCCACTAATAAAAAATCCATATGATTTTTATAAAGTACTCACCTTCAAATGGCACATGTCAAAATTTGAGCCCAATCAGATAATCAGTTTACAAATTGCAGTTATTTAAGTGAAGCTACACTTGCAAATTTTCAAAACAATGGAAAAATCTGAATTTCATGTGTTGATAAAGCATTTCTTTCTGATGGGAAAAAATACAGTTTAGGCAAAGCAATGGCTTCATAAGTGTTATTCAGACTTTGCTTCATTGGAAACAATGGTTAAGAGGTGGTATGCTGATTTTAAACACGGTTGTACACACACAAATGATGCTGAATGCTCAGGTAAGTACTGGTGTTGGTTAATTGTTTATTTAATCTTGTTATATTTGTGTTTGGTAATGCAGGGGGGAAATCTTAACCCTTTGCAGGGGGACACAGTCAACATACTTTAAGCCCCACCAACAAGACATAAAATGAATTTAGTTTTTACATTCTTCAAATGTCAACAAGTATAAATAAATAAAATTAGGATTCACTTAATATCTATTCTTGATAATCAATAAAGATTAAGAAAGAAATCAGAAATTGCAAGCTTTATGTTTTGAGACCAATAAAATATGTTGTATATTGACTTACAACCCGGCCGGGCTGTCAAAATAGGAAATGCACCTATGTAAATAACAGGTGCATCCGTGCAAGGAATATCAGAATATAACCTTGACTGTGGATGGATTGAATGAGTGCGATTGTGACATCCACAAGAAGGTGGGCATTGAACTATTATATAACTCGGTGAAAACAGGAAGTCAATTAAGTTGGAGACCAGACCCGTTGGTGACAAGATGCGGGAGAGAAAGCCAGCACCTAGCAGAGTGGGCCCCCAGGCCCCTGGTTGAGCAGCCCAGGAGAATGGGAAAGAAAAACGGTTATGGCCATAAGAGTGAGGGTCAATATGTTGCAGTTCTGTTCGATCTCTAACTCCCTCTCACACACAACCCTTTCAATAAAGTAAGAGGTATATTTTTCTAAGAACTGTGTCTCGTCTTTATTATGGAGTCGTTATGATTCTGCATGCATATGTAGATGTATATGTATTATGTGTTTGTATAGTGGTCATGATGGTGACTATACAACAAATATACAATACTGGCCAAAATGACTATCATCTAAATGACATTTTAAAAATCAAAATTAAAAGTAAAACTGAACATTTAAAATAAAAAAAAGTCAGTCCGAGTTTAAGAAAATTTATAAATTTTACTTTAGTTACTATGTAACCTAACCACTCCATCCCAGGCAGGATGTGACACAAGGTCAGTTTTTCAGCAGAGTAAAGCTAGTTTGAATTCAGAGTTTTTCTTCTCCTAAACCACTTGCCATACCATGGCTAAAGAGTCCAGTCTGCCATACTATTTAGCCATACCTGGGGGTGAAGAGATGTACTCATACTTTTCCCAAGGGCAATACAAACAGCTTTGTCCAGGGTTTGAATTTGATTCATGTCCATTTCCTAAGATGATACCTATTATGCTATGAGACTCCACCTACATTTCAACTAGTGACATAAATTTCTATAAAGAACCTTTCATAGATTACAGGTAAAATAGTTACTTACCTGGCAAGTTAATAGCAATAACTCGGTAATTCTTCAATACTAAAGGTGCAAGTAATGGGAGTAGTGTTTCATGGCCTCCATACATGTCATGAATGGCAAGAATCAGAGGAACTTTTGGGTTGAATGAGGAATCAGGATGAGAATCAGCATAACCAGTATCAAAATAAAATCCATCTATAAAAAAAAGAAAAAAAACGAAGATTCCAATTAAAAAAAAATAAATCTAACAATCAATATATCAATAATGAAGAAAGAAAGGGTTTAGCATAGAATAATATGTCCACAGAATAGAAGTTTAATCAATGTAGTGATCTCAGAAAAGACTTTTTTAGAGCAGCTTGTTAAAGAATACAAATATAGTGACCTGAAATCTGGAAAATCACAAAAGCAATAAAGAGCAGGCTAAATGGAAAATAGACTAAAATCTTATGAGACATAAAAAAACATTTACTAGAAGCAACATAAAAAAAAAAAAAAAAAGATTACAATTTGTTGTATAGTGGCTCGTATAAATATAAATTTTCTCTTCAAGGCATAAATTGCATCTACTATTTGGAGTATTTTAAGGGTAGATGCAATTTATGCCTTGAAGAGAAAATTTATATTTTAAAATATAAGTACCCCGATAAGTTATTAAATAAGAGAAGCGAATTGATAGCTAGATGTAGACATAAGACTAAATTTAAACTATAAAAATTTAAAAACAGAAATAAATAGTGAAACCAGAAAAATAACGTATCCAACATATGCACATAAAAAATAGGTAGCTAATTAAATGGTATCGAAATTGATATAAGCATTAATATTTCTCTTAAAAGTTAATTATCGAATTTAACATGAAAAGAAAATAAACTAAACGAATAAATAAAAAAGTTAAATTACTGTAATTATAACTGATAGAAGAAATTTGAAAAATTAAAATAAAAACGGAAATTCAATAAAACGAGAAGGTAACTCCTTAATCTCGTCCCCCCTACACCCCACGTGTTTATTCTGGTTTTGAATTTAAATTTAAATTTGAATTTAATTAATTATCCATTGGCTCTGAAGAAGTCCTGTATTAATTTTTTTCTTCGTGTTTTTGGTTCACACCCGAAACTGAAAATACGGGACCGAAATAAATTTATAATCATGAATTAACCGGTCTTTGGTTTTTTTCTTAAAGAAAGATATATCTTGTATGTATATTTACAAGTATATGTTTATAATTTTTTTCTTATATATATGCAAATACAATTATGTTTATGTATATTGTACATATGCATATACATTTGTGTGTATGTGTATATATATATTGCTGTACGTAAGTATATACATCTAATAAAGAGACGTTTGTAGTGTAATTGTTATCATTGAAGGAAATGTAGGCAATGAACTGAGTTCAAAAATCTTGACAAGGCCGTTTGTATTTCACATACTCTTAATACTCTTGGGAAACGTATGAAAACAACTATTCTCCCTCTGGCTATATATATATATATATATATATATATATATATGTGTGTGTGTGTGTAGAAATATGTATCTATGCATGCATACATATAAACTATATATATATGTGTATATATGAATAAATATATATGTACATATAAAAATATACATTAACAGATATATGAGTACTCACATATACATATATATATATATATGAATGTATTTATACATATTAGTGGATATATATATATATATATATATATATATATGACATATTACCTACACCAGTAAATCTTAAACTCTGGGGGTTAAGTACATCCAACCTTTGCAAAGCATGTGGGAAGATTGTTAACCTCAAACACGTTCTAACTGGAAGTCAGTATTCCCTAAGAAGTTACAGGTGGAGACATAATGAAATCTTAGGGATTATTGCTGAGATTGCAAATTTGTGTTGTGAAACAGCCAATAAAATATCATGTATAAAAACAATTATTCAATTTGTTAAAGAAGGAAACGTTTCGAAAACTCAACATAGAAATAGGCACAAACCAACATTGCTTGATGGTTGAACGGACTGGCGCGTTATTGCTGACGTAGACCAGCACCTTGCTTTTCCAACAGAAATAACATCAACTTACCAGTGTCCAGAGCTTGTCATTTGGTCAGTTAATTCAAAAAAGTTATCATTGCTGAATTAACGATCCCTTTCAAAGCCAACATCGACTGGGTGCATCCGCGAAAATTGGAAAAGTACGAAGACCTACGTGAACATTGTATTAAGACTAGCTGGTCAACAGGCATATTTCCTCTTGAGATTAGATGTCGAGGTTTTATTTTGATTGCAACCTCTACATTTTTAACCAAACTCAGACTTTCACCATCAAAGAAGAGGGAATATATAAAAAAAAAGCTCCAAAACAAGACTGTAACTGCATCTGAACGGATATGGCATTCGTACAGATCAAACATCATCCAATAAAGTCTGGTAGTATTGTGAGATACTGCTGGGGCATACTGGGTTAGTGGTAATGATGCTTCGGCCCCGAAACCATGCCTGAACCCAGGGTCATCATCTGATGAAGACTTTATTGGAAACAAAACTGCTTTTTTTTGCGGTAGTTCTTGAATAATTATTTTTTTTAGTTTCCTTTCTTTTTTTTTTTTTTTTTACATAGGAATATGAAATATATACATAAATATAAATACGAGGATCATTAAATAAGTTTCCAGACTTTTTTTGTATGGGCACTTTTATTGATAGTACACACATGAAGCTCTAGTCCCCTTCGAAGTAATCTCCTCCGGCTGCAATGCACTTGTTGTATCGTTCCAACAACTTCTGGAAGGCCCCATGGAAGTCCTCTTGTGTGAGTGTGTCAATGACCTTCGTCACAGCCTCTTTCATCTCCTCAATTGTCTCATAACGAGAGCCTCTGAGCTTAGGGAATAACCAAAAGTCACAGGGAGCAAGGTCTATTGGGAGGGTGAGGAACTGTGTTGATGCCCATCTTGGTCAAATAGTCTGTGACAAGAGTGGAGTTGTGGACTGGTGCATTGTCCTGGTGGAAATGCCACTGACCCGATTTGAAGAGTGCAGGAATACTATGTTGAGATTTTAAGGGAGTTCAGGAAGAGATTCCATCGGAAGAGGCCTGCACTCTTCAAATTGGGTCAGTGGCATTTCCACCAGGACAATGCATCAGTCCACAACTCCATCCTTGTCACAGACTATTTGATCAAGATGGGCATCAAGACAGTTCCTCACCCTGCCTATAGTCCAGACCTTGCTCCCAGTAACTTTTGGTTATTCCCTAAGCTCAGAGGCTCTCGTTATGAGACAATTGAGGAGATGAAAGAGGCTGTGACGAAGGTCATTGACGTGCTCACACGAGAAGACTTCCATGGGACCTCCCAGAAGTTGTTGGAATGGTACAACATCTGCATTGCAGCCGGAGGAGGTTACTTCGAAGGGGACTAGAGTTTTATGTGTGTACTATCAATAAAAGTGCCCATACGAAAAAAGTCTGCAAACTTATTTAATGATCCTCGTACATATGCATATACACGTATAAACACATACAAATATACAGTCAATCACAAAATTATTTGTAAACCCATGAATATTGAATTTTTGACTCATTTCTTAGAATCTAATACTCATACAATGCAAGACTATTTATATGTTATTAAGTACAAAGAAAGGAATATAAAACTCAGTTTTGAGAGGGATAGGTTAAATTTACTAAATATGAGAAGAAAACTAAACAAAAGATGAAAAAGACAATTATTTGTACAGTATGAAAAATTGAAAAATTCAACAATTTCCACAATATTATTTGTCAATAGCATGGCCTTTCATCTTAATAACTTACTGCAATCATTTTGTAAAGTCTTTGATGAGATTTGAACAAGTCTTTTCTGAGATTTTCTTACATTTTTCAATGGTTACACGTTCTAATTCCTGAAGGTTTTTTGGTGACCAATGATTTATTCAAATTTTCAACTCATGCAATAGATTTCCAATAGGATTCAAATCAGTACTTATTGAAGACCATGGCAGAACAGTAATCTTTTTTTTTTCTGAAGCCATGCAGTCATTGATTTAGACATATGTTTGGAATCATTATCTTGCTGGAAAGTAAATTGCCAACCTACATCAAGATATTGCACTGATAGTTGTATATTTTCATCTAGAATTTTGATATAGTTTTCAGATTTCTTTATTCTTCTTATTCCAATTAATTGTTTAGTCCCCCTTGAATTTAAACAACCCCAAAACATCATCAAATCACCTCTATGTTTTAATGTTGGCACTTTGTTATTTGTGATGAAAAGCTTCACCTTAGCATGGGATTCACCTACACAGAAATTAAAAATCTGAATTAGTTTTTCTGGTTTTATAAGAAGTGTTAACATATTACCACAACAAAACTGTTCAGTTATAGCTCTTTTTCTCGGTGAGGCTTCGAACCTTTTGAATGACCCTCACGGCATACAAACACTGAACACAGAAAAATTAAAGACAAATGCATTTGTACATACAAAAAAATTTAAATAGAATTCATACCAATTATTTATGAATAGATTATTAATATTTTATATTCTGTATTGAAATATATAGTTTTGTATTCTTTTCTTGGATTAATAAATTCCTACAATGACTTAACTAAACACAGCATGACATCTAGCTACAAGTTTCAAGCACCCAGTTAGGATCAAATTCACTTGAGAACTAATGGTTGACTCAAATAGCAAATTTTAATATTTTTTATTCTATATCAGTTCTGCTTCATAAGATCAAATATTTTTAAAATATTTTTATAGATTTTAGACAATTTCCTCATCCAAAAAGTTTATACTAATATTTTGGGCAACAAATAATTGTCTCCCTTGAATTTTGGGAACATGTCTTTTACAAAGCTTGTGGTAATGTAAAAGTAAAGTTGGCAACCGTAGTCAAAGGCGACCTGAAGGCTCCCTTTTCAATAGGTGTAGGGTAGGGCACTACTCCTTTCCCTGAATTGCTCCACTTTACCCTTAATACTTACCTTATATTGCTGAGTGTTAAGCAAAAAGGTATCAAGCACCATTTTTAAAGTCTTTGGTATAATGCAACCTAGGATTGAACCCAGGTCTCCTGGACCATTGGCAAACACTCTACCCACTAGGCCAATAATCTCAGAATCTTTCTTCTTTCAGTCCTATACATCATTATGTTGAAATAGTTCAATTTTTCTTTCATTACCCCATAGCATTTGTTCCCAAAAGCAATTTTCTTTGTCCAAGAACTTTTCTGCAATATTAAACCAAGCAACATAACATGGTTTGTGAAGAGGGGTTCATCATGGTTGATTTCCATACAACCCATTTCTATTTAAACAACATTGGATTGTATGAGTACTTACATTGATACCCATTGTATCCTAACTTATTACTTATAGAAATCAATCAATTTAATTATGTAAATTACTTATAGAAATCAATCAATTTAATTATGTAAATTACTTATAGAAATCAATCAATTTAATTATGTAAATTACTTATAGAAATCAATCAATTTAATTATATGAATTACTTATAGAAATCAATCAATTTAATTATGTAAATTACTTATAGAAATCAATCAATTTAATTATGTAAATTACTTATAGAAATCAATCAATTTGATTATATAAATTACTTATAGAAATCAATCAATTTAATTATATAAATTACTTATAGAAATCAATCAATTTAATTATGTAAATTACTTATAGAAATCAATCAATTTAATTATATGAATTACTTATAGAAATCAATCAATTTAATTATGTAAATTACTTATAGAAATCAATCAATTTAATTATGTAAATTACTTATAGAAATCAATCAATTTAATTATGTAAATTACTTATAGAAATCAATCAATTTAATTATATGAATTACTTATAGAAATCAATCAATTTAATTATGTAAATTACTTATAGAAATCAATCAATTTAATTATGCAAATTACTTATAGAAATCAATCAATTTAAAATGATATTTCCTACTGGATGAATAATTTTGTCATTTCCTATTTTGCATAATTTGCCTGTCAAATTTGTTGTATTTAACCTATTGTTCTGAAAATTAAGTTTTATATTCTTTTTTTTTGTGTGTGTGTGCTCATTAACATATAAAAAACCTGGCATTATACAGGCATTAGATTTTATGGCATATCAACCTTTGTAGGTTATTTAATGCCAAATCCGTTTTTATGTAAATAATCAATTCTATTTAAAACAATTCAATTAGCTTGAGTACACAGTTTAATTGTCAAAAACAGTTCAATTTCAAACAATTCAGTTTAGCATAAGCGCGCAGTTTAAATGTGAATACAGTTTGTCAAAAACATTTCTAGTGATTTAGTTTGGTCAAGCAGTTCTAATTCACCTAATTCAGTTTAGTATAAGTACAGATTTTGTTTATACACAGTTAAGTGTAAAAAGAGTTCTATGTTAAACAATTCAGTTTAGTATAAATACAGTTTCAATGTCAAAAAACAGTTCTATTTCAAATAATTCAGTTTAGCATAAGCACACAGTTTAAATGTAAGTACGGTTTAATTGGCAAAATTTTTCTATTTCAAACTATTCGATTTAGTCAGTTCTAGTTCAAACAATTCAGTTTGGCATAAGTATGCAGGCAGTATAAATCATTCTATTTACTTTTCCTCATTTGTTTGCACATAGTTAAATTATTACAAGAGTTACAGGCATTAGATTTTGAGAAATGGATAAAAATATTCAAAATTGATGGGTGTATGAATAATTTCATCATTGACTGTATATACATATATAAGTTGGCGACTGTAGTCAGGGGCAATCCAAAGGCTCCCTTTTTAATAGCTACTACACCGAGGTGTCGGGGAGGGTGCTACTCCATTCCCTGGATGGCCCCACTTTACCCTTAATCCATACCTTATAATGCTGAGTGTTAAGCAAGGCAGCATCAAGTACCATTTTTTTGAGTCTTTGGTATGACTTGAACTAAGATTGAAACCCGGTCTCCCAGACCATTGGCAAACACTCTACCCATAGGCCAATGGCCTGGATGAAGATATACATGTATATAAATATAGATACATATATACATGTACATAAATATGTGTTTGAATGTGTATGTGCGTGTACTAAATATGTGTCCTATAATAAAACAGGTGTTATCTTTCTGAATTTGATCTTTCATCACTGAAACTTTAACAGATGTTTAAGATATTCTCAAACAATAGAAAAAATTCTATGCTTGGCATGTGAATACTTTTATTGAAAGAATATAGAACAGATTTTGAGCTTCTCGCAAGCCTCAATTGATACAATAACTAAATTCAAAGTTTTGTGGTTGAATAAAGCAAAAGGTGTATTGAAAATCTATACAATCATCTATCAAATCTTTTGTCAGACTTTAACATTTTTAAATTAATGTAAAATGAGGACTACAATGTAATTGCAATAAAAAAATAAAAAATCTAATAAAAGATCAAAATCTCTAGATCATATCATAACATTTATCATATACTATTGATTTATCTTTTTAATTGAAGGCTGTCTGCCCTGTCAATGTGCCTTAGAATACTGTCACCATAGGGGTGTCTTGAATATTACACTAATCTAATTCTAATTACACTAATTCTAGCGATCTGGGGAGTTTGGAGTATCTCTTTATTGCTATTACTCCCAGATCCACTTTGACCCAGAGTAGTAATACTTGTTAGCGCCCCATCTGTGGGTTAAATAGATATTTTTAAATTTATTCATATTCAAAAGGACTATGTGCAAAAAAAAAAATAACTCTTAAGAAACAACTATACAAAAATGCAAATATAAATGTACAATTAACATGATTCCCTAACTTCTTGGCATAAAATAACCCTAGGCAAGTTGACATGCCATTAAAATCAATCAATTATTGAAGACTGTTTCATAGATCAAGTGACCAAATTCATTTTAAGATCTTGATGTTTACTAAGCTGAGTGAAAACCCAAATGAAAATAGGAAGATTGTGCTGCCTCAATCTTCAAAGTAAAGAAAACCTGCTTGCCTTGAAAACCAGAATTCACAATCCTGGCTTTCTCTTACCAACCACTGGCACCATTAAGATTTACAGTAATCATCCCACTCTATATAGAATATGTTCCAAAACCCCCATTCCAAATCTTATGAGGGAGTCTCCATAACACAAAGGCTAAATGTTATATAATTGTGGAAAGGTTTTTTTTATTATAATTTTTCATTTGTTACATCTTATCATTCTGTTTGGTTAGGCTTAGGACTGTTCGGCTTAGTGCATGTGCAGATGCACACATTGAGTGCAGGTGTTCATGCTCGTGCGCGGAGGATGTGACAATCACAAATGTCATAATAAAAACCCCAGATAGGAAATGATGTCATGCCCGGAAGTGATGGGCTGAGAATTTTGGTGATTTTTGAAAAAAGCAGTTAGTTGAGATTTGACGCTGGAAGAGGCGAGTTGATTTTTGAGCCTGGGCGAGGCCAGTCCAGTTGGGGACTACGGGATGCGCCGCGCATTGTTGGGTCAGATGTAGAAACAGTCAGCATAGTAAAAATTGTGTGTCTCTCTCTCCTCATGTCAAAAAACCTAAAACTCAAAAAGTTAATAAACGTTTCGTACTTGAACAAAGAGAGTCGTTAGTGTTTGCGGGATTCCTATGCATATGAACATTTTACATATTCGTATTTTGGCTATGCTACATAAAGTGCTAGGTCGTGGCCTTAATATAAGCAAGTTTGAACTCCTGTTGTACTATTATGTTCACTTTTAGACTAATGCCCCTTATGAACCAACTTATCTCCTCAGCTATGGGTTAAATAGTATCACTGCTGTTCTGCTACAAAAATGACTTTGGTATTAATGCATACCGTTAAATAAAAAAACAAACCAAACTCTTGACATACTGTTTTTTCTTATACATAAGTAAAAGTAAAGTTGGTGACTGTAGTCAAGGGCGACCAGAAGGCTCCCTTTTCAATAGCTACTACACCGAGGTGTAGGGGAAAGCATTACTACTTTTCCTGGATTGCTCTACTTTACCCTTAATACGTACCTTATATCACTGAGTGTTAAGCAAAGAGGTATCAAGTATCATTTTTAAAGTCTTTGGTATGACGTGACCTGGGATTGAACCCAAGTCTCCCGGACAATTGGCGAACACTCTGCCCACAAGGCCAAAAGTAAAGTTGGTGTCCTTAGTCGAGGGTGACCCGAAGGCTCCCTTTTCGATAGCTACTACAACAAGGCATCGGGGAGGGTGCTACTCCATTCCCTTGATTGCTCAACATTACCCTTGATCCTTACCTTATAGCGGTGAGTGCTAAGCAAGCCAGCATCAAGTACCATTTTTTGAGTCATTGGTATGACTCGACCTGGGATTGAACCCTGGTCTCCCAGACCATTAGCAAACACTCTACTCATTAGGCCATATACATAAATGCACATAATTACACCATATAGCAAAATTTTTACTTTTCTTTGTTTTTATGCAGAAAATGTTACGGACATAAACAAAACCAAAAAGAACGACACCCTTTATTTCCATTGAGAAATCCTTCTTTGTCTATTTTATTATTTTTTAAAATCTGCTAACCCTTACTTAATCAGATATCACTTTAAACTATGATACACACACATATATGTACATGCATATACATACATATTTACATGCACATATGCTTACATATACTCATACACTCACATCTACAAGCATATGCATTATTGCACCTGAATATGTACAACTAGAGACAGAAGAGCTTATAGGGTCACACATCAACCAAAGATGATCCCAAATCTGAATGACCTCCCATATCAACAGACAATAGTCACATGGTTATATTGAGAAAGTGTGTGTGTGTGTGTGTGTGTGTGTGTGTGTGTGTGTACTGAAACATGAAAATCAGTGCCTGATTTTCCATGAAATTTCCAAAAAGGTAAGAATCTGTAAAAGTTTGAGTCACATGGTTTAAAAAAAAAACTGATGATGCATTATATTGCCACAACGTTTGTGCCAGATCTGCTGACAGATGAATAAAAACAGAATTGTGTCACAGTCAGTTGAGAGTTATTTAATCACCTGACTCTTTCAATATGACCCTTGCAGACTTTTTTCTTTTTGTTCTCAAAACTGGACTCCATATTGAAAGGTCATTGATTTCAGATGATAAAAAACATAGAAGACAAAACAGAAGTAAATTTACTATGAGGTATGCATAGTAAACCTCTAAACGACTTCCAGAACTGTAAAACATTCCAGAAATATCAGAAGTGAAGGAAACAAATACAAATAAGCTGTAGATAAAGCTATATATATATATATATAAAGAATGAGATAATGAGCTGAAACACAGAGTATTGAAAACTAAAATAATATGGAATCCAGCACCACAACATCAATGTTAACACAAGAAGAAAGAAAAAATGTAGAGTTAATAAAAACATAAAAAGTCAAGATAGAAACCAAAAAGGTAAATAGATTATATAAAAAATATCCTCACAAACAATATCACTAAACAAAACAATCTAATTTATACAGGAGCAAAACTAGTCAGTGATAAAATTGGCATTCTATTAAGGAACCCAAACAAAAAGACAAAACGTGGATGGGAAATGAGACTAGAAGGACAAATAAAGAAACTGTGAAAACAAGCAAAAGTATATAGGCGGGGAAAATATACAAAAACACAATGAAGTAAAAAGACCAAAAAACAACAGCAGACAAGACTGCCAATACAGCTGGAAGAAATAAGCCAAAAGATATTGGTGAAAGAAGAGAGAGTCAAAAGATAAGACAAAATCAAGCAATACAAAATAAGACCTCCTAAAATAACAAAAGAAAATTCTACCAACAAGTCAGTGGAGAATGCACAAGGATAAATTACCAATTGAATTCAAAAGAAACAAAACAGTTTTCGGAGCAAGATATAGGAACAGAAAAAACATAACAGAAAGACTGACTGGATAAGCAACATTAAAAAAGAATTACAAGGATTTGAAGAAAGCTCCAAAGTGAACATGCATCTGAATTCACTAAAAGCAACACCCAAGAAAGTAGCAAATTAAAAAATTCCAGACTATGATGGGATACATGGATTCTGGTTTTAAAACCTTCACGTCCATCCATAACAGAATGGCTTAGTAACTGAGTAAATACCCAGAAATAAGCAAGCATTGACAAATGGATGATGAAGGAGAAAGCTACCTTGATTCAAAAGACACCCCCCACACACCAAAAGAACCATCATCAGCAACTACAGACAGATAACATATCTACCTATGATGTGGAAAATCCTAACTGCACAGATAAGAGAAGAAATATATTACTCACTTGTATGCCACTGATTGTTTCCAGAGAAACAGAAGGGAGGCAACAGAAGAACAGATGATCTACTATATACAGATCAGGATATCCTCAAGAAAGTGAAAATAAGATGGAAAATGTAGCTATGCCATGGATTGACAATAAAAATGCATATGATATGGTTCTGCATACTTGGATAAAAGAATGTCTGAAAATGTACAAAATATCCGACAGAGTCATAAACTTAATCACAAAATAGAAAACTGAAAAGTGAAATTAACAGAAGAACAAACTTTAATAAAGGGGAAAATCCAAAGAGACAACTCCTAAGGATACTCACACTCACAACTGCTATTTGTCATAGCAATGATGCCACTCAGTTATATACAAAGGAAATGCGCAGAGGCTACAAATTTACAAAATCACAAGAAAAGATTAATCACCTCACGTATATGGATGGCATAAAGGTATTTGCAAAAAATGAAAAAGAACTGGAGATCCTGATACTAACAATAAAAATATACAGCCTGTATATAGAAATAGAATTTGGCATTGAAAAATGTGCCATACTGATAAAAAAAGTGGGCAAAGAGTAACACTAGAAGGAATAGAACTACAAAATCAAGAATGAATCAGAATGCTTGAAGAGAAGAAAAATTACAAGTACTTAAGAATATTAGAAGCAGACATTATCAAACGAGTGGCAATGAAAGAAAGAAAAAATAAGAAAAGAGTACCTCAAAAGAATGAGAAAACTTCTGGAAACCAAGTTCTTCAGCAGAAATCTCATCAAAGGGATAAACACTTGGGCAGTCACTTTTGTAAGATACTTAGGACAATTCTTAAAATGGACAAGAGAGGAAACAAAGGATAAGGAAAGTGAGGACAATGCACAAGGCCTTATATGGAGAGATGACATCAGCAGACTACACAGTGGGAAAAATAAGTATTTCATCCCCTGCTGATTTTCTGAGTTTGCCACTTTACAAAAATAGGAACAGCCTATAATTTTCGGGCCGGTCCGTCTTGAAAGTGAGAGATAGAATATTAAAAAAATTCGAGAAAATCACATTATATCAATTTTTGAACATTTATTTGTTTTTATTGAAAAAATAAAAATTTCACCCCCTACCAACCAACAATGATTCAGGCCCCACAGACTGGTAAGGATCAAGGGTAAAGTGGAGCAACCCAGGGAAAGGAGTAGCACTCTCTCCTACACCTCAGTATTGTATCTATTGAAAAGGGTGCCTTCAGGTCACCTTTGACTAAGGTCACCAACTTTACTTACTTGCATTTCCCAAAATACCCTACAAACTAGATTACTCTTTCCATAATGCTTCACTCAACAGTATATAAAGGGATACCCAACTCAGAGACTCTTATTCTGATGATCACATAGGCATAAAATGGACAGCCACCAGGTGCCATTAATTCTGTGTCAACACTATTCAAATTTTTATTACAAATCCTACTAGCATGCGGCCTACCTAAAGAAACTGTATCAGCAATAACGATTCTTTATAGAAACACCAAAGTGAAAGTACATTCACCAGATGGAGATAAAACGTGGTGCGATAGACAACAACTATGGAAGGCAGTAATTACTGGGGATACGGTTACAAGACTCAGCATTCCTATCCGAGGTTGCGGTAAAATCACCTGAAGAAGGCCAGAGGGAATTTGGCCGAAACGTAGTGAAAGAAGAAACAACACAAAAAACTACCAAGATGAGGGGAAAAGTCCGCAATAAATAAATAAAAATTAATTCTCAGATTAAAAAAAAAAAAAAAAAATAAGCCTCATCTCAAAAATGATTCCAATTAAGGACAATATACATTGTAGCAGTACTACAAGGAGACATGCTAGATCCATACCTCTTTATCATCTGTCTAGATTACGTGCTTAGAACATCGATTGATAAAATCAGAGAAAACGGTTTCGAGCTGACAAAGAAAAGAAGGTACCCTGCAAAAACAATTACCGACACCGACTACGCCGATGACATAGCGATACTGGCAAAGACACCCAACTAAGCCGTAACACTACTGCATAGTTTGGAATGAGCTGCCACAGGCATTGGCCTCCATGTCAATGCGCACAAAACGGAATATATGTGCTATAATCAAACAGGCGACATCTCCACACTAGACAGAACCCCTCTGAAACTAGTTGACAAATTCACCTACCTAGGAAGCAGCGTCTCATCAACCGAAAAGGACATCAACACATGGCTAACAAAGGCATGGACAGCTATCGATAGGCTATCGATCATATGGAAATCAGACCTGACCAATAAAATGAAATGCAGTTTCTTCCAGGAAGCGGTCATATCAATACTGCTGTATGGATCCACTACTTGGACGCTAACTAAACAGCTGGAGAAGAAGCTAGACGGCAATTACACAAGAATGCTGCCAGCAATATTGAACAAGTCCTGGCGGCAACACCCCACAAGGCACCAACTATACGGCCACCTGCCTCCCATCACGAAAACTATCCAAGTTAGATGAACCAGACATGCAGGACACTACAAAAGAAGCAGGGAGGAGCTCATAAGTGATGTACTCCTATGGACCCCCACATATGGCCGGGCAAAAGCAGGATGACCAGCTCAAACATACATTCAGCAGCTAAGTGAGGATACGGGATGTAGCCCTGAAGACCTGCTAAAGGCGCTGAATGATAGGGAGAAGTGGCGAGAGAGGGTCTGGGATATCCGTGCTAGCGGCACGACATAATGATGATGATGTATATACACATGCTCAACAAATAAAAAATGTTGATTAAAGTTTACAATTCAATTAGAATTTATATGAAAATGTATGTTTCTAAATATAGAATTGACTTTTTTTGTCTTTGCTAAACATTGTAACCCTTTTAAAAACAATGTAAAAAGATTTTTTTCTAGATTTTTTTTCTACTAATATATATGGAAATTCTGGAGGAAAAAAATGTTACCAAATCCCAAACATGAAATAAAATACTGCCTATGACTATTTAGCTTTGGAGATAGCTAAGAATTCTGACATTTATGTCTGTTGGTTGGTCATGTTTTTACAGCATATCAATTCTTGTAGGTTAAATAGGATATGTAATTGAACAATTTGTGAGTAACATTTTTAAATGAACTAGAGCACATTCGTTTGCCCACAGTTAAATGGTTTCAAATATTGCTATCTAACACAATTCTATTTAGAGTTAATCATTTGTTTGCCCACAGTTAAATGGTTCCAAGACTTGCTATGTAATTCTAATAATTCAATTTAACATCAGTTATTTGTTTGCCCACAGTTACATGGTTTAAAGTATTGCTATCAAATACAAATGATTTTATTTACAGTTAATCATTTATTTGCCTACGGTTAGATGGTTCCTAGACTTGCTATGTAATACTAATAATTCAATTTAACATTAGTCATTTGTTTGTCCACAGTTAAATAGTTTTGAGTATAGTAAAATATTACATAATTCTATTTGACCTATACATAATAACATAACAGCCACTACCACTACATGTGAGGGTGGATTCTGGGAGTAATTACAATGAAGATTTATGTTAGATGGTTTTACTCACAACTATTGTGAGTAACTACTGCTGTTATATTGCAGCAGATAGGTTATTATGACAATAAGGAATCCTAAAAGGAAATAATAATTCTGTAAAAACAGGATAAAACTGACCTATGACCAAACATAGTATAGAATGTAGTTGCTAACTTTTTGCTAAAAAAAAAAAAAAAGTGTTAAAATGTTACTAATAAATAATGTGCACTTGAAAGATTGAAAAAGTGTTACTTATAAAAATATATATGGTTTCTTTCCTTTGTACATTTTTATCATGACTATTACTGTTAGAATCTTTAACATTATTGTTAGATCAAATACTAAAAGTGGACAATGAAACTGCTAAATATATATATAGGAAAACACAAAATATTCAGAGGATGTATTTATTGATATATGATAATATGCCAATGTTTAATTTTTGGTATTTTTGTTAAACCACCTTCAGGGCAATGTCAGAATGCTACGTTATAATGTATCGTCCACTAAGAATTGTTCACTGTTTTCATTTGAAAATAATTTTCAGATGACAGATTATAACATCACATTCTAACATTACCCTGAAGATAGTTTAACTAAAAAACAAAATATTAGCATATTATCATATATAAATAAACACATCCTCTGAATAGTTTTTATCACTTTAAATATTCAGATTATTGTCTTCATCTTCAGTTATACTTACAATGTTTCAGCTGATACATCCTTCAGCCTTCTTCAAGCTTTCATGGCAAACTCAGGAGTCAACACAGAAACTCAAAGTGAACCCTTTATTTAATCCACAGGAGTAGATTGTCCTAATTCCATTAACCATAAACAGGTACAAGTGTTAACCTATAGTAAGTATTCTTTGTTATTTTACCTGTAGTTGAGATTGAACCTTAACATTTGTATCTGGTCATGGTTAACAGAATTAGAATAGTCTACCCCCATGGATTAAATAAAGGGTTCAGTTCTAAGTTTTGTGTAAACTCCCAAATTTGACATGAGACACCTGAAGAAGGCCGGTAAACATATTACCCAAAACAATGTGAATATAACAATGAAGATGGAGACAATATTCCTAATATTCTAATGATAAAAATTCTCAGACTTCATTCGGAAATTTAGAAAAATAATATCCTCTGAATATTTTGTTTCTTCATATTTTCATACCATTGGATTTATTTCCATTTTTCACAAATATATATGTGTCTGTGTGTCTGTGTGTGTCTATTAAAATAAACAAATTGTTATTAAAATGTTTTTTTTTTTAAATCAGATAAGTGCTCAAATACTAGTCAGCAGAGCAGGATAAAGCCTAAAATAAATGTTTTCTCACCACTTCATATTGATCTCATGACTGGAAGGTTCATATATTTTTATTTTTTTCAAATACAATCATCAGCATGTTTCATCTAAGGTGAGGAAATACACATAGACTCATTAAAAATGTCAAATGTGTTATCAATTATAAAAGATAAAAAAATCAGACAAAGAATGTCTTATGCATTCTTCCACTTTGGGAATAAGAGTCTTCTAGTTAGTTTCAGAAGTCTAGTTGAAGAGGAATCAACCTATTGGGTGCTAGTCAACTCACTTAACTTGCAAAATGAACTGATGGATGTTCAACAATCAGACATCAGCAAAATGCTGCTCTTTTTCCACTTCAAACTTTGTCTCTTTTATGTCCATCAAATCTCACCACTTCATGTAGGCTTATCTCGTTCTCCTCCATAAAACAAGTTACACCTTTTGCGTCCTTTTCTTCTTCTGATTTCCGCGTGCCAGTAGTAGAGAGAGCACACCTATTTCTTTGAGGTAAGATTGTTCGTGGCATTACTACTACAGATTGTTCAAACAATTGGTACCAGTCTTAAAGAGCTTCAGTTGTCTGAACATTATTTAAAAAGGTGTTTGTCTTGTCAAGAATAGCCCATCCATAAAATTTCCATTATTTTTGCTGAAATGTTCAAACAATACAGAAATCTAATACTTGCACTCACTATCTAGATAAGATGAAGCTTCAGTCATTGGCTTAATTTTTTACAGAACAGTTAAGTCTCAACATTATGTTTTCTACTATCTACAATTCAGTCATTAGCCATATTTCTTTTAATCTTTCTTTTCAACTATTAAGATGTCAAGTTATAACCAGTTTCCTTTAGGTGGGGGGGATTTTGCAACTTAATCATAACTGTTTAGTAAAAGAAAAAAAAATTAAGATCAAATAAAATAAAACAAATGACTGCAATTTATTCTTCTAGATGGTGAATGTAGGTATTACATTTTATTTGTTGTTTACACATTACCTCAAAAATAAGGGACATTTTCATTGGTAGCTTTATTGGAAAAATTATTGGATGATTATCATTGACCACTGGGCCATTGGGCTAACAAGTAGAGTGTTTGCCAATGGTCCGGGAAACTGGGGTTCAATCCTAGGTCAAGTCATACCAAAGACTCCAAAAAATAGTACTTGATTACACCTTGCTTAACACTCAGCATTATATGGTATGGATTAAAGATAAAGTGGAGCAATCCAGGAGAAAGGAGTAGCACCCTTCCCTACACCTCAATGTAGTAGCTATTGAAAAGAGAGCCTTCAGGTTACCCTTGACTAATGTTGCCAACTTTACTTACTTTTATCATTGACCAGCCATTTAAATGCTTGGAAAGATGTCTTATTGTTTCCTACTCACTAAGTTCACTTAATACACTAAAACTGAATAAATTGAAAAGAAAGACGTGATAAACTCATGTAAATAATTAGAACATTTCACAGGTAAATATGAAATATAACAAATGTTTCAACAATTAACACATGTTGCAAAACAAATAAATTATATATATTCCTCCAAAAACAGAGTATGAAGGAAGGTACAAAAAAAAGGTAAACATAAAATGACTTCTTCTATCAATGACAAAAACTGAAAAAGGTAATGTAAATATCTTACTTGTCTTCTGGTTTTCACAGCAAAGTGAAATAGAGAACCTCAAAGGAGTTGGAAACAACATCTCCATTTTATTCGAGGAACAAAAAGATCATGTTCATTTTTGCCCCATGGGCAAGGAAAAAAAACACCAAAAGGAAAAGAAGTAGGGATCTGAATTTTCACATGAACAACAAACACATGATGTGGGAAGCCATACAGTCAATCCAAGGGAAAACAATTATTTTTATTTTCTTACAAACTATTGTCTACAGTATCAAACCTTTAAAAGTTTTATTTGATAAACTTGTACACAATGGATCAATTTAACCAATTTAATTTTGGTGCCTTGTATTATGTAATGGTTAATATGCAAGATTAGCAAACCATTAGAAGTAAGCTTGAGTCTCACAGGGTGCACTAAGCAAAGCTTTGCAAATACCTATACCAATTTGATTATTTCACTTATTTATTCATTATACTAACTACATTTACAAAGCTTTGCTTATTATAGAGACATCAGTTTTGAGTTTCCAATAAGGTTGGTTGGTTGTTTGGATTTTATGGCATATCAACCTTTGTAGGTTATTTAATACCAAATCAATTTTTATGCAAATATTAAGTTCTATTTCAAATAATTCAGTTTAGCATAAGTACAGTTTAATTGTCAAAAACATTTCTATTTCAAGTTATTCAGATTAATCAAACAGTTCTAATTTAAACAATTCAGTTTAGCATAAGTATGCAGTTTAGTTCTATTCAACCTATAGATAGGGCTACATCAGGTGCTACCACTCTGGGCCAGTGTGGACCTAGGAGCGATGGCAATGAAGGGGTACTCTGCATTCCCTAAATCTCCAGTATCACTGGAACCTCACCATCAGATTGTTTAGTGTCATATCTAGGACACTCGTTGGTGGTAGGGGTCTTACCTTTCTGCAGAGGTGCAGTCAGTGTATTCTACAGCCCCAGCCGACTGGGTAATTTTCAATGAGGATCAAACTTAAACACACAACTTGTCATTTAAATGGTAGGCTAAAGTCAAACTAACAAATACTCAGTAACTTTTTACTCCCCGTCAAAGTGCCTTCCTTGATTTGTTTGAGTGAAAGAACAAAATATAATTTACGAATGGAAACAATAGTATATTCTTCATTTGAATATCCTTCTTTTCTTTGCAGTTTTTGACTCGATGGAAAAAAAGTCAAAGTGGAATGATTTTTTGTGTTTACGTTATTTTTAGTTTTCATAAAGCTTACAAAATAATTTTTTGGGAGGGGGCTATCAAACTAAACACGATGAAGAATAGTATAACTCCCCCGCCAGAAATTTTATTCCAATCTTTGTCTTATTTCTTTTAAGACTGAGGTGCCTGTAGTGTGATGGTTAACAAACTAGGCTAGCATATTACTTTTTCTAGCGAGTTCGATCCTCATTAAGGTGCTTCATACTTTTGGCCTACAACTAAGCTTAGTAAATGACTATTTTAAGTCTTGCAGGTAAATGCAATAAGTTACTACAGTTAGAATGTCAACATTGTCTCTAACTGGAATAAAAGAAGTACGTTTGTGGTAATACTGATGTCACACATGTTTGACTTTAAAGCTTAAATTTCAGCTAAAAACTCAGAAATACTTCTTATTACAGATGAACTATTATGTCGGTGAAAAAATGTAAACGAAAATTGAAATTAAGTGACTCAATACAAAACAAAAATACAAAGTAAACTTTTCTCACTTGTCACCGCATAGTCACGTGATGACTTACAAATGTTTATGTTTCTAAAACTTTAAATGTAAAATTTTAAATCAAATATTCAAAGATTTCAAAGTTTGTATTATAACTTTAAAAAACGAATTTTTTTCCGTCTAAAAAAGCTTTCAGTAGTTTTTCAATTTCATGAACAACACACAAAAAAAAGTTTTTTTTCAAGGGCACAGGCAATTTTACATCAAGGATAATTATTTCTGGTTACCATATTCAGGTTTTCTATCTTTATTTATTTACCTTACCTACCTGGTATATCTTCCCATCGGTTTTGACTCGTGTTGATATATACATATCTCATAGGTAAAGCGGATACCATCCAATCTTTAGGAATAATTCCTGACAAAACATCCGTTTGTCTCGTCGTGGGCTCTTTGAAAAATGTCCTTGTAAATGTGGAATTAAGTAGAAACACTTTGTTCTGTTTGCTGCTAAATAATTGTTGATATTGTGAACGAAGTGTTAGCACCCGAAAAGCTGTCGATGTGATTCTGATCATTATAGCAATGAACGAAAAGTAAATATGCCCATTAAGAAATATTCAATTTACTGCAATCTATTTGCAGTTAAAGCCACCGGTGTTTATAAAACTCAACTGCATGGTCGCTTAGGTCAAGGACAAATTTTACGTGTCACGGTCAGTATGAGGTTGTTGGATAAAAAAAAAAAAAAGAGATCTACTGAAAATCAGTGTGAAAAGATTTAGGTACGAACCGAGAACTGTATTTTCCTATTTATGTATTATTTTTATGAATATATTTATGTCATAATTTGAATAAAGTTCAATACTCGCACCGCTTACTTCTAGGTGTGCTGTTGTTTATGTTAGACTAGACTAGACGAGACACGTAGACTCTGCAAGGAAATTTTAAAAAATTATAAATACATAACATTTGAAATAACTGCACGTATAAACAAACACATACATTATATATATATATATATATATATATATATATATACAAATTTATTTTGAATTCATATTTCCCTTCTAAACATGACTGAAATTATTCCAGGTAAATGTTTTGGTAATAAAAAAAAATGTCTTTTCAAAATTCAACTTCTTGCCAATTATTTGTAATTGATTTATTTTAACTGCATTTCAACCTGTCTTGGGTTATTTCATGCCTTGAGGTTAGAAATTACGTGCATTGTATGTTCACATTTACTTTTTTGTGTAATGGTTTCTTAAGAGTTTTTTGTTTTGTTTTGGGGGGGTTGTATACAGTCCGATCAATTACGAATACATTTTAAACAGATCTATTTAACCCATAGGTGGGATCCTAACAATTTCTACCACTCTGGGTCAGAGTGAACCTGGGAGTAATGACAACGGAAAGATACTCCACACTCCTTAGAACTCCATTACTAAAGCCTCACCATCAGATGCAATTTCATCTCATACTCAGAATACCCCTTCTTTTAGGTAGGGACTTACCCTTCTGTAGGGAATATAAGTCAGCATATTCTAAGCCCCACTGACAGGGCTATATTTGCTTCTGAGATTTATTTTGGATCTCATCTTCTAAAAGATGGTGAATTTAATATTTAAGTGTAGTGAATATACAATACTGAAATCAAAGATAATTCATCAGTTTTAATAGTAACCTATTTAAAAAAATCTACATTACTCACTTGTACTTTAATCATATGAACTGCAGGGAACATGAAATGTAATTGTATAAATTTACCCAACCTCTCTGCCTCAAGCAGGATGTGACATAGTTTGTTTTTTTTTACTAAGCTTGGCTTAATTATAGCACAAGGCCAGAAGTATGGGGTATCAGTGAGAATTGAACTCACTAACAATGATCTGCAAATCTGGCTTATTAACCATTACACCATATGAAATATGACATAAAATGTAATTGCAATAGTAATCTTTGAGCCTAGCAGATTTTCAATTTTCTCCTCATAAAACAAAACTATCATGCAGACTTCTCCATCTAAAAACAAATTTTCATATTAAATACTGAGACTGAAATTTGAAACTCATTAATCTTAAGTAGTAATTTAATAACCACTGATGTTGGTTTATTGTTTAATGTTTTCTATAAGCTGAGAAAATATGTTTAAGGCTGTTGGTTGTATGGTTCGTTGGTTCTTTTTTATAGCATATCAACCCTTGATGGTCATTTAATACCAAATCCTGTTTATACATATACATTAAATATATGATTTATAAACAAATAGTTTGTATATAACATTTTTAAATGAGCCAGATTTTATTTGTTTGCACACAATTAAAAGTTCCAAGCATTGCTATGAAATACTAATAATTCAATTTAACGTCAGTCATTTGTTTACACATAGTTAAATGGTTTCAAGTATAGAAAATGATTAAATAGTCTTGGATGGGACCATAACAGGTACTACTACTCCCAGTCAGAGTGGGCCTAGGAGTAATGTCAATGAAAGTGTACTCCACATTACCCAAAGCTCCAGAACTTGAGCCTCACCATCACATACAGGTTAATGTCATACTTAGAACATTAAATGTTCAAGTATTGCTATCTAACACTGACAATTTTGATTAACCTCATTCATTTGTTTGCACACAGTTAAACTGTTTCAGGAATAATAAATGGTTAAATACTTCTATTTGACCCATAGATATGACCCTAACAGGTACTACAACTTTGGGTCAGAGTGGACCTGAGAGTAATGGCAATGAAGGGGTACTCCACTTTCCCCAGAACTACAGGATTTGAGCCTCACCATTAGATACAGTTTATTGTTATATCCAGGGTATTTGTCAAGTAGGAGTGTCTTATCCTTCTGCAGAGATGCAATCGACATATTCTATAACTCCAGCTGACTGCGTGGTATGATTCTGTATCTAAAAAAATAAAATAAAGTAATTTTTATGCTACAATCAAACCAATCCACATAAGTATGATTAATATCTATGTTCGGTTTCTTTGTTTAATGGCATATCAACCTTTGAGGGTTATTTAATGCCAAAGCTATCCTAGAAGAACAGCAGTGAAGCTATTTAACCCATAGCTGGGAAGATGAAGGGATTCATACTTTTCCCAAGAGTATTTGTCTGAAAGTGAATGTAATAGTGCAACTGGAGTTTGAACTTGCTTATTACAATCCCGCAGGCCATCACTTTAACCATTACACCACAAAGACCCCCCCTTTAGCTTCACACATCTAACACAGACAGAAAATGGTTACAGCTGCATAAATGGCACAAACGATGGTGTTCTTTTCTTGGACCTGCTGGTTGATAGGTTTGATACAGGATAACCACCGAGAGGGTCAGTATACGGCACCGGTGTGGTGAATAATAATATAAGGTCTCTTGCACTGCATGTGAAAACATGGGAAGAGTAAAGCTGATGGAGAGGTGGAACCGTTGAGTTTGTGCATTGTGCTATCCATATTTACCAACCCCTCTGCTCGGGTAGGATATGACACTAGGTCATTTTTAAGCGGAGTTTAACAGGTTTGAATTCAGAGTTTTCCTTCTCCTAGACTAGTTGCCTCACCAAGGCTGAAGATCAGTCTGCTCTACTATTTACGCATAGCTGGAGGGAGAATAATTGGATTCGTACAATTGTGCATTGTGCTATCTGAACTTGTGTAGAGCTTTATCTGAGAACAAGCAGCAAAGTTGAGAATAGCCATATCTAGGAATTGCTGGTGTGCTGCATGAGGTTTCCATTGGTCAGGTCTGTTGGTACTCTTAATTGAACACTGCCAATGATGAAGGATTATACTTGGCTGTTGGGTCAGTGGTCTAGTGCATGTGTTGGCTCGCTGCCAAGGGTCAAGAGAGAAAACCACAGATACCTGAGTATATATATGCTTTTGAGGTACTTTTGTAATGCCTTCAAATTCTCAAAGGGGGTCAAGCAACTTTCTCTTACATTGCATAGAGTAAGTAGTTTGTTAGTTTTCAGTGTGGATGGGTACCATCTTATTTTTTGACCTTAACAAAGTCATGAATCATGGCAAGATTTGACAGAGTATAACAATATTATTAAGAAAGTTTATATTTTTCATTATTGTCAGTTTTTTTTAATTTTTTATCTCCTTTGTATTCTGGAACAATTGTTTTGCTAATTGAAATTGGAAAATATCCTTTTAGGACTCGGTCAAATATTGTTCCCCACCATAAACTCTAAATGATCATTACTTGTCCTTTGATAGATATTGAAATGGTTTCCCCATTTCCTTTTTCCATGGTTTAATTTCACAATCCCCTTTTTCATAGACTATTTACCTGCCACCATGGCTAGAAATTGATTTACTGATTACTTTTAACAGAATGTTAACCTATCTAGGATTATTTTATGCCTATAGGTTAGAGAATTGTGTTCATTGTAGGTCTATAATAATATATTTTGTGTAGTTGTTTAAGAGTTGTTTTTTTTTTTCGGAAACAGTTATATTGTCTCAAGTATTCTTACCTAATACTGATAATTATATGGTTTCAAAGTAATTATTTCTATTTAATAATTATTTGTTTGCACAGTTATATGGTTTCAAGTAACTATTGATGATAATTCTTTGTAAAAATTTAGAGCTTAAAGTGACTATACTTAATACAAATAATTTACAGTTGTATGGTATCAAGAATTTCTATCAAATAGGAATAATTTTCAAATAGGTTTATATGATCCATAGATGCAAACCTAACTGGTACTATCATGCCAGGTTAGAGTGGACCTGGGAGTAATGGCAATGAAGGGTTCCAGAATCAAATCTCATCATCAGATCCAGTTTAATATCACACCCAGGACATTAATTTTTGTTGGGGGTCTTCCCTCTCTGCAGAAGATTAAGTATATTTTAGGCTCTATTGATGAGGCAGCATGGCTAGAGAGTCCAATCAGCCCTGTTATTTTACCCATAGCAGAGAGAAGAAATGGTTTCATGTTTTTATCAGTGCCAAGTGAATGTACACAGCCTTGACCAAAGTTTGAAATCATCTTTTCATAAATAATACAGATAACAACCAGTGTAGATATAAAGAGAATATATATATATATATATATATATATATATATATATATATATATCCTCTTTATATCTACACTGGCTGTTTGCAGAAATAAACTATATATATATAATTCTAATCTTTGAATTCTATTAAACATTTATGTTTAGTTTTAGTTTATTCCTGTAAACCCCTGATGAAGTATAGGGCTAAAACGAGCAGATGCAGTTCTGAGCAGTTTTACCCCAGTTGCGTCCATAGAGATTTAACCAACTTTACCTCACTTTTGACTGATGTTCTCCTGATCCACTTTGGCTTTCCAAATCTGTGGAATCCAGTCTAGTTGGTATCTGCCAATTGGTTTATGAATGGATTTACCAAATCCCTACACCACAAACAAAATGTGACACAAGGTCAATTTTGAAGTAGAGTTTAACAGGTTTGAAATTAGAGTTTTCTTTCTTTAAACTGGTTGCCATACTATGTTTAAAGAGTCCAGTTTGCCCTAATATTTACCAATAGCTGAAGGGAGAATAGTTCATATTGGGTAGGAGACTCCCAAGCTGCAGCCCACAGACCCTATGCAGTTCTTAAGATCCATCAATGTAAACCTTGATGCCCATCCATGTGGCCCTTCAAAAAATTTAAATTTAAATTTTCTCTTTGCCTTTAATGTTGACTAAAGAATTACCATTACAACTGCAGATTGTTGTGGCCTTGGAAAGGGTCACTAATGAAAATACAAACACAGATATTAGATAACAGATTATATTACACAAGAAAGAGTTATATAGAAAAGGTAAGAAGTCTTGTACTGTTCGGATAACACTGATATTGATTTGCCCTCTGGCAGCGAAATTTCTAGTACTAATAATGGTGAGAAGAGTCCATTATGGTAAGATGGGTAAGGCTCCCACAACACAGATGAAACTCATTAGTCTTCAGAAAGTTTGAATTCCAAGTTTCTTGCTTCTCACATTCTTGCTTTCTATAAAAACCATATGCTTCCATCTGGATGATTCTCCAACCTTTTCACCCACACCCAGCAAGTAATGAGCATGTTTGGGACTTACATACTGATGTGAACAGTTGTTTTCTAAAATGAGGCATGTCAAAAGTATGTTGCATTTGCAACTGTCAAATCATCCCTTGTCTGATGTGCTCCTTCTGTCAACCTCTTTATTTAACCCAGATATTACATCATTTTGTTTGCCCAGTCGGCTGGGGCTGTAGAATACACTGACTGCACCTCTGCAGAGGGGTAAGACCACCCTAACGAGTGTCCTGGTATGACACTAAACACTCTGATGGTGAAGTCCTAGTAATGCTGGGGCCTTGGGGAATATGGAGTACCCCTTCATTGCCATTGCTTCCAGGTCCACTCTGGCCCAGCATGGTAGCACCTGATAGGGCGCTATCTATGGGTTAAATAGAACTAACGGCATACTTATGCTAAACTGTTTTTTGACATTGAAACTGTATTTACACTAAACTGAATTGTTTAACATAGAACTGTTTTGAATATTAACCATGTGTAAACAAAATCTGTACTTATACTAAACTGAATTAGGGGAATTAGAACTGCTTGACTAAACTGAATAGCTAGAAATATTTTTCACAATTAAGATGTACTTACATTAAAACTTCATACTTGTGCTAAACTGAATTGTTTGAAATTGAACTGTTTTTGATATTGAAACTGTACTTACACTAAACTGAATTGTTATATATAACTTCTTGAATAATTTGAAATGGAAATGTTTTTGACAATTAAACTGTGTACTCATGCTAAACTGAATTGTTTTAAATAGGACTGATTATTTACATAAAAATTGATTTGGCATTAAATAACCTACAAAGGTTGATATGCCATAAAACCCAACAAACCAACTAACATCATTTCGTGATTGCAAATATCAAATGTCTCACCTTGAATATTTAGCTGTTTTTTTTTTTTTTTCTTTCCTTTAAAGATCCCTGCCCTGAAACCTTTTAAGTCAAGCTTTATGGCCCTCAGGCTGAAAAGGTTGAGGCCTCCTAATATAGGGTGTATCTTAGTTGATGGTATTATGATTAGCTCTCTCTCAGGTTAGAGTTGGAAATCTTCTCAGGCCACTTAATTTTCAGAATATGATGTATGCATCGATCCATAAAAACTTAGAGCTTATAATTAATAGTGTTAGTTACTCCCAAGGACTCAGATCCATACAGGAGATTTGCCTTCACATTGGTGTTGAAGATTCTGATATTCAAGAGGGATGATTCTTTGGAGTTCTAAATGTATTGTTGCTTCAGTTTCTAATATCTTGGCTGACTATACTCCAAAATTGTCATTTGTCTCCTTGATGTTTTCTCCTTAAAGATGAATTGGAAGCTTCTTCTTGTTGTTGATTCATATCATCTCAGTTGAAGAGAGACTTAACAGTGTTTAACCATCTTTACTCAAATTAAAAACTAACCCTGTGTCACATCCTGCCCATGGCAGAGGGTTTGGGTTTTATGGCATATCAACTATTATAGGTTATCTAAAGTCAAATCCTGATTATACATATATATTAGATATATTTTCTTTAAGAAAAAACAAAACCGGTCACATTAGGATTATAAATTTATTTCCATCCTGTTATGTGTTTTCTTGATAAAATCAAAAAAACACGAAAAAAAAAAAAATTAACAGGACTTCTTCAGATCTATGATTGGTAAACATATTTTGCTGACAACATTTTTAAACAAGCCAGGGCTCATTTTTTTAACACACAGTTAAATGGTTTCAAGTATTGCTATGTAACAGTAACAATTTAACATCAGTCATTTGTTTGCACACATTGAAATGGATATATATATATATATGATTTGTAAGTGAATAGTTTGTAGGTAATGTCATTTTTAAATGAGTTAGGACTAATGTTTTTGCACACTAGTATTGCTATTATTTCTATAAAATTAAATGGTTTCAATTATTGCAATCTAACACTAATAATTCTATTCAGTATCAATCATTTGTTTGCACACAGTCAAGTGGTTACAAATATTGTTATTTGACACTAATTATTCTGTTCAACACTGTTCAGTTATTTGCACACAATCAAATGGTTCCAAGTATTGTTATATAATACCAATAATTCAATTTAGGCACACAGTTAAAGAGTTTAAATATTGATATTTAACACTAATAATTCTATTCAATATTACTCTTTCGTTTGTACAAAGTTAAATGGTTCCAAGTATTGCTATGTATCACTAACAATTCTATTAATCATTTGTTTACATACAGTTAATGGTCAAACAATTTTCTAACAATTCATTTTAATGCATATCACACAGTTTAAATGTCAAACAGTTCTATTTGATCCATCGGTAGGACCCTATCAGGTGCTACCACTCCAGTAGAGCAATGGCAAAGAAGAGATACTCCACATTCTTCAAAGCCGGAGCCTAACCATCAGGTGGTTTAATGTCATACTCAGGACACTCATTGAGGTGGGGGGAGAGTTATCCCTCTGCAGAGATGCAGTTAGTATATTCTATAGCCCCAGCAGACTGGGCTGAGAGGGTTTGGTTGGTTGGTTGTTTGGATTTTATGGTATATCAACCTTTGTAGGTTATTTAATGCCAAATCTATTTTATGCAAATAGTCGGTTCTATTTCAAATCATTCAGTTCAGCATAAGTACACTTTAATTGTCAAAACCATTTCTATTTCAAGCTATTCTATTTATTCAAACAGTTCTAATTCAGCTAATTCAGTTTAGTATAAGTACAGAATTCAGTTTAGTGTAAGTAGAGTTTCAATGTCAAAAACAGTTCCATTTCAAACAATTCAGTTTAGCATAAGCATGCAGTTTCAATGTCAAAAGTTTAATTGTCAAAAACATTTCTATTTTAAGCTATTCAGTTTAGTCAAACAATTCTAATTCAAACAATTCAGTTTAGCATAAGTATGTAGTTAGTTCTATTTAACCCATAGACAGGGTCCTATCATTCCGGGTCAGAGTGGATCTGGGAGCAATGGCAATAAAGGGGTGCTCTGCATTCCCCAAAGCTCCAGCATCACTGCAACCTCACCATCAGATTGTTTAGTGTCATATCCAGGACACTCATGGGGGGTACCCCTCTTCAGAAGTGCTGTCAGTGTATTCTACAGCCCCAGCCGACTGAGAAAATGAGAGAGTTGAGGTAAATACATAGTTTTGTCTTTCATAAATGCAAGAAATATTCAGAACTTAATTTGTCTTTTCAAATATGAATTCTTATGTGAACTTCAATGAATAGTAATTTTATTCAAGGTTGGTTTATTATTTTTCTCCCACTATAAACTTACATGTGCATCTTATTAACCTTAAATATCTATAGTTACACACTTCCGAGATAGAATAAACCTATACTCATCTCTGCCTACCAAACCACCTAACTGCTAGTACATTTGTACTTTTAAATCATGCTATACACAGAAGACAGCAGAAATCTTACAATTGAATTTTTAGTCTTTCTAATTCACTATTAATATTTAAATAAATCATTTTGTTAATGTTAGAACATAGCACCATGTGTGGTTTGTTCAATAATTTATAACTCTTCTAAATATTTAAAAATCTTTAAAAAGTGATAAATATACAATCACACTCAATCTATTATCTGACTATCATTATAAAGTCACTAAGATGTTAGGTTCTTTATATGCATCAAAACAGCTGTGATAGTGGTCCCGTTTTTACAGTTGCACACTCACCCGCCTCCTGTAGGTTTTGAGAAAACAGATCACAATAACATATAACAGCAAAGAGAAATGTTCAACAGGTAAGTGGATAAAATACCTACTGAGAAAAAAAAAAGCAAAAAATAGCAACAGTAAACTTCTTTAAGGACATTCAATGACTAAAAAAGAAAAAAAATGAAGTTGATTAACCAGAGGTGGTAGAGAAAATGTAATTAAAGTAAGTCTGATATGAATGGCATTGTGGGAAGGCAGTGAATAATTGTCTTCCCTTGGATTTGTGAACATGTCTTTAGGCATCACATATCTATTGGTCATGTGAGATTTCAGAATCCTTTCCCATCCCTTTTGAGTGAAGTGGACATACCTTTTCATTGATGTTCAATGAAAAGGTGAGACTTTTTTCTAAACCCGATAATGATCTTTTGTCTCATGTCGGCATTGAAATGTAAGCCCACATGGCTACGAGCACTTAAAGAACTCAAAACTTTTCACCATTTTTAAATATCCTGCTTGTCCATGGGACTTTGTGCATATTTCATCAGTTTGGGATACATTTGTGTATTCTTATAATATTTCTTATATGTTTAATATATAGTTATTAAATGCTTTATATGTTTATATGAACTATTTTTGTTTTTCCTTCTGTTTATTCAGTATTAGTGTATCAATAAATATACTAATGTTAATATTAGTCTTTAGTGGGTGGGGATGCAACTAAATATCCTCACTTGCACCAACCATTACTAATAATTGGTAACTACTCCAATAACATGATGTAAACAATACTATGACAATAGTTTTAAATTTAGTTTAGTTTGCTTTGGTTTTATGGCATATCAACCCTTGTGGGTTATTTAATGCAAAATCCTCTTAATACATATATATTAGATATATATGATTTGTGAATACATTTTGAAAATAAAATTTTCAAACAAGTCTAAGCTCATTATTTTTTGCCCACAGTTAAAAAGTTTCAAGTATTTCTATTTAACATAAATAATTCTATTAACTTGTTTATCATTTGTTTGCACACAGTTAAATGGTTTCAAGTATTGTTATGTATCACTAACAATCCAACTAAACAGTCATTTGTTTACACACAGTTAAATGGTCAAAGGTTTCTGTTTCTAACAATTCAATTTAACATAAGTCATTTGTTTGCACATAGTTTAAATGTCAAACAGTTCTTTTTGACCCATAGAAAGGACCCTATCAGATGCTACAATTCTGGGTAAAAGTGGACCTGGGAGAAATGGCAATGAAGGGGTACTCAACATTTTCCAAAGTTCCAAGACTAAACCCTCAGGCTCAGATTGTTTAGCGTCATATCTAGGACACTCATTGAACGGGTCTTACCCCTTTAGAGAGATGCCGTCAATGCATTCTATAGCCCCAGCTGACTGGGCTCGATACTTTTAAAAGAAATATTACAGTGGAATTGGAACAGAACTTGACTCTATTTTGAATTCCTTACTTATTGTTGAGGGGGTTTATATTCAGAATTATCTTTAAACTTTTTCTCTTCTCAATTAACAAAATAAATACAAAATGGACGTAAAGTCAAATACCATTTTAATGAAACACATTAGAATTATTATCTAATTACAGAATAGAAGATTAATAGTAATTGTTAAATTATAACCAATAGGATTTGACTTTATGACTATTAGTAACTCTGAATAGCTCAAATATTGTAACAGCATTTAAAAAAATAAAGAAATTGAGTCTGTGTTTGTTGTAGAAAGAGATATGCCTAGATTTTCATTAATGATTTGACTCTCAGAATTTATGTTATCCTTTGACATATTTGCTCATTTATTTTTTCTTTCATCATATACAGAACCCATTCATTTGAGTTAAAATTTTCTCTATTTACAAAATTAATAAAAGGTGGACATAAAGTCAGGTACTATTATAATTAACCACATTGAAATTTTAATCTCTTTATATTATATTAAACAATTATAACTTCATTTGAATATCCTTGATACAAATAATTAAAGTATTCCTAAAATTATAATTTACAAAGATTTTTTTGCTTAGATGTGGCATGAGGCTGCATGAATGTGGCACCCAATGAGACTCAAACTTACTCATGAAGGTTTGCTAATCTAGCTTGCTAATCATTACACCACTTGCCCAGTCAGCAGGAGCTGTAAAATACACCGACTACATCTCTGCAGAGGGGTAAGACCCCCACCCCCAAACAAGTGTCCTGGATATGACACAAAACAATCTGACGCTGAGATTCCAGTATTGCTGGAGCTTTGGGGAATGTGGAGTACCACTTCATTGCCATCGCTCCCAGGTCCACTGTGGCCCAGAGTGGTAACACCTGATAGGGTCCTATCTGTGGGTCAAATAGAACTAAAATGCATACTTATGCTGAACTGAACTGCTCAAAATAGAACTGTTTTGGCATTGAAACTGTACTTACACTAAATTGTTTGAAATAGAACAGTTTTGACATTTAACTGTGTGTGGACAAAAACTATACTTATAGTAAACTGAATTGTTTGAAATAGAACTGTTTGACTAAACTGAATAGCTTAAAATAGAAATGTTTTTGACAAACTGTACTTATATTTAAACTGCATACTTATGCTAAGCTGAATTGTTTGAAATGGAACTATTTTTGACATTGAAACTGTACTCACGCTAAAATGAATTGTTTGAAATCGAACTGTTTGACTAAATTGAATGGCTTGAGGTGGAAATGTTTTTGATAATTAAATTGAGTACTCATGCTAAACTGAATTGTTTGAAATAGATCCGATTAGTTGTATAAAAATGGATTTGGCATTAAATTACCTACAAAGGTTGATATGCCATAAAACCCAAACAACCAACTAACCAACCATTATACCATCCGAGATGCTGAAGTGTTTCTAACATTAATAATTCTATTTAATAATAATCATTTGTTTTCATACAATTATATGGTTTCAAAAACTACTATTTAATACATGTCATTTTCAAACAATCTATTTGATCCATAGATGAAACTCTAGCAGATACTACCAGTCCAGGTTAGAGTAGACCTGGGAGTAATGGGAATGCAGGGGCACTCCACACTCCCCCGATCTCTAAAACTAGAGCCTCTTCTTCAGATGCAGTTTAGTGACATAGCCAGAACACCTCTTTAGGATTCTTATCTGCTCAGCAGAGGATACAGTTGACATATTCTAAGCTCCACTGACAGAACTGGTACCCTCAGTAAAAGGTGTCACTATATATATATATATATATACAACTTTCAGAAGAAAGTATGAATCACTAGAGACATGTTGAAGAAAAATAAATAACTTAAAAAATAAATCTCCTTGTTGACTTATTCATTTGAAAGTGTCAGAGTTCGGTATTTGAGTGTAGTTCACGTGTTGAATTACGCGTAAAAGTGAATAATCACTTGAGCATCAGAAAGGGAAGATTATATGCACATTGAGACATTCCACCATGCGCAGGTGGTCTCGTCCATTCCCAGTGTATTGATTGGCTGTGAGCCCAGGAGTGCCTATGCTAGTGTGCATATATGCTGACCTACTCATAGGCATTTGTTTGTTAGCTGACACTAGCTACACCGCTGAACCGGTAAGTATTGTTTATTTTCTCCTGTGTGTTAGGGCAGTAGCTTCTTCAGAAAGTACATACTTTTTTCTCTCATTGGACCAACAAAATTTTTTATTTATTTATGTATACATAATATGAGAAATTGTGCTCAATTCAAAAAATATGCTAAGTTTTAGGTCTTAGATTATAACAACCAACACATGAAAAGTTAACAAATTTATCCAAATATTTGTCGCCATAAAGTACAACTCTACCCATATCAAATAAACTTTATCTCTGCTCAGCCCAAGAAATTATCTAGCAGTAACTGTCAGGCCTGGCAAAGGGGAAGAGAAAAGTATAAAAATAAAGGAGCTAAAAAAAGGGGGAAGAAAAGCTTACATTTGCAACCTGAAAGAAAAGTATGTCTATATTTCTTAAAAACAAAAACAACCAGTTCCCACAAAGTAAGTTATTTCAAGAGAAATAAACTTTACAAAATCCGGCTTTGCATATTTTTCCCTATGCTTGTCAAAAACATTGAATTTAAGGTAACAAAAATAACAAACATTCCAGTAATAACAATATTATAACCAAAAAAAAGAAGGGTATAAAGAAATACAATAAATGACTTGCTCAAAGCCATGCCGTCAACCACCTACTGTCTGTTTAACTTTTGTTAATGATGAAGTAAAAGTTGGCAACCATAGTTGAGGGTGACCTGAAGGCTCCCTTTTCAATAGCTACTACACTGAGGTGTAGGGGAGGTCACTACTCCATTCCCTGGATTGCTCCACTTTACCCTTGAGGGGCAGCATCAAGTACCATTTTTTAAGTCTTTGGTATGACTCGACCTGGGATTGAACCTCGGTCTCCCGGACCATTAGCAAACACTCTACCGCTAGGCCAATGGTCCGGTATTTGGTATTTTATGTCAAAGTTCATTTAGAAGCCAATTTTTAGAGTTTATCCTTCTTCTCAGTGTCTCCTTCTTGTGTAAAATCAACCTGGACAACCGTGTTCTTCTATTTTCCTGTGTAGACTGGTTGAAAACAAAATTTACTATTTCTTTAAGTAAACTTCAAGTTGACAATCACTTCCTCCTCTTAGATGAATATCTTTTGTTTCAACTCGAATTTTCTTCTGTTGAGCCTATGGAGGCTTTTACCACATCTTCTGACCAGAGCTAACAGCTTCCTTTGTTGGTAAAAAGTCTAATAATACCACCTTCAGACCTTAGACAACTTTCTTTTAAAGGGGACAGCATACCAAAACCACAAATAGCCTGCAGTAGGCTTATTGTTTCAACAAGTAACAATAAAAGCCCTGTAAGGAAAAGAGGTTTAGCCTAAAACTAATGGGCCTATTTTGCTCAAGTTACCTTGCTTAAGGAAAAACTGCCTAAAGTTGAAGGCGAATAAACGAACTCACAAAGCAAAAAGGAGTGAGCCAAACAGAGTTTTCTGCTCATGCTGAAAAGAAAAAGAAGAGATAGAGAACCCTTGTGGGTCTCACTTAAATAATAGTAGGGGCAGGGGTTAACAGCTCAGAGTATGACTAGATAAGCTATCAAAATGAGCCAGCAACCAGAAGAAAGATGAGTTGACAAAGTTCAACATCTTGTCCAATAAGTGTAACAAAATATGCTTAATCTAGAACCTCAGACTAAAAATAGTTGTGGCAAAATAATGTGCATTCATGTGTTTGTGTGTATATATATAGTTATGATTTGGGACCCTGAGGACAGACAAATTCATATTTTACTCATAAACATAGACTCTCTCTCTCTCTCTCTCTCTCTCCCTCTTTTGTTTCCCTCACAAACCAGCAGAAGTAGACAAGAAGTCTGAAGAGTTGAATTTGGTTCAAGAGTGTATGCTGATCGAATGACAGTCAAGTTTTCCTAATATGGGTGTATGAACTAACAAGTAGCCCCTAGCAACAAGCGATCTATTTGAAGGCTGAATACCAATTGGCCAAGAAGCCCACATGATACAAGGTAGCAAGAAAGTTTAATCTGCAAAGAGGAAAGATCAGACAAGTCAGTTGGCAGAAAGATCCCTTAACAGACAGATGTGTCTGTGATGCAAAGAGTAAACTGTCTTCCACAGGCCAGCTCATATGGGAAGACCATCAGAAAAGGGATAAGAATCATGTGACTATTTTGTTTGTTGACTGACAGTGAGAAAAACCAGAGAACAAGAAACGATTTCAAGATGTACCAAGAAAGAAAGAAAGAAGAAATTAACAATTGGTGACACGCGACACCAGAAAAAAAGAAAGAAAAATTAAAGGCCACTGAAACGTGACACCAGAAGAAAAAAAAGAGAAAGACATATATATATATATATATATATAAAACAGATAAAAGAAAACGAGAGAAAGAAGTAAGATAAACTTTCATTTTAATGTTTTTTCATCATTTTGCTTACCCTATTCCTACCACACACAAAACATAAAAAAATATTCTTTTGCACACATCATCACAAGAAAATTTCTACGGGAATCGTCCCCAAATTGTTGAAATATAAACATTTTTATTTTTGTCGCTAAGACTATTTTACTTTGCATACATGCCTTTATTTTTTGGGGATTGATAAAATAATTTGCATTTTAAATTGTACATTTCGTGTTGTCTTCATTTTTGGCTTGTTCGAAAATCTCTGTGCCATAGTTTTCCCTGTTCGCTTGTGATTGAATGACATCCCAAAATAAAATATTGTCCTACCTTATACCAGCAATACACTTGGCGTTGTCCAGGCAATTGGTGTAGGTAAAAGAGTCGAGACTAAAAGCTTGTCAACTTCACCAACAGTAAACCAGTCAGAGAAGTTTCATGACTATATATATATATATATATAGAGAGATGTATAAGTGTGGGTCTCTGTATGGTAGGTGGCTATCAGAATTGGAGAGATTCTTATCTTCAGCATCTTTGGACAATGTCAGACTGTCTGGTAGGTCTGTCTTTGTCTAATTTGGCAAACAAAGAGCTGGGCCTATGTGAACATGCGAGACAGGAAGTATGGGCGGCAAGAACTAAGGATGTTGGTCAGTTAAAAAAAAGACACAGGACATTTAAGTCCAAGATGCGAGGCCTAGCAGTAAAGTCTAGGATGTTAAGCATAGCAGTTGTCCAAAAGACACAGGGCCGGTCAGTCGAGAAAAAGACATGGAGCAGTGAAGTCAAAGACATGAGGCAGTCAAGTCCAAGACGCAAAACCTACCAGTCAAGTCCAAGATGCGGTACTGAAGATAAGCCTAGCAGTCAAGTCAAAAACATGGGAGAGTCAAGCCTAAGATGTGGTGCTGAAGAGAAATGGAAGACAATGACTAGATGAGTCAGCATTTTTGGTAGCTATGTAAGATTTTTGCTAAGTTCCTGCAATAGCCACATATCACACACACACACACATACACACACTGTGCCAAAAATGCCACAGACCTCAACTTTTTATGTTTTGCTGTCCTAAATCTGTGTTTTGTCTTTTCTTCCTTCCTGTTTTTTATTGGTTTATTATTTTGCTCAACTTGTGAAATGCCCACTCAGCCGGGTATGAGAAGTAATAAAGAGATCCTCACTCGATGGACGAACAATCAGTGGCCAACCAGCCCACCGTGTAGGGTATATTTCATACAGTAGTTAACCAGGACTTACTAAAGTCACTAAATTTGATTGGCCGTCTGAATAGTGTCAAAGACTGGCCAGATGATGCTGCTCACTCAAAGTGAAAGTGAGAGTGGAGTGTTCTGTGAACCTTTATAAAAACAATTCCATTCAGTCTTTTTGGTGGTTGGGGTATGAGGAAACAAGTGTGATCATTTCTAAGATATGGCAAGAGTCAATCCCCAACTAAACTGAAGAAAATACCCCATATATTGTGCCCGTTATTCATTTTCCCTTACTTCCATGGCCTCAGAAGCTGAATGAAGAAAATAAAGCAAGAAAATTCGTTTTGTTTCTTCTCTCTCGTCAGACAATTACCCATTAATGATGTAACAGTTGTTGGTGACTATCCTACACCTACTATTTTCCTATAGTTGGAGATAGGAGAAAAAGATGGATTCATGCCTTTCCCAAGAGTATTGATGCAAAATGAAATCACAAACAGCCTCATCCAAGATTTGAAGTTGACACATTGATTGGTTTATTTTGTTTAATGACATATCAAATTTTATTGGTTATTTAATGCTGAAACCATCCTTGTAGAAGAACAATAATGGTGCTAGTTAACCCATTCTAGGGGGGGGATAAAGGGTTCATACCTTTCCCAAGAGTATTTGTCCTAAAGTGAATGTGACATCATAACTGGAGTTCAAATTCTCTCATCATGATGTCTCAGTCCACCATGTTAGCCACTACACCAAGGAGACTGAGTTCGAGTCTCATTGGGTGCCCCTTTCATATGGCCTTGTGCCACATCTAAGCAAAAAGCTTAGTAAATTTCCACTACACCAAGGAGACTCACCCTCCCGACTCATTAAGTCCATTTCCAACAACAACAACCCATAAACCAAACACACTTCCACATTGTTTCCTTTATATATGATTTTACTATACTACTTAATCTTTTATAACTTTTATAGATGCTGAAAATATTCTACCATCTAAACTAAATATTACTGATTTAACCCTTTTTCTAAATTTTCAGATAACTTTTCCTTGTAAATAGTAATTAATATCACCAATTTTAAACTTGACATTTTTATCAGAGGCTCTGATAATGTTGAAGCTATTAGAAATATACACAGATGTGCTTTTCTACTAATAAATATCATAGGTTCCTGGGACTTGAAAGGTTGGTTGTCAACCCTTTTGGGGTTATTCAATGCCAGTTTATTTTTGCAAGCAATTATATGGTTTCAAGTAACAAATTACTTTTACTGATTATAGCTTCAAGCAACAATTTTTATACAAATAATTTGCACACAGTTATATAGTTTTAAGTATTCCTTTTTAAGATTAATTATTTGCATGTTTGCCAATGGTCCGGGAGACCAGGGTTCAATCCCAGGTTGAGTCATACCTAAAACTTAAAAAAAAATGGTACTTGCCACCTTGCTTAACACTCAGTATTATATGGTAAGGATCAAGGGTAAAGTGGAGCAATCCAGGGAAAGGAGTAGTGCCCTCCTCTACACCTCAGTGTGGTAACTATTGAAAAGGGAGCCTTCGGGTCATTCTCGACTAAGGGAGACAACTTTACTTGTACCTATATAATTATAATAATTATCATTTGTTTGCAATGATGTGGTTACATGTATTCCTATCTACTGCTCTTGGCAAAAATTATGGAATAAGCACACTTACAGCATCTTCAGTTAGGTTTTTTATCTAGAAGAAAATAAACTAAAAATAAAAAAAATAAAAACATTGCATTATTCCATATTTTTGTTTGTATGGCTTGGAAAAAAATTATATCAATTAATTCAAATAATCTAATCAAATTAGTTTAAGGAATATTTTATGAAGTTAGAAATTTCAGCTATTAAAGAAAAAATGTTTTGTGACTTATCTGTTATTAGTTTATTTACTGCTAAATAAAAAAAATCCCTAAGTGAACATGCTTTGTCTTAATTGCATATTTTTGTCAGGAGTAGTAGTACTTAGTTTTGAAACAGTTCTATTTAACCCATATATGGAACCCTAACAGGTACTACCGTTCTTTGTTCAGAGTAGATCTGGAAATAATGGCAACATAGGGATGGTTCCACCCCCTCCCAAAGCTCCAGAACTGAAGCTAAATTACTGGATACAGTTTACTGTTATAACTTGATCACACTTGGGATTTGTCCAAAAATACATAATGATAGAGACCTTCATAATGTTACTGTACTTCCTTTATTCCTGACATTACCAGATATTGCTTAAGCAAAATTCAAACAAAAAATATATTTGTTTATGCAAAAGATATTTAAAAACTTTCTTTTTTTTTAATAGAAACTTGTATCTTAAATATCTTTACTTTTCTTCTCTGACCAATAAAGCTTATTGATTTATTTGTTTCTAAGATATTCTTGCATCTTACCACTTTTTTTAAAGTTTGGTAACTCATTCTGAACAATTTACATTGATGCTGCTTACCAAGTATATGATTTTTATTCACTACTCTATTTCTAAGCTTGACCAACTTGTAGTGGATAGAAAAAGAAAATAAAAATTAAATTAAAAATAAATATAAAAAAATACAGAAACTCCCAGGAGCCCCTGACAGGAAAAGGAGGCGAACCATGTGCAAAAAAGAACCCTCTCAGCAAAAGAAAGAAATCCGTTCTCTTACAGCAGTGACCGATGAAGTGACAGCACTAAAAATCTTTCTTGCTGCTGGTGGAGAGCCCAAGGTGTCTGTCTCAAGGCAGCATGCTGGTTAACCTTTCCACTCATAGCAGCCATCTCTTTTACCAACAACCAATAACTAAAAACACCAAATAATGGACTTATCAAAATCGCAACTAGGACACTATATAATGGACTGAAAACACCAAATTATGGACATATCTACCCAAAAGCGACTAACACATTTTTAACGCCTTAAACACCAAATTCTGGACATATATACCTAGAAACAATTAACACATTTTAACACCTTGTCTGGAAGACGCAGCCATTTCGTTTGGATTCATGAATAATTTCCTCACCCACTGAATGGTTGTTGGACCAAGCAACAAAATCAAAATATAAAAGATATCTTGACCTCCTGTCTTCTTTCCATATAATTCCTTTACAGCCTTCATATCCAAGTCAAACCAGCAAAATAACGAGGGGTAAGAAGAGAGAAAACCAAAATGGAGTCAGATAGCAAACAACAACTAAAAATACCCTTGAAACCCCATAAACTAAGGAGGATCTTATATGAGCACCTGTGTGTGTCAGTGTGTGTTTTAGCATTAAAAACTTGAAATTATACAATATATATGTACAGAAAGAATATTTTTAAAGTATCAAGATGAAAACTATTTACTGAGAACAGAAATGATCAATGAATGAAACATTTTCTTCATAACTGTCCTCTTGATATCCAACACACTTATTACAGTGAGTTTTTCTTTTAATGTCTTTCATATCTTCAAATCTTACCGTAAAGAAGTTTTTATTTCGGAAGGTAAGAAAAAAAGTTGTATGGCGCTAGATCTGGTGAATATGAAGAGTGTTGCACTAACACAATCCTGTGTTTTACTAAAAACTGCAATTCAAAAAGCATCAAGACCAGCTTCATTTTTTAAAAATCCCTTTTTCAAATTAGCACAGACTCATCAGCCCTTTATAATAGAAATCACTTAGCTGTGCAAAGATCATTTCTTTTTCTGATTAAAACCTGTCTTGATACATTTTTTATTACACTTAGTCTCATAGACTTATTCATCCACATTTGTATGTGCGTATTTAATTTGTTTGTTCTCTCAGATACACGCAAACTGAAAAATTTTCAAGCCTTAGTGCTTCAGAAAAAAAATTACCATTTTCTTACAGACAACATAGTATAAAATCAAATATGTGAAAAACAAAACTTTTTCTTTAATAAAGTACAAGTTGTAAAAGAAAACGATAATACAATTAAACCTCTTCGATTTAGGGGTGTCCCTGTGCTATAGTGGCTTAAGTGCTGGACTGCGATATTGCAATCAGTGAGTTCAAACTTCAGTCACACTATTACACTCAGTTTTGGACTAATATTCTTGGGAGATATATGAACCCCTTTACTCCTCAGCTATTTGTTAAATAGTACCATTACTGTTCTAAAAAAAATGGATTTGGTATTAAATAATTCAAGTTGATAGGCTATTAAACAACCAAATCCCCTTTTTTTCATAAATGAAATTCTAAACCTTTCTCAAAAACAAAATATTCTTCGTTTTTAACCATTTAAACCTAAAAGAAGAAAAGGTCAACTCAAAGACTTAATTTATTTTAATATCTAATAATTTTTTTCAAGGCATACCTATTAAATTACGTTGTAGAGTTGTGAGGAAGCTAAACTAACGTAATCCAGGAAAGTAAACAATATTGAAAAAATAATTAGCACAGGTCGTTACCGTCTTCTTAACCTGAGAAAGGCGTGTCGTGTCAGTCAGTGTAAATGGAAAGAAAGAATTACGCCGATTAAGCCTTTACCTCCCGCTGAAAGGAAAGTTCATGGGTACAATAGGAACAATCCACCCTATAAGACAAGAAAATAGGATGGGTTGCATCGGATAAAATCCTCTTTAAGAAAATTCGATGAGTGGCAATTATGAGAATGGTATTGCCGTGTTAATGTGGAAGATAGTGAATATCTAAAGTTAATCTTAAATTAAGATCCTCAGCATCTTTCAGTTTTCTTAAGAGTGACATAATTATCAAAAGTAAAAGTTATCAAAGCTAGGACCATGGATGCTATGGAGGAATAAAAAGTATTGTTTCATCTTACTTAATAATCCGAATCGTCTGAAAGAAAGAAAGAAAAAGAAGCAAATTCTTATTACCTTAAGTATCCTAATTTAAATGATACAACACTGTGTCTGTCATTAGATCTTTTAAATGTGAATTTATATTTCGTCATATTCCAATAACATGTTTTGGAGTTTTACTACCTTAATAGTTTTAGGCCATGAATTTCATTTTTTTCTAATTGTCCCAAATTCAAGATGCCCCCCCCAAAAAAAAACATTGAAAAAATCATTTTGTTTGTGACGTTACTTAACTTCGTAAGCATAATTAGGGATTACCTGTGTCTGTATAGTATGTTCCTAATTTAAAAGAAAGTTCTTTAAAAAAAGATGAATAGGTTAAGGGGTGTGTGTTAAGGAGCTAAAAAAAAAGTAAACAAATAAAAGAAAGAAAAAATAATTTTCTAAATTAATTCATCAAATCCAAATATAAACAAAAAATTAATTAAGAAATAATAAACATTCAAGTCAAAGAAAATAAGTCAGGTCTGTTGTATAATAACTTTCAATTAAGACGAAAAACATAATTTAGGAAAACAGGATTGTCACTTTTTATGTTATTGTTAGCCGAGGAACTTCTACCTTGGCGGTTTTCTTTAGAAAAAAAATTACGCGAGAAGCTTCTATATTTAAAACCTAAAATGATTGGCTAATTCGAAAACGAGGCTGGGAATTTGTCCAATCAACGTTAAATCTTGAATGTCTGCGACCATTACAAGGTAAACAACGTGGCAGCTTTCCTTGGTCGTCATCGTAATTCTCCTCTTTTTTTTCCATCCCGACTGGCATATACAATTTTTTTATTTTTCACTACCAACACTACAGCTAAGAGACTTGTTTTCTTAGCTTTTTTCCCCAAAAAAACAGTGGAGAAATCCCAGCATCTTGCAAGCGATATTATTCTTCCCAACTGTTGGATGCATCTCTTATCACTTTAGCGTGTATGGTTGCAACAACAAGCAATCGTGTTAAACGAATCCGGAGGTGGGATCGATTTCGGATATAGCGCTGACTTTTTTTTTTTTTTTTTTTTTTTTAAATTATTATAATTCACTACTTCAGAATTTGAAGTCTTTTTTTTTTTCTTTTCCACTGGATTTCTTACACAACTATTTTGACAGTATGTCTCGGTTATACCAAAGTGTAAAATCCTGTATCTACAAGGTAAGTGGTTTATTGTTATTTATCCTAGACAGCTGATTAACAATAACAAGTCTATTGTTTGTTTCTTTTTGCGATATTGTAAATAGTTTTTGGTGTGTGTGTGTGCCTCACAAACTTGTAAAGAATGATTGGAGTCTATATAGTCTTTTTTATTATTCTTTAATTAATATTTAAAACAAGAATAGTTGTAAGTTTGTTGTTTGTTTCCTGGGGGGGGGCTTTTGTTGTTGAACGATCGTCGACGTGACTGATTGTAGTGATGTGTCATGCCCAACATCATCATCATCATCATGGAAACCTTAATAAAACGTCTAGCAAAACGGAATAATAATAATTGTAATCTTAATAATGATAACGATAATAATTTAATTATCAGTTCTAAAAATAATTCTGCGTAAAAATATTACAATCTTTAGTTACACTGTAGATTCCTTTGTTATGAATTCATGAAACAATAGAATATCTTCATCATGTTTTTAAAACTTGAAAGAAAGAAGAAACATTATTACTACATTTAAAACTAGTTTCGATTTAATTTAAAAAAGAAGAAAAAAAGATTTATCGGAAGAAAAAAGCATCAGTAAAACTAAAAATAGATTTGTTTTCTTTCTGCAACCTTAAAATTTTACAATTTAATTTTTTTTTTAAATTTCAACTCCAATTTCACTATGAAACATCCAGTAATCTTCCGGCTAACTTGGTCCTGTTGTCTTTGTTAATTAAATTCCTTTTTTTTTCCTCCTTTCTCTTTTGGTTGCTTAAAAAAATGACACGTATTTAATTTAAATGACTTCGATTTACCTGATGTCTAAGTTATAAGTTGACTAAAGCTATTTTTATAGATTGATTTTGCGTAAAAAAAATATTAAATAAATAAAATACAATATTGTGCTCGATGCTAACAACTTCAAATTCTAACTTTAAAAGGAATCGTTGAAATTTCATGTTTCCATCGTTACGACCAGATATATATATATATATATATATATATATATATATATATATATATTAATTTCTACTATTTAAGATACTGTGATCGATGTCCTCAAAACTTGATTATTAATTCGCATATCAATAAAACTTAATTCTTTGGCTTACTTCAATACCTCGAAAGTCTTTAGTTTTTGTTTTTGTGTGTTATAGACGTTTGTCTTTTAGTACGAAGGAGGCGGGTGTAAAGAAAGAAGTGATCCAAGACAATTCAGTTATTCACTTGGCAGGTCTTTTTCTAGTGTGAGTGTGTGTGTATATATAACTAAAGTGGTAAGAGAAAAAGGCTTGCATTTGTTTTATTTAAAATTAAATAGTTTTTGTTAAGATGGCTTAGAATCAGAAATTGCCATATTTGTGCTTGAATTCAAATTGAAAGTTCAGTTCAGTAGATTGCTTTTTTTTTTTTTTTAGCTGATAAAGTTAAATATAACTTAACTATTTTAAATAGTTAAAAGTTTTCATATCCTACATACATTACCATTCTTGTTGCTCTTGGAGAAAGGAAAAAAAAACTTTCTTTACAACAGAACTTTAAAAGAAAAGAAAAACATGGTAACGCCAACGGTTTAACTGAAGAATTCCTTGATTCTATCTTTTTCTTTTTTCTCCGAAATACTTAGAAGAAAATAACATTTGCGGGCAAACTAGCGTAATTCATTTTTAGATGTGATTTATACGTTTGTAGTGAATCTTAACCTTCACAAATAGAAGATTCTTTTACTTACTTTGACTTTTGACTGTAGTGGCCAAAAAAAAAATTAACTCTTAAATTAATATTCATGGTATTATAATAATTATACTTAATGAAGTATATTTTTAATGTTGACACTTTTAACGTTGTATGTGTGTATATATATATATATATATATATATATATATATATATATATATATATATATATAAGTAATTTCAAAGTTCTTACTTTCCCAAAAAAAAATCTCTCTAAAAAGTTGCTGATTTTGCATAAAACAAAGTAGCAGAAGTACTTCGTCTCTCCGCCGTCATCTTGTTTTTATTTCCGATAAAACTTATATAGTTTATATTTTTCTTTTCCATTCTAGAATATATATTTTTTAAAATTTACTTTTGACAATTAAACATTTGAAAAACTACTTGTTCTTTTTTACCTCTCCTTCTTTCTCTCCAATATTACCTCAGCTCTTTCTATATATCCTTAAAAAAAGATGCAATAAGGACTTCTTTCCACTATCTTTGAACAAAATCCTTTTTAAATTGACCATCCAATTTAAGATAACTTTTCTCTACCATTAAATTATGAAATTTCCTTTAAAATTGCTACTTTATTTCTTTAGATATCTTTTAATTGTTTTTTTATATTTTCAGATGGAAAAAAGGGGGTCACTCTTTATATACACACATAGAATGTGAACTGAATATATATATATATATATATATATATATATAGTTACTTACACTCATACGACCAAAAAATGAACTTTTTCCCAGCCTGTGTAATTTCTTAAACTTTTCTTTACGACTCCTCCTCCCAAAAAAGAAACGTGATTCACTGATTCTGAATCTGAATTGAGAAAAAAAAAAGTTGCCATATTTAAGTCTTGAGCTGAGTTTATTCTAACATTAGTTTTTAATTAATACTTTATGCAAATATTTTTCTCAAACATTGGGAAAGCACAACTTTTAATTGATATAAAACTGTTTCCATTAATTACTTTTTTTCTTTAAATTTAACTCGCTCATTTAAGATTCTAACAAGAATGCGCAAATATTTCTTCCGTGCATAAATTTACTTGGTTTCGGCCAGTGACATGCTAAGTTTGTCATTAAAGATGGACATATATCAGGTCTTAAAACACGTTATCTTATTTTTGCAAAAGAATATTCAAATTAAAGATTTCTTATAATTTGCATAGAATAATAATGAGGAGTATTGAATTAAATGTTTCTGTTAGTACACCTGTTCGTCATCAACAAGTTGTAAGTCAACCAATAACATAAGTGTAGTGTCTCTTTATCAGCACAGACAATATGTGGTTTATGACATCTTTTGGGTACAAAAACTTTTAAACATAATTTTTTTTTCCTGTGTAATAATCAAAATATATATGTAAGCAATTTTCATATAAAACTACATTTACGGAGCTTTCCGTTAAAAACCATTGAGGTATTGGTCACATCAACATTTATTTATCCTTACTATTTAACTATTTGATTTGACCAATACAAATGATTCTACTTAAGTAAATATTGACTATTACAGTTGAATAAGAATGTTAAAAACATTATCGAAGGAACTATATATATATATATATATATATATATATATATATATATATATATATATATATATATAATCTGAATAATTTTTGCATTTGTCATGAAAATAGTAAAATAATTTGCCTTGAACTCGTAATGAATTGTATGATCTGTTGGTGGGGCTTAGAATATGCTGACTGTATCCTCAGCCAAGGGGTAAGATCCTCATTTCCCAAAAAGGAAGGCCTGGGTATGACACGAAACTGTGTCTGATGGTGAGGCTCCATTTCTGGGGAGTGTAGAGTAGTAATTTACAAAGCTCGTTGCTTCGATGTGGCACAAGGCCGAATAAATGGGGCGCCCAATGAGACTCGAACTCACTCGTGTAGGTTTGCTAGTCTAGTTTGCTAACCATTACACCACCAGAGGGGAGTGTAGAGTACCCCGTTCATTTCCATTACTTCCATTAGGAGGTGCGGTACCCAATTGGGAACATATATATTACAATGTATTGTGTGTACTTGATTACACTCTGATGCGGGTCCCTTTTAGGCGAGCAGTTGGTTCACATTCCCAAATCTGCTTTAACACGGACTGGTAGTACCTGTTTGGTTCCCATTTATGTCAAATAGATCTTTTTAAAATTATTCGTATTAGATAGGATCCTGTGCTAAAAAATCTTAAGAAACAATTGTTCAAAAATGTAAATATAAACGCGATTCTCTAACGTCTAGGCAAAAAATAATCCTAAACTGGTTGACATACCGTTAAAATCGATCAATCGGAGGATTTTATTTTTAACCTTTCGCTTTTCAGTGTGTCTAAATGGAAAAGATTTTTTAAAATCCTCAACTGAGGTTAAAACTAGTTATTTACTAAGCTTAGCTTACTTGTGACACAAGACCAGAAATCTCAGAAGTTAGAAAATCTTCAATCAATAGAAAAAAAAAATTCCACGAGGGCAGGACACGTATAGATATATGGTGCCAAAAATAGCTCGGCTCTACCGGTATTTTTATTTATTTTATTTTATTTATTTATCTTTTTTTTTTTTTTTTTTTTCAAGGGTATTAATGTCTGATCTACCACTGATCCCGACTCGACTTTTTAGTTCAATGAAGGTGTTGTCTGGGGGAGACGGTACCTTGAAGCTGAGACAGTTGAAGAAATTAAAATTGGTTCAGTGTTATATTGAGATGGATTAGAAGGGCGGGAAACACACATCAAAGCAAGAAATTTCTCAGAACTAATTTTAGTTAATCATTCATTCGTGTAACCTGCACATAGGATGAGTTATTTTCAGAACATGTAAACGTGTTTGATCACTGTTTGATAGTAATGATTAACTGGTTTTTAAATCTCACCAAAAATACTGAAGTACTTAATTTGGGAACTAATTTATCATCCTCCTTCCCCCTACCAAAAAGAAAAAGAAAAAAAATCTTTTGCTCATTAAACTACATAACTATTTTCTTAATAACTTTGACAAAGAGGTAGTTGCCAGTATTAATTTTTGTATTGTTTTATTTATTTTATTATCTATTTATTTTTATTTATTTTTTTATTTTATTTATTTAATCTTTTTTAGATGGGAAATTAACTTTTGATAAGTTAAACTAACAATTTTTAAAATTTTTACATAGAAAAAAAACGGAGCTAATTCACATTGTTTGAATATTTGTCGTTTTGATTTACTCATTTAAATGTAAATAAACCCACTGTAAAAATCTTACCTTTTTTATGCTTTTTTTTAATAACAGATTTTTATTAAGTATTAAAAGTGTGTGCGTGCATGCGCATGCGCGCATTTTTTAAAAAACTTGTTAAAGTATTTTTTAACCCTCTTACCTACGAGGTGTGCAGATGTCAAATGCACTTCCCACAATCAGGTATGCAAGCTGAAAACCATACTCGGCATCCTTTGTATGCCAAAACATTAGAAACATGATATTTCAAGTTACAAATAATGCAATGGTAATTTCAGTGAAGACAAGTGCAGCAGATTTTTTTGCCATACATTTTTCATCAATGAATGAAACTATATTCAAGATTGGTAGGTGAAATGTTAATAAGCCTTATATATATATATATATATATATATATATATATATATATATATATATATATAAAATCTCAATAGTCATTTAAAACCAAACTTTAACAAGCTTATGAACATTTGTTGATAACGGAATAATATAAAGATATTTGACTACTTTTAGAAATCTCTAATTGTTCAATTAAGTTACTTAAAAATGCTTTCTTTTTTTTTTTCTTTTTTTTTTTTAGGATGCTCCAGTTACAGAAACTGTGCCACAAACACAAGATGTAGATACGTCAAACATTTCTAACAAAAAGACAGATGAACAAGCTGGTCAGTGAGAATTTTGACCTTATTTTTATGTTCTTTTCTTTAAAGCGTCTGATTCATAATTTAGTCATCATTTATGCTTTCTCTGAAAATATGGTAGACTCTAATGTTGAAAACTAAACATGTATTACGTAGTATTTTGGAAGGACCCTAATATTTTCTCTGTATATTATATTGTCCACTTTTTAAAAAATTTTTATGCCAAATGCTAATCACCAAAAAAAGTTCCTTTTACTTAAATTTTTATATCCAAGTTAATTGAAATTCCTTTTCTTTTTTTCTTTATTACTTTAATAAGCAGTTTTTAAACTTTTTTGTTCTTTAGTTCATTATTTGTGCTTTAATTTTAATTCATTTTAAAATTAGAACATAAGGAAGCATGCCTGTCATAAAAAAAGATTGTTTGTATTTCATTTCACAAAAATTCACCAGAGAAAGGCTTCTGTTCTTTCCCAGCTATGGGTAAATAATAGGGTAGACTGGCCAGTACTTAAATGGATGACCACTTAGTCACAGCAGATTCTGTAAACAACCCCAGGCTAGTGTGGCAAACTTAGTAAATAACAAGTTAAGCAGTGATGAGCCTGGTCAGTACTTATATGAGTGACCACTTAGCATGTACCTATGGTTTGTAAGCCAAACTTAGTAAAATGTTAGTAAATAACCACATATCAAAATCAATTTGTATCTAAAAAAAATAAAATAAAATAAAATAAGCAAATTGATATTGAAGGTGACTTATGGATGATATGATTACAAAATAGGCTTTATTAAAATATATAACCAGCCTAGAAGGAGAACTGTTAATTCAAACTAACTTTACTTCACTTAAAAACTTTGTGTCCCATCCGGCTTGTGGTAAAGGGGTTGGGTAAATACATACTTCAGAACATGATATTGACATTTATTTATCTTTCATTAAAAAATATTACTCTTGAAGAATATAACAACAGTTTAAAAAATCTTTGTCTAAAAATATAATCTTGAAATGGAGACAAAAATTCCTTCATAAAATGTGTGAATGCTAAAATTTCTAACAGCAAAGTGACATGTATTAGGTTTGAAAGACTGGATCAAGACAAAATTGAATGGAAGACCAACAGTTGTCTCTGTGGGCCAGTCTCTCTTATCAACAGCTCTGATGTTGTTCAAAAGCCAATATATCTTGACACAAGTGTCATCATAGGAGTATAAGAGCAAAGTTGAAGACACTATCAGACCAGTTTCTGATTTTACATTCACTTCACCTAGACTGGTTGCTCACCAAGGCAAGTAACTAATCTGCTCTATTTTATATATAGCTGGTAAGAGGAGATGGATTTCTGCTTTTCTAAAGGGCATTAGTGAAAATAGAATGTAAACAGCTTTAGCTAGAATTTGAATTTGGCTTAATTATATTTTCCATGTCAATAACCATTTATGTAATCTCCAATAGCCAAGGACTAATTAAATTTTGTATTATTATAGTTGTTTCAAATTATAAGTTTCAATCACTTTTTTTTTTCATGCTACAAACCTTAGTAACCAATCTAAGCATATTTTTAACAATACTAAATATCACTTTGAAATATTCACTTATTTGACTTGGTTTCTTTGTTTAACAGCATATAAACCTTTGTGGGTTATTTAATGCCACCATACTTGTAGAATAATGGTAGTGGTACAATTTAACCCCTACTTCTGGGGGAAAAAGGAGGTCCGTATCTTTCTCAAGTATTAGTCCAAAAGTGAACACAAGTACTCGACCCTATTTTATTTTAAAAGTGCTATAAGGCTGTGGCTGAGAGTCAAGTGTACTGAGATAGCAATACTGAGAACCATTTAAAACTATGTGCAAACAAATACTTAATATCAAATAGAATTATTAGTGTTAAATAGCAAAATTTGAAACCAAATAGTGTTCTAGTTATGACAATAAACTGCATCTGAGAGTGAGGCTCCAGTCTTGAAGTTTGGGGAATTTGGAGTGCCACTTCACTACCATTACACTTAGGTCCACTCTAACCTGGAATAGTAGTACCTATGAGGGTCCCATCAATCATTTACTTGGATGATTATTTTTAGCTATTTGAAACCATACAGTCATATACAAATTATTCTTATTAGATAGAAATACTTAATAAATAGAATTACTAGTGTTAAATAGCAATACTTGTAACCATTTTAACTGTGTCCAAACAAATGAGCTCTAATTTATTTAAAAATTAAGTTACTGACACACTATTCACTTACAAATGAAATATATATAAAACAAGATCCTGCATTAAATAACCATTAAGGGCTGATATGTTATTAAACCAAATAACCAAAACTTTTCTAGCAGTAAACAGTAAAACAAAGGGTGAGAGACAGATAGCATCTAAAAAAGAAAAAAAAAATTTGATCTCATATAGTTCAAAACCTATCCAGGCATGACTAATAATTCCAAAAAATTTGGCTGAATTCTGTTTAAAAATTGTGCAGCCATTTGAGGAATTATTGCAGATATTAACTTTTAATGTTGTGGGATTTTAAACTAGTGACAAATTTGTAACCAGTTCAACTAATATTCTTAAATATCATTAAACTTTGCTACACAAGAACCAATTATACCCTGTTCCATGCATGTCTACTTGAGACACAAAACCAAATTAACTCATTTTTGATATTTGGGTATTTTTTTTTTTTTTTTTTTTTTTTTTTTGAATTCTTCACATTTCCTATGGCATAGTACACAAATTCTACTTTTACTGATTAAAATTCATATTTTATTGATTTTTTATTTTTATTTTTTTAATTTTTTTTAAAGATTAAATTCCATTTACCATGTAATTAAAAAGTAAAGTTGGCGACCATAGTCGAGGGTGACCCGAAGGCTCCCTTTTCAATAGCTACTACACCAAGGTATAGGGGAGGGCGCTACTCCTTTCCCTGGATTGCTCCACTTTACCCTTGATTCTTATCTTATAATGCTGAGTGTTAAGCAAGGCGGTGTCAAGTACCTTTTTTTTTTTTTTTCTTTTCGAGTCTTTGGTATGACTCGACCTGGGATTGAACCCTGATCTCCTGGACTATTGGCGAACACACTACTCATTAAGCCAATGAACCCTTAATTTTTAGCCACAAAATGTTTGTTTTTTTTTTGTTTTTTTTTTTTTGTTTATATATTGAGTGTAATGAACAATAAGCTTTGACATATTCTAAAACAAATCTCAATGAACAACCTCATTATTTTGGGGAGTGAAAAACTGGTCTTAAAATGTCATTCATTACATGAGTATATACTGTGTTTTCATATTTTATAATGCAATGATTTTACCTTTTATCTTCACTTTGTTTTCAGATGCTGGTAAACAACCTGGTATGATCTGGCGTATGTCTAGTGGCTTGTATAACACAGCAACCGGGGCTGTTGGGCTTGGTGTGGGTGGTGTGAAGTGGGTTGTGGGTGTGGGTTCATCAGTTGTTGGTCATGTGCCAATTCCTGGCAAATCAAGATGGAAAACAAAAGACAAAAGTGAGTAGTAGAAAGAGTTTATTTTTGTTGATTCTGGAAGACCAACATGACATGTACAAACTGCTTGAAAACAAATTGTTATCGATTCTTCAGTATATCTGAAAACATTTTTTAATGGACCAACACTTTTCATAAAGTTGAACTGAAAGGTTTTTTTTTTTTTTTTTTTTTTTTCCCCTTTGGTTGGTCTCATGGCAATTAAGTATGGGGGAGGGGGAGAACTTCTATATTCTCTACACAGAACTCTAAACACCCTTCATTAAAGTTGTTTCTTTCTCTTAAAAATGTTTTTATCATTTTTCTTTCCGTTTTTTTTTTTCTTTTTTTAAACTTACAGTATTGGACAAGACCCAGTCAGATATTTTGTGATACTTTACAAGTGTGACAGGCACTTCAATCTTTTGTCTTGGATACACACACACACACACAAAGAATTAGACATAGTTTTTATTTGAAAACAAAAAATTTGTTTTGAAGGTTGGTTAGTTATGAATAATATGGTTAGAAGATTGGATTTTATTATAAAACAAACACAGCATTGAAAAGCCTGCTAAATATTTAAACAGGTGACTCAGTAACAGCAGGTACTGTAAGCAAGCTCAGATCTGTGTGCCAGACTCAGCAAAGCTTATTAAATAACTTAAGCAAAGATGAGCCTGTTATGAATAATATTGTTACAAAATAGACTTTATTAATTAAAGTGTGTGTATATATATATATATAGCCACCTTGTGCTGAATTGATTTCAATTTTTTTTTTTTTTTTCTCTGAAATGTATAAAGATTTTATCTTTTCAAATGGTTGTTTTTAGTTTAGAAACAAACTGTAAAATGTCTCTACAAAGAAAAGTTGATATCAATGGAATTGTTTATCGCTCCTGGGAAGAGGGTTAAACATTTTAGAAAAATTGATAAAAAATCTTCTTTGTGGATAGCTCGTAGAATTCATATGTAATCATCAAACTTTTCATTTCATATAAAGTAGATTATTTTGTTAGTAAGAGATAAATGTCCAACCTGTAATATCCGTCCTGTGACAGCTGTTTCTAAATGTTCTGACTCCAATGTGTCCATTTTATTTGCCTGGGAAATCGAATAAACAACAAAGCTGATGTTCACTTCACATATATAATAACCCTGTCACTGATAAAACACTTTATGCCAATCATTAATTATTGACACTTGAAATATAAAATATTTTTTAAAAATCTGGACAAATTGTGGATTAGTTTTAAAATGTAAAGAATTGTATCATAAAATAATTAATATCCCAAATTTTAAGTAGTTGATTGTGATCTATATTAGAATATTAATCTAAATAAACTGAAATATTGACAATTTAATTTCTCCAATATTTCTTTTAAATTTGTGGCAAATATTGTTACATCCTAAACACAATCCTAAACACAATATTGTTACATCCTAAACACAAATCTAAGATGGATATTTGAATAACCATTTAAATTTTTTTTTTTTTTTTTTTTTAATACAAATCCTCCATTTGGTTAAGTAATTTCAGGTGTCAGTACCAAGTAAATATCACTATTAATACAATGTAAAAATTCTAATTCATTTAAAATATTTAAATCCAATTATATACCAGTTATATTTAAGGGAATGTTAATAATTATAGTTTTTTTTTTTTTTTGTTTTTTTTTTATTGATTCATAATCTGACAGTATTCATCAATTTTTTTTTTTCTTTTTTAACTCAGGTGCTTCCCATTAAAAGATTCTTTAAATTTTGATGAGGGTTTTGGAAGTTAAACTTGACAGAATATCCCAAAATAAGTTCAACCAAAATTTTGTTGAGATTTTAAAACATATCTATATAAAAAAACAAGAATTGTCTTAATATTTGTAATAAAATTTGAAAATGAAAAAAAAAAGTGACTGGTTTAATTCAGTATTAAATTGAATAAATCAGTAAATTGACACAATAATTTAAGTGCAATTATGCCTTTCTTATTCTAGGATGGCTACTTTTTATTTGAATGAAATAATTTGTTTACTTATCTAGTCACTATTCTTTCAGCAAATATTTTTGTGATGAAAAAACTGAAAGAAATATCAAGAGTATTACAAAAAGGAAAGGATTTTTTTTTCTTTTTTTATATAGCTTAAGCATGAGTAATTATCAATAAACTTAACTTTTATTCTTACTGAAATATCAAATACTCACTACACTTATAAAACTTGTATCTGGGTTGTGTTTATTTATTTATTTTTTTTTAATTTGTTTACTTTAAAAAAAGGCAACTTAATGTACAAGGCAATTTGTGTGGTAATGAGCTATATTTGCTACTTTTAAATCATTTTAGGCTTTTTTTCCTTCCCAATAATTTATCTTTGGTCTCAGGATATTTTGTTTGAATACCTATAAGTCCTGGTTAACTCTAAGCCAAACTTTCTTAGACCTTTTTTTCCCAATGCAGGTATCCTTGGGAAATAAGAAATTTTGGTAGACAAGCTAAAGCCTGTTTATGAAAACTTTTCTCATTCTCCAATGATACCTGCATTGGAAAAATAAAGTCTAAGAAAGTTTGACTTTGTGTTACCATTACCTCATTTTTAATCTGGACTACATCAAGAAATATACTTTTTCAGGCTGATGTATACTTTGTTTTTAAGCAGATTGATAAATGAACTCCACTGTTTCCATAATTTTAAAATTTTTTATTTTTTTGTGCTGCACTTCATATATACATTCATTCATGCAACAAAGTATTGAAATAAAAAAAACAAAAAAACTAATACTGCTCCTGGCATTCTATCATTTCTTTGTTTGGATTTTAATTTTTCTGTGGTTTCATATTTGAAAAAAAAAATTGAATATCAAAATGATCTTAACATGTGAAAAATAATTCTTGAAGCTGACACTCCAATAATTATGGAGCGGTGCTAAAAAAACCAAAAAAACAAAGTAGTTGGATTTTTGTGCTTTATTTGAAGAACCTTAATGAGTAAATTAATGCCAGATGAAATATCTAAAAAGAAAAACAAACTGTTCTACTTGATTTGTAATGAAGGGAATGTTAACCTGAAATAAAATGTTTAGGATGTTCACTTGTTGATGTTTTCTTTCTTTTATTTCTTTTTATGCTGTATATATTTTGACAGAGGATAATTATTGGAGAAGTTGGCTGTATCCTTAAGTCTGATGCTCTCTTGGCTAAGCTGTGGAGGCTGTTATCATCAGTGGAGATGTGAATGCTCAAATAGGCAAAGACAAGAATAACAAATTCTGTTTACACAACTCATCAAACAAATGGAGAATATCTAGCGTGCCTAAACTCTAAATTCTAAAAAAAAAAGGAGAGAAAACTAAGGATCTACACCTAGCCAAATAACTCTAGAGTACAGCTAGATTATATATTTATAAACAAGTAGATAAATAAATTGAAGGAGTGTTTAGATCACAGAATCATCTGAGCAAAGATTTGCCTGAGTCTATCTAGGAATAAGAAAAAAATAGTTAAAACTTCACAATATGACTGGTCCTCACTCATCAACAGTGATATCAGAAATCATTATACAGGAAGTTTAAGAAACAAGTTTGGTATTCCACAAGAGACATCTGAAAGACATACTCTGAATAACGAATATAACTGTTACCACTTATATAGAAGCAGCAGCAGAGTGCATACCAACCAAACCAAGAGCCAAATGTAGAGTTCTATGGAAGTCTATAGCAGTTGAAGAAAAATGAGGTAATATAGAAAAAAGCAACTTTACTTAATAAAAGAAACTCAATAAATGCCAATGTGCAGAAACTTAGTCCAAGGAGAACTAACATATACCAAAAAGAACAACTAGAATATATTCAAGACCAAACCAATAAAATCAGAAATTCAATAGAAGATAGACAATAATGATTAGCATGGCAAGCAGTAAATGAAGTTAGTGGCAGGAAAAGCACTGAGAGTAAAACTAAAAGGTGCTAACCATGAAGAAAGACTACACAAGTTGAAAGAACATTTCAGGAATCTGCTTGGAAACCTTCTTGAAATCACTGATAAAATTACCAGTCCATTAGACTAATGAGTAGAGTGTTCACCAATGACCCGGCAGACTGGGGTTCAATCCCAGGTCGAGTCATACCAAAGACTCACAAAATGGCACTTGATGCTGCCTTGCTTAACACTCAGCTTTATAAGGTAGGGATCAAGGGTAAAGTGGAGCAATCCAGGGAATGGAGTAGCCTCCTCCCCTACACCTCGATGTAGTAGATATTGAAAAGGGAGCTTTCGGGTCACCCTCGACTAAGGTCGCCAACTTTACTTACTTTATACATCAAACTAGGACAGCTTTCACAGGAAGAACTCAACACAGTAATGAAAAAAATTAAAAGCTGAAAGTATGGAAGACAATAAAATTTGATGACATACTTTGATTATGCAGTGCTGTATATAAACAAAACTCAAAGAAATGGACAAAAGCTGCATCCTTCCCTTGTCCAAGAAAGGTGACCTGGGAATCATTAAGAATTACAGAAGCGTAACTTTTACTACTGTGAAGGTTTATATTGCCCTGCTTCTCTATCAATTCCAATGTAAAATCGAGAAAATTCTTAGGAACAAATCAGTCCTCCAAGTTCTACAGAGCAAAGATTCATCAACTCCTCTCATCACAAGACTACTAGATAAAATGAACACTCTTTCTAAAAACAATAGCATCATTCTTACTTGGATAACCAGCCACATTGGCATACAGGGAAATGAAAGAGCAGATAAAGCTGCAAAAAAAGCACTCCGGACATGTATATCCAATACAAAAATTCCATACACCGACCTAAAACCACTTATTAACAAATTTATACTCAAGAAATAGCAAAAATCTTGGGATGATCAAACACAGAAGAAGCTCCACCATATTCAAGATACCATAGGTGAATGGCCAGCAGGTTATAGAAGAAATAGAAAAGAAGAAGTGATAACCTCCAGACTTCATATTGGTCACACCCAGATTACCCATTTACACCTCCTAAAAGGGGAAGACTCCCCAGTGTGTTCAACATGCAAAGTACCTCTCACAGTCAAACACATTCTCATAAACTGTGACAGGGTTAGATAAATTCGCCCAAAACATTACCAAACAAACAATTTAAAGGACCTCTTCAAAAACTTCAAACCAGAGGAAATCTTAAGCTTTCAAAAAGAAATCAATCTCTTCATCAAAATCTAGCCAAATATAATAAAACATAACCAAAACTCATTCCTTAAAACCTAAAACATGCACAAAAACAAATTAACCCTTCTGGCATTAAATGACCCATAGAGGTTGATATGCCATTAAACAAAACTCAAACTCAAATCTTAGGAACAATCAGAATAGTTTTTGGAGAAATCAATTCTCAACACCACATTCTGACTACGCATTAAATCATAAAAGGAGTATGGGATAAAAACCTTGAAGCCACACTATTGTTTGTAGATTCCTCTAAAGCATTTGATGCCATAAACTGAGAAAAGTTGCACAAAATACTACTAGCATATGGTCTCTCTAAGGAAACTTACAGCTATAATAAGGCTTTACGAAAACATGAAAGCAATGGTTCACTCACTTGATGGCAACACCGATGACTTTGACATTGTTGCTAGAGTCTTGCAATGAGCTACATTAACATGATATATGTCTATAATCTCCCTAGATTACATATGTAGAACATTAATAGATCTAATAAAAATGGCTTCACATTAAAGAAAAGTAAAAACAGATGTTATTTCACAGAAACAATGCTAAATGCAGTCTACATAGATGATCTAGTACTTCTCACAAATTCATCATCCCAAGCCAAATCTCTGCTGTATAGCCTGGAGCAAGCAGCAGGAAGCATTGGCCTCTATATAAATACAAATAAAACAGTTCATGTGTTTTAAATAGAGCCATCTCCTCTTTAAATGGCAAGCCTCTAAAGTTAGTTGACCAGTTCACATACCTTGGCAGCAAGATCTCATCTACTGAAAGTGATGTCAATATATGCATGGGAAAGGCAAGAACTATCATTGACAGGTTAGCTATCACAAGGAAATTGATAGAGATTAGTCCTAAATTCTCTATGCTCATATAAAATCTTGTGAATATTTTAGGATACTGTAAATTGCAGCATATAAGTCAGCCTCAAGATTTTTAGTTCAAAATTCTGGATTAGACCTATATCTGCTGTATAGGTCAACCACTCAAATATACAGTAGACTTACCTGAAGGGGAAGTAACCTTAATTTAAAATCTTGAACCATATAAGTTCAGTAATAATGCCAGTGTGTGTATATTCAATAAACTACCATGACGTTAGAAGTGTATGGTGTACACCATTTTTCTCTGAAATCAGAATTACATCAGCCATATATAAAACATACAAATCTTATACATTAGAGTTTATACTCATATGAATTTACAATCTATTGCACTATCATGAAATTGTGCAAACAACATACTGTAGTTGTCTGACTGGCTATCTGGGTGCTGTGACATTCCAGTTAGTGCTTCGTCAACTGTTGGAAACAGCATGTGCTATAGCATTAATATAATACTTAATTTGTATTACAGTTTTATTATTTTATATCAATCTCTATTGATTTGTTAAATATGTTCACCAAACATAAGTTTAAGTTGGAAATGTTGGTGGCTGTCTGCTGAAGTTACAGTAAGTGGTGTACATCAATTGTTAGGAGTATTGTTCCACTGGTTGACAATTATTATATAAGTCAAGCTCTAGTTTTGTAGAGATTTTTTCTGGTTAAAATGTTGATTTGTACAATCCAATTTACAGTATTGTGACGGCAAATCGACTAAAATCCCAAAACGGGACTTTATTTTCGCACGTGTGAAGACGGGGCAGGTTGGCACTTGATCCCCTATAGAATAAGTCCTTGTTCAGAGTTTTTCTCTCAGGCATATAAGACCTGGCATATTACGTGAGGGATTAATTTGGGGCCAGACTGACCGACGCTGGCAAGGGGTTCCAAATTTCACACTATCCACACACCCACCAAGCCGCTTTCCTTCCTTCCTTCCCCTAGACAATGTAAGATATGGACCTCTAGGTTTTAGTCGTAATAATATCATATTGTAGTAGTCGGCAACTCCGGTTTCCCGTGTGATATTTTTAAGGAATTAATAGGACAATTCTAAGCAAGATAACATAAGGCGAATAGAAGCTGAAAAGGAAATGTGACACAACAAATTCGTAGCAGAACTGCAAAGAACAACTTAGACCACGTGGTAACATAAAAATACATGAATCCTTTACTATACAAAGAGATACACTTTCAAAGTGTCAAATATGTATAATGAATTGAACAGTCCATGGATATAAACGTCTTTCTTCTTTTCTGTTCTTTCGTTTCTTCAAATTGAGAGAGAGAGAGAGTGGTATATAAAATTTGGGTATAAAGGAGAAATAGTCCCAAAGTTACTTATCTTATTTTTCGACGGGGTTCCACTGGAGAATCTTTCTTCTTTCACGGGCTAATAGACTTTATGCTATTTTTAATACTGGCTTGAAGAACTCGGGTCCCTCGTGTCCCAGATATTCTTTTGTCTTCTACCCGGAATACTGGCTTTGGTTCGTCTGCCCGCAACGAACCCTGCCAAACTTTTCATCTCGTTTTTTTCGCCGATGGGAAGAAGGTGCCACTTCCGTTTTAGGGTCCCAGCCAATCATTTGGTTTCTCCCTCCTTCCCCCTGGTGTCCGGCGATTTCTTAGGGCTATTAGATGTCACCCAAGTCCGGTTACTGAGTACAAACATGTTGGTCTTCACCCCGACCTACATTCTTTCTTAACGGTTTGCCACTGTTCATTCCGACAGGAGGATAGTATTAATCTTATTTCTATCGTCTCTGTGGGATATCACGTGACAGTATATATAAAATTCTATATACAACCATAAAATTTGGGTTTATAATCAACAAAATGAAAAATGAGGGTTTCAGCAAGGCTTCTGTAACTTTAATCAACACTTAATTTTCGACCGAGAAGCCTTAGTTGTTTGAACATTTGACAGAGCAAAACAAATTTGTATTTCATGAAAACTGACTTGTAGCAGAGCGGTGGGGGCATAATCTCCAGTCACCAGCAATCCTTATAAGAAGCCTTAGCTTTATTTATAAGCATCTTTTTTTAAATCTTTTTTTTTAAGGTAATATTCCGAGTGTATTGTATTCATGGTTTTAATTATATTACTTAAATCCATTTCTTGAAAGTCTTTGTATTTCATGTTTCAATTTCTTCCACAATTTTTAAAACAATTTTCTGATTTTTTTCCCTCCATATTCTGAATTCTATTAATGATATGCAGTGATCATCATCGAGGCATGCTGGTAGTGTGGATTCCCTTGACTCTCTCTTTCTCGCCATGTGTTCTTATTAGGTCCTGTAGACGGTATCCAGTGTCCACACAGAGCTGGTTGGACAATACTGGTGTGTCCATGTGTAGAAGTCCATAGGTGAATGTTGCTTATGCGTTAGTTCTTACTACTCCAGCAGTACCCAGCATGTTTTGCTCATCTATCTTGGATGGTTTGTGAGATGGGAGGTATGTGGCTGTACAGCTGCTGTTTTGTAGGGTGCTGCTTCCAGGATTTTTTCAAAACAACACATAGGATTCTTGTGTAGTTCCCATCTAGCTTTTTATCCGGGCGTTTTGTTAGAGTCCAAGGGGTGCATCCATACAGTAGTACTGACACAGCTACAGCTTAGAAGAATTCCTGTTTTATAGATGAATGTTTTCAAAAAATAACTCATAGTGAGACCAAAGTATGATTTATTTTGAAAAAGAGAATACAAATTTCTATAAAGAACTATTTTGAAACCAAGGAAAAAATGTCTGTTCCCAATTGAACATGTTTTTTTTTTCTTAATGAAAATTACATACCTAAAAATTATTTTTTTTAAATAACTACTTTCATATTTTAAGAATAATTAGGAACACATCATTGACTAACACACCAAAAAGACCAAGTGGATGTTGCATATGATGCAGGGTGTGTAATACCACACTGACCATCAACTCATCAGCTGTAGTCTGAATGTCCATTTCAAGACCAAATCAAAAAAAAAATGTTACATTGTAAGCAAATAGTCACAGGGTGCAGATAGATAAGTTATAATAAAAAAAAACAAATCTGCCACTGGAACAGAGACAAGTTGACAAGGTTTGAAGTCTTACACTGTAGCTGTACGGTTACTACTGTGATGCAAACAAAGCTAATTTTATAAATAGTGATTCTGTTCCTATTATTATTGTAATGGTAGATAGTGTTGCATTGTAGTCTTAAAGAAAGTTGCCAAAGACAAAAATGAGATGAAGAGATCAGTTCACATCAAGAAAAGGTCAGACACATGGTGACAGAAGAAAAAACACAACTCACTTTACTATTGCTGTTTCAACCTCCCTCTGAACCAGTCTCAAAAACAGGGAAACTTGATATTCTCAAGTTGAAGAAATTGCTAAATCATACCTGCTCTTCATTGGAGGGGAGGGGGAGTCAATTTCACTCACCCTGAAATTGAGGTCTTCACTTATCATAGACTGACTGACCTTTTTTAAAAACCCTTGACACTCACATGTGAACATCTCACACACACACACACTGTAAGGGTTCTCCTGATTGACCCCTTGTTGTTGGCCACACAAACACCTGGTTCACTGGTGGTGGAAAGTGGCCACTACATTACAGCAGTTCAAATGTTTTATGACTCATAAGTAAAATAACAAAGGATAACATTTAATTTGGTTTATTTAATGGCATATCAACTCCTTATGGGTTATTTTATGCTATTATTTGATAGTAATTATAATTCTAATGTCCCATGATATTCTTTTTTTAAATTGCACATTTTTTTTATTTGTCTATAATAATATTTTTTGCACAGTTATAAGATATCAAGTATTCCTATATCATACTAATTTATACACAATTGCTTTCAAATAATTATTTCTATTTAATATTAATCATTTGTTCGCACATAGCTATATGGTTTTAAGTAACAAATAATAAACTTTTATTGCTTCAAGTAACTATTCTTGATACATACAATTAGCATAAAGTACCAGGCCATTGGCCTAATGAGTAGAGTGTTCGTCAATGGTCTGGGAGACCAGGGTTCAATCCCAAGTTGAGTCATACCAAAGACTCAAAAAATGGTACCTGATCCTTCCTTGCTTAACACTCAGCATTATAAGGTAAGGATCAAGAGTAAAGTGGAGCAATCCATGGAATGGAGTAGCACCCTCCCTTACACCTCGGTATAGTAGCAATTGAAAAAGGAGCCTTCTGGTTACCCTCGACTAAGGTCGCTTACTTTACATAATACAAATTCAAGTATTTCTATCCAATTCAAACAGATCTATTTGACCCATAGTTGGGATCCTAACAGGTACTAACATAGTAGGCAGCAACTAAAAAAATGAGAGTTCAGCAGGCCTTTATGCCTGAGGAGAGGTAGTTTGTTCTTCTCTCAGCAGCAAGCTGCCAAAAGTGAGATCTATGTCCTTACTACCAATCCAAAGTGGATGAACTGGAATCCAACCAAGCACAGCCAACAAACCAATCACCGCTGCTCTCTCATTCAAACAGCCCTTTTCAGAGCTAACTTCTGAAAGTCTTTTGAAGATTATCTTTAGTCAGAGGGAACCTGGGAGTAATGCCAATGAATGAGTGACTCCATACTCACCAGGAAATGAAACCTTACTACCAGTTGGAGCTTATTATCGTACCCAGGACTCCTCTGAGAAGAGGGTCTTACTCCTCTGCAAGGGATACAGTCAGTATATTGTAAGCCCCTACCAACAAAGCAGAAAGGATAATGTGTGTTTTGAGAGAAATAATCAGCAAATTATACACATTTAAATATAATACATTTATTTCATGAGCAATGAGAATCTGATTAATGTACAATATTTACAGAAATAACAACATAACAGTAAAATATAATGGTCAATGATTCACTTTTAATGTGGGATGAAGTGGTTTCACTTTCTGGTTCCGTGAAAGGCCCAGACGACGTATACTCGGAGGTGATGTAAGGTTCGTAACGTTTCCAACAGACTTTCCTTTAAAAGAAGAAAAAAAAATGTAGTTAATTGTTTTTTTCTTTAACCTTTTCAATAGTCAATTACAGAATTAATACAACAGTGAGTCAAAAGTTTTGCAATATTTTGGTAGCATGAAGTACAATTCAGCAGCTTTGGATGTAGTCATGAAGGTGACAAACCATACTGGACTACGAGATTCAGGGCTAACCTGATATTCTATCAGTGCTACTGTGTCAGATTCACTTCTATGGTTTGGAACACAGCTTTGGAATCCACAGTTTTTTGCCGGATTGTCAAGGTTCTTACAACCAAGCAAAATTTCTTGAACCATCTTAGAATCTCCGGTTTAGAGAAAACGCTGAGTCATCCGTGATGTCAAACAAAAACGTTGTGCCTACACTCACAGACAATCTTCTGTAATCAACATAAACTATTTGTCAAAAGGGATTAATCCGGCTGCTTGTTCAGAAACAGTTCATAACAACAGGACAATATACATCATATTTAAAAGCTCCTCTTCAAAGTACAATGAAGTATTTCATTATTACTTATATTTAATAAAGGAACTTCCTGTGCACAGAAGCCCCTTCACTCAGCCCAGTAAAGAAGCAGCGGCTGCCACTATATAAACATAGCAGGCAGCAACTGAAAAAACAAGAGTTCGTCAGGCCTTTATGCCTGAGGAGAGGTAGTCTGTTCTTCTCTCAACAGCAAGCTGCCAAAAGTGAGATCTGTGTCCTTACCACCAGCCAAAGTGGATGACATGGAATCCAACCAAGCACAGCCAACAAACCAATCACCACTGCTCTCTCATTCAAACAGCCCTTTTCAGAGCTAACTTCTGAAAGTCTTTTGAAGATCTTCTTTAGTCTCCTTACTAAACCTCTTGGGAGATACCAAGAGACAATGATGCAGCAGCTAGCTCCAAATGCTGAGTTGTTCCAGCTTAACCCAGCAGTCATTTCTGCACAATCAAGTAAAAACATCTGCAGCACCCTAGTCTATAAGTGACTACTTTGCTTGGACTAGCACCAGCACTTCAAGGCCACATTGACACACTTCCAGTTAACCAAGGATTGCATAAACTGAGACATCAATCATCCAGCCTCTAAAACCAATGCATCCACATCTTTGACATCTCCAGCTATGTCTACAACCTGATCATACAGCTACACCTATGATCTGCACCAAGAACCGAGACCATCCTCACGTTCTAGACTTGCAGTTGCCACAAACTAATAAACAGCCGAGTCCTCAATTTTCTACAGCACTGACTTTCAACATCCAGCAGAGACTACACTGACATGATACAGCAACTATGATTCTACACCCATACACCTTTTGTGTACGATTTGCTCAATAAAGACCCAATATTTAAATTTATTTACTTGTCTCTGTCCTTTGTCCAGTCCTCTGTCACACACACTTACAACTGTTTGCAAGATCAACATATTTATCGGGTCCCGGCTACAAACAGTGACATCTGACGTGAGTTAACCCATGACAAGGTTATTGCAGCAGTGCACCAACTACCATACTATAAACCACAGCAAGTACTTTCCACAGCTTGAATTGTTTTGGTCACATGATATACATGTCACAAACTAGTAGGTACCAAAATATTGCAAAACTTTTGACTCAGTTTAGGAATAATACAAGTACAAATCTTCAATCTTCACAATATATATGTCTATCAATAAGAAAGAATTTCAAGAATTTTCTTTTTCATGTTGTATGTTTCCAGTTATAAATAATTAAAAATTGAAAGTTTTTATCTTTACAAAATCTAAAATACAGAAAAAAAATATCCAGTAAAATGTGTTGCTTACTTGGAGGATTCCATGCTGGAATTTTGGGGGAAATTTTCGGGGAAGTCAAAGAATCTGATACTGTCTTACTGCTCACATTTACAGGTGAGGTGAAGTTGATGCGCTCTTTGCTCAGCGCAGATTTATGTACCAATTTAATAGGATCTGTAGAATTCTGTGTAGCAGCAGTTGTTGATGATGATGATGATGATGATAAAGGTGACGAAATGGTTTTTTTGGGTTGTATTTTCTGGTGAACTCGGGTTGAACTTGAGCATGCTGAAAAATAAAACAATACGAAATTCAGTACAAAAACAATTTCACAAACACATGGAATCTTATGTATCAAACTGAATATTTAAACAAGATAAATGACTATAAATCCTTTTTTTATTATTGAATGTTAACATCATGTTAAAATGGTGAATTTTACACCTCCATCTTTAAAACCTGATATCTCAACAAAAAAAAAAGTCATTAAAATGTTAGTTGACTTTTTAATTTCTTTTAAGTAACATTAATTAAATTTAGATTAAATTATTAACTAAAAGTTTAAACTTAAGATTTTTTTTAGTAGACAATAAATTTTAATCTGGTCTTTAAGCATGAAAAGGTTCCTCAAGTCTGATTTAGTGAGATTTCTTATATGTCAGAAGGTGAACTTTTGTAAGAGCCACGCTTCTTAGTTATACTATATTTTGCCCAGTCAGCTGGGGCCGTAGAATACACCAACTGCTTTTCTGTAGAGGGGTAAGACCCCCCCCAACAAGTGTCCTGAATATGACACTAAACAATCTGATGGTGAGGTTCCAGCAATGCTGGAGCTTTGGGGAATGCGGAGTACCCCTTTATTGCCATCGCTCCCAGGTCCACTCTGGCCTGGAGTGGTAGCACCTGATAAGGGTCCTATCTATGGGTTAAATAGAACTAAATGGCCATTGGCATTTACTGTTTTTATGCATTTAAACTGCGTATTTATGCTGAACTGAATTGTTTAAAATAGAACTGTTTTTCATAACTGTACTTACATTTAAACTGCGTGCTTATGCTAAACTGTATTATTTGAAATTGAAACTGTACTTACACTAAACTGTATTGTCATATATAACTGCTTGAATAGTTTGAAATAGAGATTTTTTTGACAATTAAACTGTGTACTCATGCTAAACTGAATTGTTTGAAATGGTTATTCACATAAAAATGGATTTGGCGTTAAATAACCCACAAAGGTTGATATGCCATAAAACCCAACAAACCAAACCTAGTTATACTATTGTAAGATAGAATTCCCAAGGAAAAATAGATGAGTTTAAGTCTCAATAAAGGATTACGCTTATCCTTTATATACAATCCATGTTTCTTACAACAGTAGAATTGACTCAAAGAATTTTGATAAGAAGTAATTGAAATAAAGATGAAATACTCATAAAAAAATTATCATTATCATTAATGATGATGATGATGATGATAAAAATAAATAAAGTGAATTTTAAAAAATAGATTTTCCCCTAAAATAATAAAAGTGAATTTTAACAAATAAAATTTTTTTTCATGACACATTATGATAGAAAAAGTGAATCTGAAAATTTCTCTTTTTTACAAGTGAATTGAAAAATTTTTTTCCCCACAATAAATAATGACAATAGCAATAATAAATAAAAGTGACTTTTTAAAAATACATTTTTTTTCACCCAAGTATGTTGCGAGCAATATTGAACAAGTTCTGGTGGCAACACCCCACAAGGCACCAACTATACGGCCACCTACCTCCCATCACAAAAACTATCCAAGTTAGATGAACCAGACATGCAGGACACTGCTGGAGAAGCAGGGATGAGCTCATAAGTGATATACTCCTATGGACCCCCACATATGGCCGAGCAAAAGCAGGACAACCAGCTCGAACATACATACAGCAGTTCTGTGAGGATACAGAATGTAGCCCTGAAGACCTGCCAGAGGCGATGAACGAAAGGGAGAAGTGGCGAGAGAGAGTCAGGGATATCCGTGCTGGCGGCACGACATGATGATGATGGTTGGTTTGTTGGGTTTTATGGTTTTGTTGGTTATCTAATGCAAAATCCTGTTTATACATACATTAGATATATGATTTGTAAACAAATAGTTTGTAGATAACATTTTTAAATGAGCCAGACCTCATTTGTTTGCACAGAGTAAAAGGGTTTCAAGTATTTCTATCTAACATTAACAATTTAATTCAACATCATTCATTTGTTTGCACACAGTTGAATAGATATATGATTTGTAAGTTAGTAGTTTGTTAGTAATTTTATTTCTAAAAAAAAGATATTTTGTTTGCACACAATTAAGTATTGTTATTTTTTTGCACACAGATAGTTTCAAGTTTTGCTATCAAACACAAATAATTCTACTTAATATTAATCATTTGTTTGCACACAGTGCAGTGCTTACAAATCTTGCTATTCAACACGATTCATTCATTTGTACAAAGTCAAATGGTTCCATGTGTAATATAATTGCGGAGGGATTTCATTTTATATATCTTGCCTTTCGGTTTAGTTAGGCTGAGAACCTTTCACTTAGTGCATGGGTTAGTTAGGTGCACACATTGAGTGCAGGTGTTCATGCGTGCGCGGGGCGGATGTGACAATCAGAGATGTCACAATAAAAACCCCAGATAGGAAATGACGTCATGGCCGGAAGAGCTGAAGATTTTGGAATTTGAAAAAAAAAAAACAAAAAAACAAAAAAAAAACAGTTGAGATTTAAACTCCAAACAAGAGAGTTGAGATTCAATGCTAGAAGAAGGTAGACGATTTTCGGAGCTCGCCAAGGCCAGACCAGTAGTTTGCGGCAGGGGCCGCACATGGTGGGGGTCAGATGGAAAAGTCAGCATAGAAAGAAATTGTGTCTCTCTCTCCTCATGTCGAAAAACCTTAGACTCAAAAAGGTAAATAAAAGTTTCGTACCTGAACCAAAAAAGAGAGTTGTAAGTGCTTTGTGTTTTTTGGATTCCTATGTTTATGAACATTTGTGAACGTTTTCCATATCTGTATGAATATGTCTATTTCACGTATTTATATCTTGGTCGTATATTTTTGGATGTGAATAAACTACACATGTATTGCAATGTAAAACCAATAATTCAATTAAGGCACGCAGAGGATTTCAAGTATTACTATTCAACACTAATAATTGTATTCACCATTACTCATTCGTTTGCACATAGCAATACTTGAAAATATTTAACTATGTAATACAGTCATTTGTTTACACACACTTAGATGATCAGTTCTATTTGACTCATGGATGGAACCCTAACAGGTACTATTACTATGGGTCAGAGTGGACCTGGGAGTAATGGCAATGAAGGGGTACTCCACATTTCCCAAAACTCCAGAACTGAAGCCTCACCATTTAATGGGTTGGTGTCATATCCAAAACATTTGTTGTGGGTGTGTTACCCCTCTGCAGAGATGCAGTCAGCATATTTTACATCCCCATCTGACTGGGGTGTTAACTCAAGAATATTTTCCTTAATAATTTCAAAGATTTATCCCCCCCCCACAAAAAAAAATTCAACAATTAATATATTTTTCATCTATTTTTTTATGTTAGGCAATCTGTAGATTTGAATAAACAGTTGAATACTGATGGCATTACACATTAAAAAAGTTTGAAGCATCATAAACAAAATTTTAAAGCAATGAATTTGTTAATTCAATATTTTCATGTGTATATCTATTCAAGCTATGTAATTGTAATTAATATGAATATCTAATAAAAATTATGACAGGTGGTATTTTTGTCTGAACATTGGAAATTTAAAATGAAAGCAAACAAACATTACGGTTGATGATAGAGTTTGTTCATTTTTTTAGTCTTTTTCTTTAATTTTAAATCTTTTGCCGCTTTGATAACATTTTAGATTATTTTAAAAAGAAGCAGTGACTTTAGAATTAACACTTCTTCCTTTCTAATTAACCAGATTATTGTTCAAATTAATAAGTACAAAGAGAGAACCATCTTATCCACTTTAAAAAAAAAATTTAATTTAAAGTTATTATCTCAGTTACCTTTTTTTTCTTAATCACACAAACAGTTTACAATCAATCAGATACCAACATCTCCACTTCATCTTTTTAATCAACTGAATATCTTTCTATATTTCTGAGATGAGATATTATGTACATTATTTACATTTTTTGGACAATTGTCCTCATCTTTGTCGCCATGTTTATCACAACATTTCGGCTGTTGTACGCTCTGGCCTTCTTCAGGTGGTTAAAGGGTTAAGTTCGACATTCCAACTACCTGAAGAAGGCTGGAACGTACAATGGCCAAAACGTTGATAAACATGGTGACAAAGATGAGGACAATAGTCCGAAAGATGTAAATAATGTCAACTGAATATGTTTTATTCTTTTCATTGTTCTAGTTGAATTTATAAATCTGTACATCACATGCCTAAACACTAAATTCCAAAAAAGGGAGGGAAAAGTACGGCCCTACACCTAACCAAATAACTCTAAAGCATAGCTAAATTATATATTCATAAACAAGAAATGGATGAATAGTGCTGAGAACTGTGAGGCATACCCGTCTTTTGAAGAAGTCTGTGTAAAGATTCACTTGACTCTTTGCAAACAATTGATAAGATGCAAACATAACTTCACAATATGAATGGTCTTCACTCATCAACAGTGATCTTAGAAATCATTATACAGTAACTTTAAGAAACAAATTTGATACTCCTCCAGAGATATCTGAAAGGCATACGCTGAATAATGAATATAACTGTTACCATTCATATAGAAGCATTAGACGAGTGCATTCCAATGAAACCAAGAGCCAAATGTAGAATTCCATTGGAGTCAATAGCAATTACAGAAAAAAACGAGAAAACAAGAAAATAGCATTCTTACTTAATAAAAGAAACTTAACAAATGCCGGTGCCCCAAAACTTAAGAAAGCCCAAAGAGAACTAACACATACCAAAAAAGAACAACTAAAATATATTCAAGGCCACATAAAAATAAATCAGAAATTTGGTAGAAGATAGACAATCATGATTAGCATGGCAGAGAGTAAATGAAGAAAAAGCACTGAGAGCAAAACTAAAAACTACCAGCCAAGAAGAAAGACTTCAGAAGTTGAAAGAACATTGCAAGAATCTGCTTGGAAACCCTCCTGAAATCACTGATAAACCAACCAAAAAATTATTGATAGCCAACTATACATCAAACTAGGACAGCTTATATAGGAAGAACTCGATGCAGTAATGAAAAAAATTAAAAGCTGAAAAGCTGCGTGCCTCAATGAAATACCTCCTAAAGTATGGAAGATAATAAAATTTGATGACATACTTCTTCAATCATGCAACACAGTTTATAAACAAAACATGATACAGAAATAGACAAAAGGCTGAATCCTACCCTTTCCAAAGAAAGATGATCACAGAATTACTAAAAACTTTTACTGTTATAACTGCTAAGGTTTATAATGCTCTGTTTCTCAACCTGAAATCAAGAAAATTCTTGGGAAAAATCAGAATGTTTTTTGGAGAAATCAATCCACAACTTCACAGATTCTAACTAGCCACTGAATCATTGAAGGAGTACATACAAAAACTCTTGAGGCAATACTATTGTTTGTTAATTTCTCCAAAGCATTTGATTCCATATACAGAGAGAAGATGGAGCAAATACTACTAGCATATGGTCTTTCCAAAGAAACTGTTACAGCTGTAATGATGCTTTACAAAAACATGAAAGCAATGGCTCACTTACTTAATAGTGACACTGACTTCTATAACATTTTTGCTGGAGTCTTGCAAGGAGATACATAAGTGCCATATTTGTTTATAATCTGCCTAGACAATGTACTTTAAATGTTGATAGATCTTATAAAAGAAAATGGCTTTGCACTAAAAAAAGCAAGAAGCAGACAATACCCTGTAGAAACTATAACATATGTAGACTATGCAGATGATCTACTGCTTCTCACAAATACACCTGCCCAAGCCAAATCCCTACTACATAGTCTAGAGCAGGCAGTAAGAAGCATTGACCTTTATATGAGTTATAAATAATAAGGGATCATCTCTTCTTTAAGTGGCAGGCCTCTAAAATTAGTAAACCAGCTCACATACCTCAGCAGCATCTCATCTACTGAAAGTGATGTCAACATACACAGTGGACTGCTATCATATGGAAGTCTGATCTATCTAATAAAATAAAACGGGATTTTTCCAAGCTGTGACTGTATCAATACTACTGTATGGATGCACCACATGGATACTAGCTAAACATATGGATGGAAACTACACAAGAATGCTATATACTGTTTTAAACAAATCCTGGAAGCAGCACTTCACAAAACAGCAGTTATATGGCCACTTACTTCCCATCTTACAAACCATCGAAGTAAGACAAACAAGATGCCGGTCACTGTTGGAGAAGGACAAACTCATAAGCAACATTCTTCTATAGACTTCTACATATGGACACACTAATGTTGGCTGACCTGTAAGAACTTACTTCCATCAGCTCTGTGCGGAGACTGGATGTAGTTTAGAGGATCTACCATGAGCAATGGATGATAGGGACAGATGGAAAGAAAGGATTAAGGAAATCTCTACTGTCAGCACAACTTGATGTAGTTGAATTCCAAGTACTTGTTTGATGAGAGTATATAATGTGAAATTTGACTGTTTGCATATGGCACAAGTGCAAATATAGTCAAATTTCCCACCTTTTTGGTGGAATTTAGAATATGCTGACTATATATCTCCTGCAAAGGGGTAAAACCCCTTTTCCTACTTAAAATCAATCATAGTCAAATTTCATACTATGTACCAATGTTGGTCTGTATTAACATTTGAGTTTACTATCAGAATATTTAATAGTGATTCAAAGGTTAAAGAGTAACATTTTTATGAAAATCATTTTTCTATAGAAAATGTGGCAATTGAGCAACAAAATGGAGAAAATACAGGTTTGGTTTGGTTTCTTTGTTTAATGACATATCAACTTTTGTAGGTTATTTAATGCCAAAGCCATTCTCCTAGAAGAACAGTAGTGGTACTATTTAACCCATAGCTGGGAGGATTAGGGGGTTCATACCTTTCCCAAGGGTATTTGCCCAAAAGTGAACGTAATAGGGCGACTAGAGTACAAACTCACATACTATGATTCCGCAGTCCATCGCTTTAACCATTACACCACGAGGACACCCCCTGGGGAAAATACAGTATTCAAAAGTTATAAGAACAACAGATATATGGTAAAACACAAATGCAGCTTACCTGAATTCTTTCTGTTTTCTTTTTTGGATTTTGTAGGAAGTGGTTTCTTCTTTTTACTCTTTGCTTTTTCTTCAAAGTCACTCTGTTCCTCAGAGTCACTTTCTAAAATGAAATAATCATTAAATTGATATTTCAAATATTTCATTTTAATTAAAAGGCATTAAGCAATATTTTACCAGAAACTCCCTAAAATACAAAAGGCTTAACTAGGAATTTTTTTTTAAAGGAATCTTCCAAATATAATACAAGAAACATGAATAAAAATCAATACAATGAACTTGGAACATTTTTATCATATCAACAAATGCCTTCTATGCACTGAAACAGTCTAAAATGATAGTTAAATGACAAAATCTATCTAATGAAAATGTTTTTGATATTTTTTGAACTGTAATTATTTGTGTATAAGACACTTAGCCTAAAAGCTAGTTGCATTTTTGTGTGAACATGTCCAGTTATTTGTTCTAAATACGGCATAAATTTTGTATTTTAAGGCATAATGTAAACTATATAAATTTTTATTTTTATTCAAAACAAACCAATAAAAAGTTGAATATAAATTTAGCTGCTAGAAATTATAAAAAGTCAGAGCATATTAGACAGGAGAATGTTTTCTCCAGAATTTTATAGTCCAAAGTTAGGGGTGTATGTAATACACAAATAATTATGGTACTTTATGAATAAAAAAAATTAATTTCATACTCTTTTTTTATATATTCAAAGGTTAATCACATATCAATCCTACAAAAGATGAGGTGATAGATTTTGTTTATAGATTATGTTCATCATCATCAGAAGATAAATACATTTTCAATTTTAAAGTTATTTTTTTGTTTTAAAGTAATTTAAAATTAAGATTCATATACAAGTGATAAAATTGTAACTGGCTTATGAATATTTCTTCCTAGCTACAACGTTTGACTTTTTAAGTCCAGTGTTAGTAAGTATCTCACTCAGTCTTAATTTAAACTTCTGCTATTTTGTTTCTTTCTAATACTCTTTTGTTACATCCTTTACTCTTCATTGGTTATTTTGCGACCCTTTTATCTATAATGGCCAACTGGCCCGGCTTAAGGTGACTTTCAGTATTAAAAAAATTAAGCATAGCACAAATTGTTATTTAAAGACATTGTGCAGCAAATTCTCATTTACAGACTGACATATGATAATATCTAAAAACATCTTTAGGTAACTTCTGGTTTACAAACTGACATGTAGCTATTTAACAACATCATAAAGTGAATTCTAGTTTACAGGTTGACATATGTTGCTATTCTAAAATATTGTTAGATAACTTCTGGTTTACAAGTTGACATATGTTGCTATTTAAAATCATCATTAGGTGAATTCTAGTTTACAGGCTGACATATGTTGCTATTTAACAACATCATAACTTCTAGTTTACAGGTTGATGTATGTTGCTATTTAACAACATCATGAGGTGAATTCTGGTTTACAGGTTGACATATGTTGCTATTTTGAAATAATATTTGATAACTTTTGGTTTACAAGTTGACATATGTTGCTATTTAAAATCATCATTAGGTGAATTCTGGTTTACAGGCTGAAATTTTTGCTTTTTTTAAATACTGTTACGTAACTTTTTAACTAAGAAATAACTCTGTTACATCTGATTTTTGGCCTACATAGAGTATCTGGATAAACCATTACTAGTGAGTTCGTTTCTCACTGGATGACTTATATTTTAGCTATTGTACTACAACTAACTAAGTTTAGTACATAACTACACAGAGTTCCTGGATTCCACCTGAAACTCTCTTTTAAAAAAGGTATAATTGGTTATAAAGGATCAGTTCTTGAGACGGCATATTACAGTGTCAGGTGCATACCTGATGTCCGCAGAAATCGGGAAATTTTGAGTTGACACGTCATAGAGAAATGACCTGTTATGTGTTGTTTTGGGTGGGTATACAAATTCTCTGACACTAAAACTGTGTCACATTTTTGCCATTGTGTATGCGTGTTTGTGTGTGTGTGTGGGGGGATAAATGCTTTAAATTAAGATGCAGAAACTTTGATGTTTGTTGCACCAAGTTTACTTACAGAATTGAAAACATTTTTTCAAACTCAATACAATAATATAACAGAATATTTAGGTATTTACCACAAAATTAACAAGTTAATAGTTCACTGGAACAATATTGCTTTAATTGTGGGTAGGATAGAACAATTTAGAAGCAAGGTAAGTGTGACTTTCAGCTGATACTAATCACTGCATTCAAAACCAATACCAAAATCTACTCAAGGAAACTACTAGAGTTGTTGTATATTGACCTTCAACCTGGCCAAACATGCCATTACAAAGTGATGCACCGGAAGGAAGTGACACATTCCGATGGCAGTTATGAGAAGAAATCGCGTAGGCGGGCTTGGCTGAAATATGGGACAAGGTAAAATCCTATGGTACACTCATAGACTGATGCACCGGAAGAGAGTGACCTGTGAACTGCATGACAGTTATTTCCGCTTGATGACAATCAAACATGCCATTCCAAAGATTGAGTGGGCGATAGAACTATTATATAACTCGGTGAAGACAGGAAGTCAGTTAGTTGGGGATCAGATGAGTTAGAGACAAGATGTGGTAGAGAAAGCCACCACCCGGCAGAAGGGGCCTTTGGGACCCCTGATTGAGTTTGGAGACCAGTTGGTGAGAAGATGCTGGGATGAGAACATGTCCCAGAGAGGCTGGGCCCCCAGGCCCCCAGTTAGCAGCCCAGGAGAACAAGAACGACACACGGTGATGTCCGGAGGGGCTGGGAAGGTCAACATGTTGCAGTATTTGTTCAGTCTCCAACTCCCTCTCACACACACAACCCTTTCAAATAAAGTGAGAGGTATATTTTTCCAAGAACTGTGTCGCTCGTCTTTATTATTGCGTCAATATGTATTTTGCATGTATATGTGTTTGTATGGTTGGTTGTGACTATACAACAGAGTGAGTCAAAAGTTTTGCAAGATTTTGGCAACATTAGGCAAAATTCAACAGTTCCAAATGCTTTTGCCGACATTGTGAAGGTTGATGAACTACACGGGACTGTGAAGTACTGAGCTAGCCTAATACCCACCTTCATGTGCTACTGGCCAAATTTGCCTCAATGGCTTAGAGCACTGCCATGAAATCCATGCTTTTAGACCTATTTGAACTTGACTGATTATCAAGGTCCTTGTAACCAGAGCAAAATTTCTTGAACCATCTGGTTACTGTACTGTGATCAACTGTGTCTTTACCTTTTGCACAAGAAATGTTTTTGGTTGCTTCCATGGCGTTATGGCCCAGTTTGAACTTGTAAAGCCTAAATTCCTAAATTAGACTACATTGCACATTCATCTATGCAGTTTTCAAATCATACATGGAATGAAACAATGCATGATGTGTCAGGGCACAAACTACTATATCATTAACCGCAGTGTGTACCACCACCTTCCATGGTTTGAACTGCTTCAGCCACGTGATCTACATGCCTCAAATTAACATGTACCAAAATATTGCAAAACTTTTGACTCACCTTAGTATTACTTGTTGACTTGAGTTCTTTGCTTAAATAACATTTTTTTTTTCTCTGAGCCCAAACAATAAAAGAGAAATTCTTGAATAAACATGTTTTAGTTTGCTGTATTATCTTAGTTCATGTAAACTCAATAGAAGGAAAACTTACTGACTGATGTGAATCTAGACACATTCTATTTGAGCTTTGATTTTAATTCTCATCCTCTTCAGTCTTTTTATTTTTAATCATATAAGCTTCTTAAACATTTTTTTCTCAACTAGAACTAAGTCTATTCATCTTAGGAATGCTTCTTCACAGCTGATTATATTTTGGAGATACTTTTAGAATGAATGAATATTTTATAAATCTTTTTTAACAATCAAAATGTCTTTTATTCAAAATCATTTTTATTTTTCACAATGGATTGGTTGGTTTTAATGGCATGTCAACCTATCTAGGGTTATTTTATGCCTAGAAGTTAGGAAACTGCATTCATTGAACATTTATATTTACATTTTTTCTGTGGTTGTTTCTAAAGAGGTTTTTAAAAACAGTGATATAATATCAAGTATTCTGACCCTATACAAATATATTTACACTCAGTTGTATGGTTTCAAGTATTCCTATATAATACTAATAATTATATAGTTTCAAGTAATTACTTCTAGTTGATAATAGTTATTTGTTTGCACACAGTGATAGTAAGTAAAGTTGGCAACTTTAGTCGAGGGTGACGTGAAGGCTCCCTTTTTGATAGCTACTACACTGAGGTGTAGGGGAGGGTGCTACCCCATTCCCTGGATTGCGACACTTTACCCTTGATCCGTACCTTATAATGCTGAGTGTTAAGCAAGGCCGCACCAAGTACCATTTTTTTGAGTCTTTGGTATCACTCAACCTGGGATTGAACCCTGGTTTCCCGGACCATTGACAAACACTCTACTCATTAATATGGTTTCAAATAATTTTATTATAATCCTTAGTGAGAGCATGTGTGTGCGATAGCATTCAACGAATTCACCACATCCTAAATGAAGGCTAAACAAGCATGATGGTTAGAGGCTATCGATGAGAGAAGTGTCAACCATTTATGGTTCCAACAACAAACTCCATATTGGTGCAGGCCCAAGATCAATTCCACACCTTATTTCACCATCATGAGTCATGTTTTTTGAGTTGGCCACCATAATGCTTCCTCCAGCACTGTGAGGGGACTGGATCAATGGAATCTCAGATGAAGTCTCTAGGCCGTCAATGTAGAGCATGACCAAGCCAGTGAAAACATCACATGAAAAGAGCTTGCTGGAGGGATGAGATTTTGCATCATACACAGACTGCAGAGATAAATTGTAGCCAACAAGCACAAAGGATGTGTAAGTTCCCTGCCATGTTTTGCAGCCATAAAGAATGGATTGGACAAGAGCTTGGTATTTCTGAATTTTATAACCCTTAGTAAATAACTAGAACTTCAAGTAACTATTCTTAATACAAATAATTTAAACACAGTTATATGATATCAAGTATTCCTACTTAATACTAATAATTAAACAGCTTCAAATAATTATTTCTGTTTAATAATAGTCATTTGTTTGCACACACTTACATAGTTTCAAATGACTAATATTAATAATACTTAGTAAATGATTATGGCTTCAAGTAACTCTCCATAATACAAATAATTTACAGTTACATGGCATCAAGTATTCCAACTGATTGTAAAGAATTTTTAAACAGATCTATTTGACCGATAGATGGGACCCTAACAGGCACTACCACTTTGGGTCAGAGTGGACCAAGGAATAATGGTAATGCAGTTTAGTGTCATATTCAGGATGGGTATACAACTCTGCTGCAACTAAACTATACAGGGAATACAGACTGCATATTCTGAACCCCACCAACAAGGTAGTGTATCTAGAGCTAAATTTACTGGTCAGATTTTATGGAAAGTTGTATTTTATAATGATTTCAATACATCAATTTTCCACTGTTATATATTACTGTAAGTAAAAAACTTTGCAATATTTTAGTATGTGCTAGCTTACGATGTGTATATCACTTGACAGAAGTAGTACAAGCCATAGAAGGTACTCGTTGTGGCTGATAATATCATGGTAGTGCATTGCTTCACTTCATGTGTGATTTGAAAACTGCACAGATGAACGTGCAAAGTAGTCTAATTTGGAAACTTATGCTTTTTGAATTCAAGCAACCTAAAATATTTGTTATGCAAAAAGAGAAGTCACAATACAGATCACAGTACAGTAACCAGATGATTCAAAAAATTTCGCTTAGGTTGCAAAGAACTTTGATGATCAGGCAAGGTCAGGTAGGCCTAAAACTGTGGATTCTGAAGCTGTGCTTCAAGCCATAGAGACAAATCCAGCAAAGAACATTTGGAGCATATCAGGTAAGCTTGGCATCTGACAGTCCAGTATAGGTTTGGTTTGGTTTCTTTGTTTAATGGCATATCAACCTTTGTAGGCTATTTAATGCCAAACCCATCCTTCTAGAAGAACATCAGGGATACTGTTTAACCCATAGTTGGGTGAATAAGGGGGTTCATACCTTTCCTAAGGGTATTTGTCTGAAAAGAAAATAATAGCGCGACTGGAGTTCAAACTCACTTACTACAATTCTAAAGTTCATTGCTTTAACCATTATACCACGAGGACACCCCCCAGTCCAGTGTAGTTTGTCACCTACATGAGAGCTGCTGAATTGTGCCTTCCGTTAACAAAACATTGCAAAACTTTTGACTCACTCTTGTAGTAACTATACATTCATACATAAATACCTAAAATTACAATCAAAATTATTTCCAGTTCTAAATCATTTGATTCATTTTGAAATCTGATTGTTTAAATAACATATCACATCACTATCTTTTTTCTATTTTGGCTTGTTACTAGTCACAGAGTATTAACTTGGTTCCCCACAAAGTGTGGCACAAGGTTGGTTTAGTGTTGGGATACCCAGCAAGAATCAAAACAGAAGGCAAAAATTGCTTAGTTCTGTCAGCATTCCTCAGGAGCAAATCATCCCTTACCCCTTTTAGACAAAGGGGCAGATGCTGCCTGGAAGGAAAACTTCTTAGAAATAAGCTGTTATTAATTCTCACCCACCCAGCATAAATACTAGATAGGTGAGCACCAACTATCATATCAACTTTTCTGTAGGAGTGTAACTTCTCCTGTGCAGTGATCAAATATCCATCAAGCTCCTACCTATTAACCTGTCTAACTTGGTTGAACCTACCAGGAAAACTTGCTTCTACCAGTACAGCTCTCTACATCATCATAATGTAAAGGATCAAGTGGTACAATTTTAGTCTTAGTTGGTTGTGTTTTACGGCATATCAACTTTTGTAGGTTATTTAAAGCCAAATCCTCTTTATATATTAAATAAATATGATTTGTAAATGAATAGTTTGTAAGTAACAATTTTTATACAAGCAAAGGCTGATTTGTTTGCACACAGTTAAATGGCTTCAAATATTGCTATCTAGTACTAAAAGTTCTATTTGCCACAGTTAAATTATTTCTAGTAAATTATAAAACTCCTATTTGACCCATAGTTGGGATCCAAACAAATACTACCACTCCAGGTCAGAGTGAACCTTGGAGTGATGGCAATGAAGAAGTACTCCACATTCCCCAGGACACTTGTCGTGGGTGTAGTCAACTTATTCTACAGCCTCAGCCAACTTGATAGGATTTTTTTATTAATTTTAAAACTTGTGCCTTTTATGAATTGATATCAAAAAAAGAAGTGTGTGGATATGAACTATAGATATTTTTTGTTAAATCATTTTAAATTCATGAAAATTTATTGTTAATGTAGATTATGAATAATAAAACTATACTAACCTTGTTCTTCAAATTCATCATCATCATCATCATCATCATCGTCATCACTATCTTCAGGTTTATATTCTATCGTTTTCTTAACAGATCTACGTGATGGTCTTCGATTTCGTTGACGTTTTTCATCTTCATCAGCCAATCCAAGAAATTCAATATCATCTGATGGTCCATTCATGACAGGTGTCAAAACTAAAAAAAGGAAAAAAATCTAATTAATTTGTAAAAAAAAAAAAATTAAAGGCAGAATCTTATAACAAATCAAAGAATTCTAAAAGTAACAGAATGAAAACAATTTCCTATAAAAATAGCTAATATGTCTTCTTTAAATAATATTTTGTATTATAATTTGAAATAGATATGAGTATGTATTTGCCCAACCTCTCTACTATGCGCAGGATGCGACACCAAGTCAATGTTTAAGCAGTATACAGCTGATTTGAATTCAGTTTTCCTTTTCCTATACTGGCTGTCTCCTATAGCTTAAGATGCCAGTCTATCCTACTATTTACTCATAGCCGGGGAGAGAAGTGATGAATTCATACCTTTCCCAAAAACATCAGTGCAAAGTGAAATGCAAGCAACCTCATCCAGGATTTGAACCTGAGTTACTGATTCCATTTCCTATGACAATAACTTTAACACTAAGTGCTGGTTGGCCAACACTGATACGTCCATGTGTAGGAGTTTGTCTCTGCTTCTCCAGCAGTACCCCATATGTCTTGTTTATCTTACTTGGATAGTTTGTGAGATGGGAGGCAAGTGGCTGTATAGCTGCTGTTTTCAAGATTTGTTCAAAATGGAACAGTATCCTTGTGTAGTTCCCACCTAGCTTTTTCTCCAAGCACTCCATTAAAATCCAGATGGTGCAAACATACAATAGTACTGACATGGTTACAACTTGAAAGAATTTTCATTTTATTTTATCAGAGAAATCAGATTGCCGTATGGTGAATACCCTGTCAACAGCAGTTCATACTTTTCCTATGTGTATGTTGACATTGTTTTCAATAGATGAGATATTCCTAACAAAGTATCTGAAATGGTCTACTAACTACTGGGGCTTATAATTTAATCCTGAAATATATATCAATCCAATAATATATAATACTTCTTGATAATACTGAAATAGGTATTATCAATAATAACTTGTATTACAATTTAAAATAGGTATTAATATATCTTTATGATATATATTTAATTTAATACATAATGTTATTAAATAATCCCTTTAAACAGAAGCAGAAATATATTTAAGACAAATTATTTATCAAAAACCCTGAAATTTTTTCTGCTAACATTCATCAGAAGATAACATTATCAAAAAGGGGATATAAACTAAATGTTGAGATGAAGGGAAACTACATTGGAGGTGTGGGATTAAAAGCCATCTCAGTAAAATATAGTTGTGTTTAGAGACTGAATGACTATAAAAACAAGAGGAGGTGCCAGTGGTGTAATGGTTATCGTCACAGGAAATGGACACGGCAACACGAGTTTAAATCCTGGACAAGACTGATTGCATTTCACATAGCACTAATACCCTTGGGAAAGGTATGAATCCAATTATTCTCCATCCAGCTATGGGTAAATAGTAGGGCAGATTGGTTTTTCAGCCTTGGTGAGGCAACTAGTCCAGAAGAAAAACTCTGAATTCAAACCTGTTAAACTCTGCTTAAAAAATTGACCTTGTGTCATATCCTGCCAGAGCGGAGGGGTTGGGTAAATATGATAAAAACAAGAGACCTAAAAAGGATTGAAAGACAATAAAAACAAGAGACCTAGAAAGGATTGAATGACTATAAAAAAAACACCAAACATTTAAAATCTAGGAAAAGGGAAACCATTTGCCCTGATGGGATGAAGTTGAAATAATTAATAGAGCTGAACATTGGAGGATTAGATGCCTTAAGGAATCAGCACATATGTTGGACTACAATGACATGCTGAGTAGAGCAAGTATAGAGATGAATACAATATGGGAACTGATAATTAAAAAGCTTAGATGAAAAAAAAAAAACAAATAAATAAAAATATTTGAATATGAGCTAAAAAAAATTCAGCAGGACACATAGTGTAACGGTTATAGGCGTTGGTTCCCTAAGCTTCTAAGGAGATAATCATCTGGAAGTTGCAGGTTCAATCTTGACTGTAGGCGAGTAACAATACCTGGTTATGGCTAACAGAATCAGAACAGGCAACCCCCATGGATTCAATAAAGGACGTAGTTCGAAGTTCCGTGTAGATTCCAAAGTTCGACATATACCTGAAGAAGGCCGGAGGACATATTGGCTGAAACGTTGTGGAAATAACAATAAAGATGAAGACAATAGTTCGAAAACCCTTAAAAGGTGGTTATAAATATGTTATTAATTTCATTAATGACTATTCTGGCTTTACAATGTTATATTTCTTAAAACACAAGTCTGACATTTTGCTCGCTACAACAAAATATCTAGCTGACATTGCCTCTTACGGCCATGTAAAACGTTTACAGACAGACAATGGAACAGAGTTCACTTATGAACTTTTTTAACGGTTACTTGTACTTAATAGAATCAAACACGAGAAGTTAGCTCCTTATTTTCTGCATCAAAATAAGACTGCTGAATGGTCATGGCACACTTTATTTTCTACGACAAGGTGTCTCCTTATTGAGTCAAAATTGCCAAACATTGATGGCTTCAGCGTATATCAGAAATCGTTGTTACAATAAAAACAATGAAAACCCTATTTGAAAGTTTTACCGATTCAAAACCAAACTTAAATAAGATGCATATTTTTGGTACGACTTGTTTTTGTTATGTACAAAATAAAACAAAATTGGATCCTCATTTTGAAAAAGGCATTTTTGTCGGCTATGATAAACAAAGTCCAGCTTACTTGATTTATTTTCCAGAAACAGTGGCTATTAAAAGAGTTAGGTGTGTAAAATTCACTGACTCTTATGATAATAGCTCACTTTTGAAACCAGATAAAAATACTGAAAATCCAGAATACCTAATCACATATGAAGTAGAACTGGGAGACAACCCAAACACTGAAAGGGAGGGGCAAATAAACTGTTATCCCATCCAACAGAGAAAAAGACTCGATTTTTTGTCATAGAAAACTTTGAATTTGGTGGTGTTGATTACTGTTGTACTCTGTGTATGATTCCTGCTAATTACTCTGAGGCTGTAAACTTTCCAGATTCGAATAAATAGATTTTAGTAATGAGGAGACAATTTGATTCCTTAGTAGAAAATATTACTTTTGAATGGCAAAAGGCCTTGAAAAATAAAAATATTATCGGTAGTAGGCAGTCTAAAAAGTAAAAGCAATGGAAGTCATGGATATAAAGCTCGTTTCGTAGCCAAAGGCTACTCGCAAATATATGGTAAAGATTATAGAGAAACTTTCACCCTGACAACAAATATGGCTTCCATGAGATTACTCCAGTATGACTTGTTAATTCATCATATGGATGTTAAGAGTGCATATTTAAATGCTCCCTTAAACTATGAAATATATGTTGAGCCGCCAGAAGGCTTTAAACGTAAGAAGGGAAATTATGTTTAGAAACTTAAAATATCCTTATATAGGTTAAATCAGAGCGGTCGAACTTGTAATAAAACATTCCAAACTTATTTAACTACACAAAATTTCATGCAATCACCTGTGGATCCCTGCATGTACGTTCAAAATGTCCACAATCAGATAGCCATCTTTTTATTGTGGGTTGATGATATATTAATAGCTTCAAAAACTGAGGCACACCTTATGCAAATTAAGACAAGACTGAACTCAAGATTCAAAATGACTGATCTTGGGAAATTATCCTGGTTTTTAGGAATACAATTTGAATGCAAAAATAATCCTACTAAAAGGAATCAATCAAGATATATTGTGAAGATATTATCAAAGTTCAGCATGGCAGATTGCAAAACATGCTCAACTTCATGTGAAATGGATATAACGAAAACAAATGACAAAGTCAATCTAATAAATAGCAAACCTTATCATGAAATTATTGGCAGTCTAATATATATAATGGTTGCAACAAGACTAGATATTTGCTATACAGTTACTAGGTTGTCTCAAGACCTAGCTAAACCAAATTCTTTCCATTTAACAAAGACAAAACACGTCTTATGTTATTTAAAAGGCACAATCAATCAGTCACTAATATTTAAGAAATCACAGTAACTCTTGAAATTAGAAGGATTTTGTGACTCGGATTGGGCTAATTTAAATGACAGGAAAAGCATGAGTGGATTTTGCTTTAGATTAGCAGAAAATAACCCAATGATTTCATGGAAATCTAAAAAGCAAAATTCAGTCGTTTTGTCAACATGCAAAGGGGAATTTATCACTATCTCATTAGCAAGTCAAGAAGCCCTGTATCTTAGAGCATTATTGAGAACTATGATGGAATTTGAGTCACTTAAAAGCCCAACAACTATTCATTGTGATAATCAGTCAAGTCTTGTTTTGACAATAAACCAGCAACTAATCCAAACCAAAAAAAAACAAATTAATCACTAATCATGTTTTTGTGTGAATTAAACAAAATTGTATTGATACTAATAATTAATTTACCAGACATTGGCCTAGGGGTTAGAGTGTTCGCCAATGGCCCGGGAGACCTGGGTTCAATCCCAGGTCGAGTCATACCAAAGACTCAAAAAATGGTACTTGATGCCTCCTTGCTTAACACTCAGCATTATAAGATACGGATCAAGGGTAAAGTGGAGAAATCCAGGGAAGGAGTAGCGCCCTCCCCTACACATTGGTGTAGTAGCTATCGAAAAGGGAGCCTTCGGGTTACCCTCGACTATGGTCGCCAACTTTACTTTACTTACTAATAATTAAAAAAAAAATTATGCACATTTTCTTTATTTTAACATGTATTTCTTTTTACAGATGGAAGATTCCATCTTATACTCTCAAACAGGGAGCATGTTGGATTGCTGGGGGGGGGGCAATGGGTATTATAATTTATGAAGCTCTTTGCTTCGATGTGGCACAAGGCTGATTGAATGGGGTACCCAATGAGACTCAAACTCACTCTTGCAGGTTTGCTAGTCAAGCTTGCTAACCATTACACTACCCGAGGTGCCCAGGGACCCAATGGGTATCAGCTGTCTACAAATTGCTAGCAAATATTCATAGACTTTCCCATCAATAGATGCAGTAGATTAGCAAATCAAAGGAGACTAAGGTACATATGAACAATGGCAAAATTACAAAGTCTAGACTTAATGCAGCCTTGTTACTTAGGAGTATCTTTTGTATCGCTCAACTAAAAACAAGATGGCTACCCAAATTCCAATTATATATATATATATATATATATCTTAGAATTACCATGACAAGAAAATCCGGCAAACACCTACATGCGACATACGGAGCACTGAACAGCTGTTTCGACCTTATTAGGTCTCATCAGCAGTGCACACCATGACCTCCACCACTGGAGATCGAACCAACAACCGCAGTATGCAGAAGCCAAAACTCTACCACTGGGCTACCGGTTCATGCCACATATAAGCGATGCCGAATTAACAAGACATGGTGAATTGCGGGACCACTTTGAAGGTACATAATTCCAACAAAGGACACGGCCATCTCCAGGGCTACGTCTTCCCAAGTCGGAGTTACGAGTCCTCATAACATAAGCCTCATGGGCAGGATATATATATATATATATATATATATATATATATAAATAATGGACTTCAGATGTGTTAATACAAGTTGATCTGAACATCTTGAAACTCTGAATCATGAGTTTACCTGCTTCTATTTTATTTTATAGTTGAAATATTGTGATATTGCTCTGCATTTTGTGCATAGAGCATTTTATTTTACTGATTTAAAACACTTTTAGTGATAAATTTTAATTATATATATATATATATATATATCTTTTTAAATATACATGTATATTTAAATTATGACTCCTTGAACCTTATGTAAGGTGAAATGTATTTTTGGAGGTTAATGGTTAAAAAGAATCAAATTTCTGTTCAAATTCATCTGAATAGTCAGTTGATATGCTGGTGAAATAAATTTATAATGGAGTATATCAATTAAGCTTCTTGTTTTTAATAATAATTATTATATATATCTATATAAATAAAAATGTAAATGTTTGTTACTAACCGATAATCTCCAGTTTTATACCACTAATTGGTTTAAAATTTTCAGAGAGTATTTTATTCGAATTCAGGAGTGTTTTTATATACTTATTATCCAAAAATATTACTATAATTAAAAAAAAACATTTTTAATAAGTCATTTTTCTCTGAGAAAAGCCAAACATGAATTGTGAAGGTAAACATTACTTCCGTTTTCCAAGAATTTTACACGTGATTTTTTTTCTGCTTTATCACTTTTCTTTCTTTTTTGGTTAACTTAAACAGACGCTAAACTTTAAACCATATTTCGTTGGTTCAGTAGAAAGTAAATTTATTTTTATTCTAACGCATTGTTTACAAAATATTTTCTTTTCTTTTTTCAACATTCTTCAATGAAAGACATCCATTAAAAAGTTTTCTTTCTTAAACCGTTTTCCAAGAATTTTACACAAGAATTTTTTTCTGCTTTAATCACTTTTCTTTCTTTTAATTGGTTTAAGATTTTGTGAGAGTATTTTATTCGAATACGGGCATGTTTTTATATACTTAATATCCAAAAATATTACAATAATTAAAAAAAATATTTTTAATAAGTTGTTTTTTCCCCCGAGAAAAGCTGAACGCAAATTATGAAAGTAAACATTACTTTTGTTTTCCAAGAATTTTACATGTGAATTTTATTTTCTTTTTTTAACATTTCTTTTTTTTCTTTAATTTCAACGAAAGACATTTCTTAATAAGTTTTCTTTCGTTTTATAATTATCGATAAGACACTAAACTTTAAACCATATTTCGTTGGTTCAGTAGTAACGAATTGTTTACTAAATATTTTATTTTCTTTTTTCAATATTTCTATTTTTGTTCAACTTCAACGAAAGACATTCCTTAAAAAGTTTTCTTTCGTTAATAAACTTTAAACCATATTTCGTTGGTTCAGTAGTAAGTAAATTTCTTTTTATTCTAAAAACTTATTCTTAAATTTTTTCTTCATTACTGATATCCCATTTATTTTGTTTTTTAATAAATATTTTATGGTGTGCCAATTATCATGTTGTGAAATATCAACCAGCCCAAGCGTTGTAATGGCACACGTCTTTCAGTAAAAAAATTAATGACCAACATCATAGAAGCAAAAATTTTGACAGGGCCTTTCAAAAGTGAAGATGTCCTCAATCCACAAATTCCTATGATTCCAACAGATATATATATTTAAGAGACTGCAATTCCCAATTCGATTGGCATTTGCAATCACGATCAACAAAGCACAGGGACAATCTTTAGAATTGTGTGGCTTATATTTACACACTGATTGCTTCTCGCATGGGCAATCATATGTTGCCTGTTCCAGAGTCGGCAATCCAGACAATCTCTTAATCTACACGGAAACTGGAACAACCAAGAATATTGTGTATCCACAAGTATTGGAAAATTAAACATACTAGAAACATGCATTTTCTTTTTTTTTTCCCATTTAAACAAACTGAACCACACCAACGCGTGGCCGGGTACAGCTAGTGCCAAATCAGTCTTGAAATGTATTCTTTTGAAATTAAACTCTATCTGATGAAAAATTAAGGTTGAACCCATTCTGGATTAATAACAAATTAATGAAACTTATTCACCAATATTTATTGTGTTGAAGTTTTGTACTCACATACACATATTAGAAGTGAAATAGTATGAAAATTTCCTATCACAATTATTGAGCAAAAATACTAGTTAATAGTTATAATAGGTTTATGCATTAGCCCTAACAATTCATTTTCATGGCATGTCAACCTGTCTAGTTAGGGAATCACATGCATTCTACATTCATATCTACATTTTTTGTGTAGTTGTTTCTTAAAAGTTATTTTTTGCACACAGTCCTAACAAATACAAATAATGTACCACCTCTCCTGGTCAAAGTGAACCTGGGAGTAATGGCAATAAAGAGGTATTTCACAGATCTCTAGAACTAGAGCCTCACTATCAAATGTGGTTTAGCGTCATACCAGGACACTCCTTTTTTTTGATGGGGGAGAAGGTTTTATTACTCAGTAGAGGATACAGTCAGTATATTCTCGGCCCTGCAGATAGGGCAGATTAAGATTTAAGTTTTAACTTTCACTTATTTTTTATGGATATTGCAGGTGTTTTTAATATGCAACCATATTTATCAAGGTTATTTTTTTAGACAATAAGATTCTACAGCAATGCCTACTATAATACTATATTTATTTGATTCTATAAAATGTGAGGAATCTCTTCCTAACATAGTGTCTATACAAAAACAACATGTGTTACACAAGCAGATAAACATCTGTCACCACTTGTGTTGAGTTACAGAGAGAGACAAGCTTAATTATGTTCTGAACATGGTTTGTTTGATGATTTAGAAGAATTTGAAGAAATAAAGATTGTTTTTGGGGAATACAATAAGACATTGAGAGAGAACAAAAAGATGTAAATTAGGTAGTTGTATCAAAGCAACTGCTGATTTTCTGGGTTTTTTTTTAATATAACTCTGAGATTTGATTAATAATCCACCTAAGATTATTTTATACGAATGATTAGTTAATTGTGGTTGGTTGTTTGTTTGGGTTTTATGGCATATCAACGTTTGTAAGTTATTTAATGCCAAATCCATTTTTATACAAATAATCTGTTCTATTTCAAACAATTCAGTTTAGCATGAGTACACAGTTTGATTGTCAAAAACATTTCTATTTCAAGCTATTCAGTTTAGTCAAACAGTTCTAATTCAAACAATTAAGTTTAGCATAGGTACAGTTTCAATGTCAAAAGCAGTTCTATTTCAAGCAATTCAGTTAAGCATAAATATGCAGTTTAGTTCTATTTGACCCATAGATAGGAGCCTATCAGGTGCTACCACTCCAGACTAGAGTGGACCTGGGACCGATGGCATTCCCCAAAGCTCCAGCATTACTTGAACGTCACCATCAGATTATTTAGTGTCATATCCAGGACACTCGTTGGGAGTGAGGGGTCTTACTCCTCGGCAGAGATGCAGTTGGTGTATACTACAGCCCCAGCAGACTGGACAAGTTAATTGCGTACATGAAATCATTGGGTTATTTTCTGCCAATCTAAAGCAAAATCCACTCACGCTTTTTCTGTCACTTAAATCACCCTAATCAACATTTTTTGTGTAGTTGAAGAAGTTCTTACATATGGTTATATGATATCGAGTATTTCTATCGAATAAAAATGATTTGATCTATTTGAGCCATAGATGAGACCCTAATAGGTACTACCACTCTATATCAGAGTTGACTTAGGAGTAATGTCAATGAAAGGGTGATTCCTCACTCCCCAAAGCTCCAGAACTTGGAGTCTCACCACTGGATGCAGTTTAATGTCATACCCAGGACACCCATTTTTTTGTGGAGGAGTCTTACATGTTTGCAGGGGATAGAATCAGTATATTCTAAGCCCTGTAAACAGGGTGGTCACCTTTAGATTAATTAATAACCTTTTTACTGATTAAACGAACTGTTATAACAAGAGGTTACTGAATGAGAAATAACCAAAACAGAGGTTGGAAATGAAATGGAAACCTTTATAACATTAACAAAATACAATACTCGCCAATGGTGTGAAGAAGGTAACCCACTGTTAGTGGTGAGTACTTGGTCAGCTGAAATTAGCCCCTCACAATAGAGTCCAACATATTTATGAGGAATGGGACATACCCATTAATGTTCACCATTATAACACCAACATAATCATATTAATTGAATTCTAATTGATCAAAAGCGTTAGTAAACTTTTTTGCAAACTTTTTAGTCCAGTACACTCAAAGTTTATGACTTTAAAACAAAAAATAACATTTTAATGAATTATCAATTCAATTCAGTGACCAATTTCTTTCTGAGTGAAACCCATTACTTTCACTTATAACCCAATTAGTACTAATGAAACAATAATCAGAAAGTTCTTATGATAATATTCAATAGGTATGTAGTGAACAATGCCAAAAACCAAGTCCTTCTGACCATTGTCTGTGACGGAGACATACCTCGCTGAAGCAAGAGAAGACAAATTGTTTGTAGATGTGTTTGTAGACATCATAGACCAGGGAGGCAAATTTTGGCAAATCAATGTTGAAATGAAATAGCAAATGCGTTATCAGCCAGAACAAGGCTAACGCAAGTGAGAGAGTTGGGTTTCTTGCCCGAGACCAAGGAAGGATAAAAAGAGCTGACGTTTGATTTCAAATCAGTTGGTCTAATGAAGGCTAGACCCGTGTTGCAGAGAAAAAGAGAGAGAGTCAAAGAGAAAAAAGAGACAGAGATAGAACAGACTCAAGTGGAAGTTTGTTTTCCAACTACTCAATCTTTATCTAAATAACACATTGTCAAAACAGCACTTTTAAAGCAGAGCTTGCTTTCTGTTGTGGACCAGTAAAAGGTCCAGAAGAAAGACACGAACTCAGGATTACGTGAAACAAAATATATTGAATGTAAATATAAATACAGCATAGGTAAAAGAATGTTGAACGTCACTCTGACTCCCAAAGTGTTAGGCTGGAGTTAACTCAACCCAAGATGAATATTCTCCCGGTATTCATAGTAATAGGAATTCATTATAGTCCATAAGGTAGGTACCATAACGCTTTCCTTCCGCTGATAAAGTCAGACAGAATGTGTTTTCCTTCTCTCTCTCAAAGTTCTGCTCTATATACTCTAACCAAGTGTCACTCTTGTTCTAGTTCTCTTTGAATGGTTGTAAACAAATGTACATTCATAAGCTATAGTAATATTAAGGACTCAAACCTGCACATGCACACAAATCACATTACAAGTGATCATCTACATGAAAGACATATGAAGCAGCAAATTCTTTTTGCTTCAGGTGAGTGAAAGTCATTAGTGACTTTAGAACAAAAAAACTTTTCAATGAATTACTGATTCAATTCAATGAACAATTTCTGTCTGCGTGAAACCCATTACTGCCACCTACAATCAATTGATCCTATAATCAGGAAAGTTCCTATGACAATATCCATTAATAATTAACTTTGATAAAGCAAAAATCATAATGCATATCAATCTTTATGCTGCGATTTGTTGCTTGTCAATTTATAAGTATATAAATAAGTTATTATCAACAAGTCTTAAAAGCCTTTATAGCATACCACCTGCTTTACCAACTAAGCTACAAGAGCCATTGGTATCCATACCACCTGCTTTACTAACTAAGCTACAAGAGCCATTGGTATCCATACCACCTGCTTTACCAACTAAGCTACAAGAGCCATTGGTATCCATACCACCTGCTTTACCAACTAAGCTACAAGAGCCATTGGTATCCATACCACCTGCTTTACTAACTAAGCTACAAGAGCCATTGGTATCCATACCACCTGCTTTACCAACTAAGCTACAAGAGCCATTGGTATCCATACCACCTGCTTTACCAACTAAGCTACAAGAGCCATTGGTATCCATACCACCTGCTTTACCAACTAAGCTACAAGAGCCATTGGTATCCATACCACCTGCTTTACCAACTAAGCTACAAGAGCCATTGGTATCTATACCACCTGCTTTACCAACTAAGCTACAAGAGCCATTGGTATCCATACCACCTGCTTTACCAACTAAGCTACAAGAGCCATTGGTATCCATACCACCTGCTTTACTAACTAAGCTACAAGAGCCATTGGTATCCATACCACCTGCTTTACCAACTAAGCGACAAGAGCCATTGGTATCCATATCACCTGTTTTACCAACTTAGCTACAAAAGCCACTAGTATTACAGAAGTCTAAATCACACCTATAACTAATCCTTTACAGTGTCAGATCTGTAACATTAATTGTATATTTGATTTATCCATCAGTCTCGTGACCCCTTGGATCTGTGCCTGGATTACATCACAGACCTGGTATTTGCCCATACTGCAGTTTTTTTCTCTCCATGATACGAAAAGATGGAAACTTAGCACTAATGTTACCACAAAATTAGGTTGAACACAACATCAGACTGCCTTCAGCATTCAGGCTGGTGTTTTTACCAATTTACAGTGGAAAGTTACACTGCAACATAAAGTACACTACAGAACTAACACATATAGAGTGGCCTCTCAAGCTAGGATGATGGGCAGCCAGTGTAGGAGAAGGACAACTCTGAATTAAAAACTAGGAGCTGGAATCCTTAAAGCAGCCTGACTTTCTTCAACCCCAATCCATTCAGTTATGAGGGTTCTAAAGCTTTGAGGAGTGTGGAGAGACTCCTTTTACTGCCATTACTACCCAGTCCACTTTGATCAAGAGACATTTTACCTGTTAAGGCCCATCTATGGTTCATATAAATCAGTTTGAAAATTATCTATATTAGATAGGATGAAACCATATAACCATGTGGAGACAAAGTTGCAAAGCAAAGTTGGCAACCATAGTCGAGGGCGACCAGAAGGCTCCTTTTTCAATAGCTACTACACTGAGATGTAGGGGAGGGTGCTACTCCTTTCCCTGGATTTCTCCACTTTACCCTTGATATGTACCTTATATTACTGACTGTTAAGAAAGGAGGTATCAAGTACCATTTTTAAAGCCTTTGGTATGAAGCGACCCAGGTCTCCGGGACCATTGGTGAACACTCTATCCACTAGGCCAATGAGCTGGTACAATGTGGAAACAAATGGTTATTATTGAATAGAATTATTGATGTTAAATTGGAATACATAAAACCATTTAATTATTAATTTTGACTAGTATTTTTTTAAATATTTTTTAAAAAAATTCTAATTAAAAAGATAAAAGAAAAATATAAAAGCATAAAGGAAATACTAGACAAATTAATTATAATAATGATTGACAATACTTCATCTAAAAAATTAAAAAAAGGTCTTAACATGCTTTATTGATCTGTCTCTAATCATGGGAATGATTCAATGTGGGTCAATAAAGTTTAAATAAAAATAAAAAAACAAATCATAAAATAAAATATCCTGCAATTTCACCTTTGGCAGCAAAAAAAGTACAGTCTCTTCAGGCCTTCTTGACTCACTGAATAAATGCGCAATTTACAGCCTCCCAAAATGAGCAGTTCTAGACTCTACAACTTTTGTAATAATTCATTAGGTTTAATGAAAAGAAAAAAAAAATTCTCCAAGAGAAGCTCATAATCCTTTCCTTAAATATATTAACATTGAATAAAAAATCTTTAAAATACAAGGAATCGTCTACTTACTTGGCATTATTGGTTGTTTATTTGTATCCTTGGTTTGTTCTTCATTTTCATGTGATGCATTTGAAGTCAATACAGGGGGAGATTTTGGTGGTGAATGTATATCATGTCGGGATAGATACAATAATTCTTTGTGAGGCAAAGTTTTATTGGTTTCAGACTTTGTTTCACAAGAATTTTTCTTTCTTTCAGACTTTGTTTCACAGGAATTTTTCTTTCTTTCAAGAGTTTTTTCTGGGTTGACATTCTGCATTGACAATTCCATAGCCATTTTGATTTCTCTTTCAAATATTTTCTCATCTAGTTTTTTCCTGAAAAGGAATAAGAACCTTTTGGTTATCTCTCAACACCAACAAAAAAACAAAACAAAAAAATAAAATCCTGAAAATTAGTCAATCAATGCAATTCTTAATTATCATCTTCTTCTTCACCACTGATTACAGCAGCTCATAACTGCAATATTCCAAGAATTAACTTAAGGATAAATAGGAAAATAACAAACAAAAAAATTATATTTGACAAAAATGAAAAATTACTAAAAAGCCTTAAACAAACTATTAGAAATTACAGCCAAGATATAGGAATGGAATTTGGGATTGAAAAATGTGCCATGTTTATAATGAAAAAAGAGGGGGAAAAACAATGGAAGGAATAGAACTTCCCAATCAGGAAAGAAATGAGAACATTTAGAAAAAAAGAAAACTACGAGTCCCAAAGAATATTAGAAGCAGATACCATTCAGCAAACAGAGATAAAAGAAAACTTAAGAAAGGAGTACCTCAGTAGAACAAGAAAATTTCTCAAAAACCAAACTATACATTAGAAATCTGGAGGCATGCTTAGTGCAATGGTTATTGTTGTAGGGAATGGAATCAGTGACCCAAGTTCAAATCCTGGATGAGGATGTTTGTGTTTCACTTTTGCACTGATGCCCTTAGGAAAAGACATGAATCTATCTGTTCTCCCCACCCCCACCCAGCTATATATAAATAGTAAGGCAGACTGGGTTCTTTTGACAACCAGTTTAGGAGAAGTAAAACTCTGAATTGAAACCATATCTACTCTGCTTAAGATTGACTTTGGGTCACATCCTACCTGTGATGGAGGGGTTGGGTAAAAACATATACAACAGAAATCTAATTAAAGAGTAAATACCTGAGTAGTCTCTTTTGTAAGATACTCTGGACCGTAATGGACAAGGGAAAAACTCAGACAAATGGACCAAAGGACAAAGAAATTGATGACGATGGACAAGGCCTTTCACTCAAGGGATGACATAGACACACTATGTCAATAAAAGGAGAAACAGAACTTGCCAACATTGTGGATTGTGTAGATGCAACAATTCAGGAGCTCAAAGATTATACAAAGAAAGACTGGTTAATGCAGCCAACAACATCAATATGAACAGAATTAACATGAAAACAAATTAAAAAATCTAGGAGAAAAAAAATATGAAGAAAAACAACTATATGGATACTAGTGAGAAACAAAAGAATTGCACATAGAAGAGGAAACCTCAAGAGAGAAACTGAATCTCAATTAACAGTAGCACAAAATAATGTTATAAGGACTAATTATATCAAAGTAAAAATAGATAAAATACTAAAAAGTAGTAAGTATAGCTTACATGATGATAGAGACAAAACAGTTAATCATATAATAAGTGAATTCAGCAAACTGGCACAGAAGGAGCACAATACAAAAATGAATATTATGACTGGGTAGGAAAGGTAATCCACTGGAAATTGTGCAAGAGATATAAATTTGATCATGATGACAAATGGTATATGCACAAACCAGAATCTGTCCAAGAAAATGAGACTCATAAAATTCTTTGGGATTTTGAGACACAAACAAATCACCAAATCCCAACCAAAATACCAGACTTACCATTATTAACAAGAAGAAAAGAACTTGCCAACTAGTAAATTTTGTTGTTCTAGCAAAAAATAGAGTGAAAATGAAATACTTGGATCTTGCCTGAGAGATGAAAAAAATGTGAAAGTGATGATGATAGTTCATACACTTTGAATGATCTCCAAAGACCTAGAAAAGAGACAAGGGAAACTGGAGATCAATCAGAATTAAGGTCATCCAGACCACGGCACAGTGAAAATTGGCTAGGATACTTAGAAGAGTCCTAGAGACCTGTAGAGACTTACTATCACTCAGATTTTCATGAAAATGCAGTTACTACTGATGTGAAAAAATTGCAAGGAGTAGAATGATAATAAAACATAATAAAGAACATGGTCTGACTAATCAAAGCTTATTTAAATATTTAGCATAAAGATTTTTGAAGAGTTTCAGTAGTAAGTAAAGTTGGTGACCGTAATTGAGGGCGACCAGAAGGCTCCCTTTTCGATAGCTACTATACTGAGGTGTAGGAAAGGGTGTTACTCCTTTCTCTGGATTGCCCCACTTTACCCTTGATACATACCTTATATTGCTGAGTGTTAAGCAAGGCAGCATCAAGTACCATTTTTAAAGCCTTTGGTATGATGCGACCTGGGATTGAACCCAGGTCTCCCAGACCATTGGCGAACACTCTACCCATTAAGTAATTTTTATTGAATTTGACGTTTTGATTTTTATAGTAAACATTTTCAAGTTTCTTTTCCATCAAATAAAGGAGATAAAAATAAATTTTTAAATGGGAGAAAAATTAATGATTTTTCATCATTTTTTATACATAATTATATACATATATATAATTATATACATATATATAACCAAATTCTTTAATTAGTTACAAAGAGAGGTTACTTAGATCATTGATCATAAAGTAAAGTGAACTTATGTAACTTTTGAACCAAGTTCAAGAATTTTCGGATTTTCTTTTTTTTTTTTCACAAATCTGTCAAGTTATTATTTATAAAGAAACTGTAGAGTGTGGGGATCAATAAATGAATAAAGTTTAAAAGAAAAGATAAAACAAATAATGAAATATACAAAAGAAAAAAACAAAATCAATAATAAAACATGAAAATAAAATATTCCACTTTCATTAAAAGTAAAACTATCAGTGCTAAAATAAACTGATTGGTTAGGTGTTTGTGTTTCACAGCATATCAGCCCTTGTAGGTTATTTAATGCCAAATCTTGTTTATACATATATATATTAAATATATATGATTTGTAAATATATACATATATATTACTGTATTGGATGGCATATAGGGCACACTTATTTTTACAAAAAATATCTTTTAAAATTCTCCTACATCTTATATGCCACATGTAGGTTTAAATTTGTGATAGCCAAAATTAGTTACCTGGCAACTCTTATTAGATTAGACTTTAGAGTAACTTTCATATACCTATTGTCATTATTTAAAAAGCTATTATGCAGATTAAAGAATATTATCATTAATAATTTGTTTGCACACAGTTAAATAGTTTCAAGTATAGAAAATGATTAAATATTTCTTTTTGACACACAAGTGGGACCCAAACTGGGTTAAAGTGGACCTGGGAGTAATGGCAATGAAGGAGTACTCCACATTCCCAAAAGCTCCAGGAATGGAGCCTCACAATCAGATAGTTTAGTGTCATATCTAAGATACTTGGAGGAAAAGACTTACCCCTCTGCAGTGATTGCAGTCAGCATATTCTACAGCCCCAGCCAACTGGGCTGCAAAAAGAAGTGAGTCTCTTTGGGCCTAACCAACTTACTGGATAACACATGCATTTTACAGCCTCCCAAAATAAGTAGTTTACATCTATAATAATTCATGGGCTTAATGAAAAAAGAAATTTCACTACAAAGAAACCCAGAAGAGTTTTTCTTTTTTTCTGGAAGGTAGAATATTTAATATTCATGCTAGATATCTATATAAAGTAATAAATAAAGCTGGTTTCTCTACATGTAGATATGTAAATGATAGTCATTTCAGACAGACCTTTGCATTTAGTTTTCAACATTATATTATTTAAAAACAGTATGTCATTATTGTACTCATAATAGCCCTGTTCTGTCAGTAGCACTTATATTAAACCCTATTTGTTATATATATATATATATATATATACCGGCTCATTGGCCTAGTGGGTAGAGCATTTGCAAACAGCCTGAGAGACTGGGGTTCAATCCCAAGTCAACTCATACCAAAGACTTAAAAAATGCTACTTGATACCTCCTTGCTTAACACTCAGCATTATAAGGTACGTATCAAGGGTAAAGTGGAGCAATCCAGGGGAAGGAGTAGTGCCCTCTCCTACACCTCGGTGTAGTAGCTATTGAAGAGGGAGCCTTCGGGTCACCCTCAACTACAATCGCCAACATATATATATATATATATATAATCATTAGAGTGAATGAAAGTTTTGATGCATTTGTTTAATGAATCATATGTAAACATCATTTTTGTTTTTACTTTGTAATTTAATAACTTCATAACAAAAGTATATTTGGCTGTATCAAAATGAAGAGAGAGAAAATGTGTGAGTGTAAATAATAAATATTCAAGTGATATTTTGAAATCATCTTTGGTTAATGTTGATAGAAATAGCATTTAAAACTTTTGTAAAATTTAGATTAAAATGTACAATAAACATAGATATTTACATAACTGCATTAAAAAAAAAAATTTTTAAACCAATAAACAAGTTTTAAAATATCATCATCATCATCATGTCACGCCATCAGCACGGATCTCCCTGACCCTCTCTCGCTACCCTTCTCTATCGTCCATCACTTCCGAGAGGTCTTCAAGGCTACATCCTGTATCAGCACGGAGCTGTGGTATATAGGTTCTAGCTGGTTGTCCTACCTTTGCTTGTCCATGTGAATGAAATTTATATATTTTCTATATACTAAAAACTGTTGAATTTGTACAGTTAGAAAAAAAAGAAAAAAGATTCAATTTGATAAAACCCAATGCGATTTTTTTTTCTTATAAAAATTTATTAAAAAAAAAAGATTTAAAACCTTTTTGTCTTTGTATTCTTTTTGCTTGAATTATTATTTTTTTCTTTCTCGGGAGTTAAAAGGTCTTCACATTTCTTAATATTCTCCTCTTGACTCGACTTGGCTTTTTTCAAAGGAGGGGCTGATTTTCCAACAAAGTCATCTGCAATTAAATAAAACTCATTAAAACATCAATTTTCAAAATCTTGTATAAGGATCTAAAATTCTTTTTTCTTCCAAAACAAAATATATCACCAGAAATTAAAAACAGAAAGAAATTCAGAATACATATATGTATTTACCCAAACCTCTCCACCACAGGTAGGATGTGATACAAGGTCTATTTTTTGGCAGAGTAATAAATGATTTAAACAAGACTGATTGCATTTCACATAACACTAATACCCTTGGGAAAGGTATGAATCCAATTATTCTCCCTCCAGCTATGGGTAAATCGTAGGACAGACTGGGTTCTTCAGCCTTGGTGAGGCAACTAGTCTCGGAGAAGGAAAAATCTGAATTCAAACCTGTTAAATTCTGCTAAAAAATTGACCTTGAGTCATATCCTACCCGAGTGGAGGGGTTGGTAAATAAATATATAAATGATTTAAATTCAGTTTTCCTTCTTCTAGATCGGTTGCCTCACCAAGGATAAAGAACCCAGTCTGCCCTAGTATTTATGTATACATGAAAAAAGATGGATTCATTCTATTTGTAAGAGTGTTAGTACAAAGTAAAAAGCAAAACTGCCTCATGTCATTGATTTTTTTTCCTTTGAAAATAACTGTTACACTAAGCACACCTTTAAATGTATTCAGAATACAAATAGTTTGTCATTATTTGGGGCTAAGCCAAAAAGCTTTATCATTAGTTACATTCATTTTTTTTTTTTAAATGACTCGCTTTTGATTTTATTTTGTCAGCAGAAAATCAACATGAATTTATTAAATTGTTAAAACTGATATTTTTGTGAAGTTTTCACTGATCCATCAAATTCATTTGATATTGTACCTTTGGATTATTATTCATTCCAGTCTCTATAAAATTCTTTTAAAAAAAAAAATTTTAATTGAAACTCCCTAGACAGCCCAGTCGACCGGGGCTGTAGAATACACTTACTGCATCTCTGCAGAGGGGTAAGACTCAGCTTCCAACGAGTGTCTTGGATATGACACTAAAAAATTTGATAGTGAGGCTCTAGTAATGATGGAGTTTTGGGGAATATGGAGTACCCCTTCATTGCCATTGTTCCCAGGTCCACTCTGGCCTGGAGAGGTAGTACCTGATGGGACCCTATCTATGGGTCAACTAGAACTGTTTGACATTTAAACTAAGTGTAACAAATGACTTATGCTAAAGTGAATTTCTTGAAATAGAACTGTTTGATCACCTAACTGTATGTAAAAAAAATTACTGTTGTTTAATACTTAGAACTATTTTATTATGTTACTTATGTTTACAAATCATATTTACCTAATATATATGTATAAATTAGAATTGGCATTAAATAACCTACAATGGTTGATATGCCATCAAACCAAACTAACCGCCCTGGAAGACTACAAAAGGTTTCTAGAGTAATTTGCTGCTGAAAAAGCTAAAAAAGTTCTTGAAGGGTAGAATCATGAAGTTGTTATTTAATAAACTTTGCTGAGTCTGGTACACAGGCCTCAGTTTTTTTACAGTACCTGCTATCGCTAAGTGGTCACTCGTCTAATTACTGACCCCGCATATCATTGCTTGACTTGGTATTTACTAAGTTTTGCTCAGTTTAACACTTAGGCTTCAGGTGCTTACAGTTACAGCTGTTACCAAGTGGTCACCCATCTAAGTACTGACCAGGCTCATCATTGCTTAACATTATTTACCAAGCTTTGCAGAGTCTGGCAAACAGGTTTACAGTACCTGCTGTTACTAAGTGGTCACAGATAAAGAAATGTAGACGTTTATTAAACTTAGCACAAAACCAGAAATATAGAGTACCCACTGAGAACTAAATTCACAAACAATGGTTTGCTTACCATAACACCATGTGAAGTCCCAGGATGGAATTATAAAATTGCTTAAAAGATGGGAAAAGATAATGGAACAAAATGGTAAATATGTAGGCATATCAGTATGTTCTCAGCCTAATGATGGAAAAAAGGATTTTACAAAATAAACATTTTTCAACATTATCTTCTTTGTCAATGTATTTCATTCAATCAGGAATATTAATTATATAAATCAAGGATTGCCAACATTTCAGCCCAAAGCCACAATCTTAAAAGACGGAAAGAAAAAAATGCTATATTCACAAAGGTAACAATCATAATTTATTAATGAGATTTCTAATGTTGTTTACAATCACAAAAAGGTGTAATATCAGTATTAAATGAAGATGTTGACAAAGAGAGCACACCAAACAAGTGATGATTTGACAGTTGTGAACAGAACATATTTTTGACATGTCTCATTTTGAAAAAGAACTGTTTACAGCAGTATGTAATGCCAAACATGCTCATTAGTTGCTAAGTTTGGGTGATAGGTTGGTGAATCATCTAGATGAAAGCACATGGTTCTTAATGAAAGTAAGGATGTGGCAAGCAAGAAACTTGGACTTTTCTGAACACTGAAGATTAATGAGTTCCATCGGCAGTTGTAATGGTACTTCTTTGTAGTCAACATCAAAAGCCTAAGAGAAAATTTTTACAGTTGGGTGTTGAGGACCCCTGATATAGATCAAACATTATACAGTGAAAATTTCAGATTGAAAGTCAGCAAATAACTACATGTCAGATTACAGGCTTATTGATCCTTCCTTGACTGTTCATCAAGTTAATGATAAAAATAATTTTATTTTTATTTAATAATCCAAACTTGTTTCTTAGGGAGGTGGGGAGTCCTTATGGTGCAGTGGCTAACGTGCTGGACTGCAACATCATAATAAGCAAGTTCAAACTCCAGTCATAAAAATGTATTCACTTTTGTACTAATGCCCCTTAGGAAAGGTATGAACCCCCCTTGTCCATCCAGCTATGGGTTAACAGAACCACTACCATTCTTCTATAAGGATGACTTTGGCATTAAATAACCCACAAAGTTTCATATGCCATAAAACAAAGAATCCAAGCCAAACAAACTTCTTTTGTCTACACAATATATTTGGTAGATTGCTTAATGCAGGATTTTTTTAATGTTATAGAAAAATCAATTGTAGGATTATGATAATAATAAATTTTATTAAAGCAAAGAAAAGTGTATACAAACAAAACAAAAGATTGTAAGTGGAAAGAATGTCCAGTACTAACTGATAAAAGTTACTGGGTCAAAATCATTTTCTTTTGTTATTGTTTGTGTGGTAGCAAAGAAAATAGGCTTCAAGTGAAAACAGAAATAAGAGCATTCATTACATGGTGACTTGGTTATTGAAGAACTTAATATTATGAATATCGAGACACAAAGTATATATCATACAGAATTTGGCATGCAGGCCCCTGGCGGGCATCCAAATGAAAGATAAGATAGATGTTAGGTCTTAGTGATGGCTGGCTGGAAAGAGATTAATTTTGGGCCTTTTTTTCTTTAGATCTAGAGTTCTCTTTGATGAAAAAGAAAAACACCACAGAAAAAGCAAATAATTCAAAATTTTGTATGTATTAACACTAGATTCAATAACTCCTATCCTAAACCATTTTGCGTAGCAATTAGTCCATCCCTAGGCAATAAAAGGGAGTCACCTCTGTTGTAACTTTTTTCAATAACCCAAACAGAAGTGATCACTTCGACAGCTACCATTCATATGACAAAGTTGGACCAAAATTCAACAGGCTCCTCACACCAACTTTTGGGACGAATGCAAGAGAAAAATAAATGATCTTATAAAAGGCTAATTTGATCCAGGAGTAGAAAGGATCCCAGCAGCAGAGAGGCAATATGTCCAACAAATGGCTCAACTAACCCAGATGGTCAGTATGAGATGCTACCAGCAGTTGCCATACCAAACTTAAAGAGCTCAGTCTATTCTACTATTTACCAATAGCCGTAGTAAGAATAGTTGGATTCTCAGGGATATTAACATTATATGAAATGCAAATGACCTTGTTCAGAATTTGAACTCAAGTAGCCAAGTCCACTTCCTACAAAGACAACTGTTTTCTTTTTCCACATAAAAATGAATACACATAAGGATACAATTCTTAATTATCTTTAAACTTACCATCACTTTCATCACTATTGTCATTTTCAAGAAAAGATGTATAATCAAGATGCTTTTTGACTCTGCAAAGGAGAAAAACACTCCGATGAAATATTTTTTTCTACATTATCATTTGAAAAATAATTCCAAATAAATTTCAGCTACGAAAAAATGATTATTTTAAGAAAAACTAATATCTCCATTGAAAAACAAATAATTTTTATAGGCTTTTTAATTTTTAAGGTCTATGTCTAGATTTTTTGAAAATTTGCGGTTAAGACCAAGTTAAAATCCTACATCAGAGTTGAATATTACAGATATAGTCCCAATAATAACGGAGTACCCAGTGACAAAAACTTATTACTCTACTATAAGATATTACTCTACTATAAGATAAACCTGCTAACCATTGTTTTATTGGGGGCAATTGGATATTGTTAAAATGATAGTTTTTATTTTCATCCTTTTGTTTTCAGTTATTTGTTTTTCATGAAGAAATTTTTTTTGTGTTTTGAATGATAGAAGAACAAAATAAGAATAAATCACATTGATTAAATCATAGGAGAAAACATGCAAATAAATAAATATATTTCTATAAATTTAGTTTGGTTTATTTAATGGCATATCAACTCCTTATGGATTATTTAATACCAAAATTTAAATCATTTGTAAAGATTTGTTTGCAATCATAATTATTTTCAATATTTAATTGCGTTTTTTTATTGCATTTTTTATTTGTCAATAATCATGTTTGCACCCAGTTATATGGTATCAAGTATTCCTATATAATACAAATAGTTTACACACAGTTGTACGATTTCAAGTATTCCTGTCTAATACAAATAATTATATGGTTTTAAGTAATTATTTCCATTTAATATTAATCATTTGTTTATGTACAGTTATATGGCTTCACGTAACTAATGATAATCCTTTATAAACAATTATAGCTTCAAGTAATTATTCTTAATACAAATAATTTACAGTTCAATGATGAAATTCAAAAACTTTAAGAGGTTCTCTCACTATCACAATCTCTAGCAGCAAACTACGCTTACTGTCTCGATATATGTGCAAAGGTTGATCTTTAGGTTGCCACATGCTATAGACTAGCAAATTAAATTATTAATTTTAGTTATTTTCCTGAATTAAAAAAAATGTCAAAATAAATAACAGATTGAGAATTTCTGATTTAAGCTAACAGCCAGTTCTCAGGATAAATGAAATTCCAAGAACAAGTTCCAACAAACTGGTAAGAACTGGCTGAATCCCCTCACTGGTTAAATGGCATCAAGTATTCCTATCAAATACAAATGATTTATACACATATAGATTAAAGTAACTATTCCTATTTAAAAATAGTTATTTGTTTGTACACAAATATATGGTTTCAAGTAACTAATTCATAGAAAAAAATATAGCTTCAAGTAAGTATTTTCAATACAAACAACTCGCAGTTATTCAGTATTCCTATTCAATTATTCCTATTGAATACAAATAATTTTCAAACAGAACTATTTGACCTATTGATAGGACCCCAGCAAGTATTACTCTTGATCAAAATGAACCTGGGAGTAATGGCAATGAAGGGGTATACCACACTCCCAGAATTCCAAAACTGGAGCCTCACCACCAGATACATTTGGAGGGGAGGGTGTTTCACCCCTTTGCAGAAGATACAGTTGGCATATTCTAAGCCCCATCGATTTGGATTTAAATCTTTGGTTTTAAGCTTAAAACAATTATTAGAAAAAGTAAAAATGATTATTTTGTGCTTCAGTTAACAAAACTAGTCAATAATGGAGCAAAAATTTTTGTGTGTTTAAAAAAATAAATTATAAAAAAAAACGGCTACAAGTTTAAGTGCTGCTTGTTTTTTGTTTTTTTTTACTGTGATCAAATATCTATGAGATAAAAACAAACTCGAGTAAGTAATTATCAATTTATTTGAAATCAATTTCAGGCATAACATAGCCATATTTGAAAATTTTTTTTTGTAATATCGTCCAAAGAAAGCATCACTATGTATGATCAATGAAAACAGTTCGGGTTCAAGCAAACATCACGCAATTATGACAAACCCACCAATTACTTGTTGTCACTGAGGTTTCATGAGATGATGAAATAATTTTAGACTCCCTTATTCAACTCTACCACAAAAGCTAACATATACACATGGATAATTTATTACTTTCTGAGATGAACAGCGCTATAAGTTTTTCTCCTACAGGCCCAGATTTTAACTCCATCATCAATTATCAATTCCCATTTGGTATGTAGATATCTTTTTCACAGAGTTAAAATTAGCACAATGCTGAAACAAATTATTTTCATAAACTCCATTACACAGTTATATAGTATCAAGTATTCCTATCAAATCGGAATAATTTTTAAACAGATCTATTTAACCCATAGCTGGGACCCTAACAGGTACTGAGTGGACCTGGGAGTAATGGCAATGAAAAGGTTCTCCACACTTCCAAGATCCTTATCATAAGATGCAGTTTAGTGCCATAACCAAAACACCAAAGCCCAGTCGACCGGGGCTGTAGAATACACTGCACTTCTGCAGAGGAGTAAAAACCTCTTCCCAATGAGTGTCCTGGATATGACACTAAATAATCTGATGGTGAGGCTCCAGTAATGTTGGAACTTTGGTGAATGTGGAGTACTCCCTCATTGCCATGGCTCCCAGAGTCACTCTGGCCTGGAGTGGTAGCCCTCGATAGGGTCCTATCTATGGGTCAAATAGAACTCTTTGACATTTAAACTGAGTGTAAACAAATGATATATACTAAATTGAATTATTTCAAATAGAACTGTTTGATCATTTAACTGTGTGTAAACAAACAACTGATGTTTAATTGAATTGTTAGTTATACATAACAATAATTGGAACTATTTAACTTTGTCAACTTATGCTAAATTGATTCATTTGAAATAGAACTGTTAGATCATTTAACTGTGTGTAAACAAATGACTGATGTTTAATAAAATTGTCAGTGATACATAACAATACTTAGAACATTTTAACTGTGAGCAAACAAATAGATAATGTTGAATAGAATAATTAGTGTTAAATAGCAATACTTGTAACCACTTCACTGGCAACAAAAATGAGATTAATACTGAATAGAATTATAAGTGTTAGCAATAATTGAAACCATTTAATTATGTAGAAACAATTGCAAGACTCGTGTGCAAATAAATTCGTTCTAATTCATTTAAAAATGAAATTACAGACAAACTAATCTCTTGCATATTATGTATATTTATTTAAATGTGTACAAACAAATAACTGATGTTAAATTGTGACTGTTATATAGCAATACTTGAAACCACTTAACTGTGTGCAAACAAACGAGTGATAATAAATAGAATTATTCGTATTAGATAGCAATACTTGAAACCATTTAACTGTGTGCCAGAAAAAATCAGCACTGGCTCGTTTAAAAATGTTATCAAGAAAATGTGTTTACAAATCCTATATATTTAATATATATGTAAAAAGAGGATTTGGCATTAAATAACCTACAATGGTTGATTTGCTGTAAAACCAAAGCAAACCAAACCAGAATACCCCTAGGGGCGGTCTTAACCTTCTGCAAAGGATACAGCCAGCTTATTCGAAAACCCGACCAACAAGGCCAACCAGACTGACATAACAAAAACTTTAAAATTCAGTTTCTCTGTTTTATTTACTTTTAAATTTTAATCTTCCATCATAAACTTTTCTTTAAGTACTGGTTTCAAAATCTAACAAATATATTGCATCTAAACATTAGCACATAGTTCCGTTTAAAATATTAATACTATTGAATAAAAAACATATTACCCGTAAAAGCTAAACTTAAGAAAGAAAATTGTTTATTCTCTATCCAATGTATCTTGGCAATTCAAATTTGCAAGATCTAGAAAAAGCAGTTTAATGTTTACATTTAAATTTGAACATTTACTAATACTAAAGTTCATTCATTAAAAAGCCTTAACGTACTTCTGCTTAACGATAGCAAACAGTGAATGTAAATATTTATTTCGATTGTTTTTATTTTTTTCATATTACTTACCTCTCTGATCTCCTTCCAGCCATACTAAAAAAAAAAAAGAGAATTATTTACACACTTCCAACACTCTTCTTACAAATTTCCCTCCACTTTTTCGAAGTTGCCGATATAAACACACAAAGCTAGACATGAAATTGTAACTTTATTTTCGTATATTTTGGGGCTTTTTTAATAGTTTTCATTTTTTCATGTTATTTCAGTATTTGAAAAATATTTATAAACCTTGATTAAAAAGTACATTTTAAAGAATGACGATTTGATTTTCATTTGTATTTCTTCTTTCAATATTAATAATGTGTAAAATATTTTTTTAGAATGATTTTGACAATAAGAAATATAGATGAAACTTTTTCAATGAGTGTGTTTTTTCTTTCTTTCTTGGTTCGTCTATCTGTAACTTCTGGCTAGATTATTCGCATTATTTACAAGTTTCAAAAGACTGTATTTGTCGAAGTTTGTTATATACACACCGTTTCAGTTGTTTTACCCTACGGCCATCAGTTTTTGTTTTTGTTTTAGTTTTTTGTTTTTTGTCATAATCAATAACCTTTTGTTCAATCCACTAGGGTAGATTGTGCTCATTTTTCATGGTTGATTGATTGATTGATTTTAACGGTATGTCAACCCATCTAGTGCTTAGAGTTTGGGGAATCCCGCATAGTGTACATTCATATTTACATTTTTGTCAAATTGTTTCTTAAGAGATTTTTTTACACACAGTTATATGATAATCAAGTATTCCTATCAAATACAAATAATTTGTGCATAGCTGTATTGCTTCAAGTATTCCACTCTGAAACTAATAACTATATAGTTCCAAGCAATAATTTCTATTTGATAATACTCATTTGTTTGCACACAGTAACTAATAATAATAATCCTCAGTAAACAGTTATAACTATAGGATACAAATTTTTCTGTTCTTAAAATAAGCAATAAAAACATACTTAAGAACATTGTAGAAATTTAGGATCAAACCCGTATTAACATTTAAATTACATTTTTATATTTTTCAACCAATCAGCTAAAAACATGGAATAGAACATTCTAGAAAATTAGGATCGGAAGTGAACCTACAGAAAATATTTAGGCTCGAAAATAAAATAGTAAAATACTAATCTGATTGGTCAATAAATGTCTACGCGCAAAAGTTTTAGGACGATTCTTTGATCCACCTGTAGGATATAAATAACACAGAGTTAGGAAGCCAGACAGACAAGACACAAGCTTACACACAAAAGAAGACAAAGAGAACACAAGTCACTAAGCCAGTAGCCGATATTATGTCCAACCAATTCCTTTCCTTCCTCAACTAAAGTTCGTGACCTCTTTTCAAATGACCGAGAATTATTTTCAAAAGGAAAACCCGACAAACTTTCTTTCATCAACGAGACACGCTGTCACCAAAGTCATAAAACCCGCTATAAACTTAATGTAAGTAAGAAAGACTTATTTACGGACTTCGTTAACATGACTCTACGCACATCTTTAAACAAATTTATTTTCCTTTTGTCAAACTTCATTTTCTAAAAGGTCATTTACACATCATATATTTTTGTTAGTTTTCATATTCTGTTATATGCATATTAAATTGTTTGTTGTTTAATGTTCGTTGTGTTCTATTCCATTTCTTTTACGTGATTGTAAAGTTTTGTGTTGTATTTGTGGTGGGAATAATTTAGAGAGCAAATCAACAGAAATAACCAAATTACATACTCCCCCCCCCACATAACTACAAATAATTTACAGTTGTATGGCATCAAGCGTTCTTATCTAATCCAAATAATTTTCAAACATCTATTTAACTCATAGACAGGACTTTAACAATAACTACCACTTTATATCAGAGTGGAGCTGGAAGTAACGGTAACACTACCCAGATCTCCAGAAGTGGAGCCTCATCATCAGATGCATTTTAGTGTATGGAAGATGAGTTGGCGGTTTAGTTCTCGAGGTTTTTGTTGGAAACGAAACTTCGAGCGTCGTTCCACAATTAACAACACAAAGAATATCAACAACGCAGACAAAAGAAAATTCACAACAATGATAATATAAAATAGATAATTTTTACACCTAAACAAACTAGGAAAAGTGAATACAGAGTAGCAAATGTGCGAATATGTTTGTTAGGTGATTGTTTGTGTGGTTGTGTATTATACAAATATTATGCGGATGTAAACGTGTGTTGTTCGAACATATCTGTGTGTACGTGTGTTCGTCGTTAAGACAAAAAGAGTAAAAAAAGAGGACAATTCCAACTCACATATGTATATGTGTGTGTATGTAAGCATCTAAACTAAAAAGTACATAGCAGCGAAGTATACGTCTGCCAGCTGACTGAATATATGTATATGTGAAGCGATCTCGACGTCCATGGAAAGTTTAGTGTATTGAAAGATAGTAAATGTATCAATTTTGATATGGCTATGAACGTAGTTTTGCATGCTGTATGTTTTATCATTTTCGGGAGCGTGTGTGAAACTGTCGAGTTGTCTGGAGCTGTGTCGCTCGCTGGGGTGAGCTGAGAATGAGAGCGAAAGCTGTCAAGCTGAGAGTGGGAGAGTGGGACTGTCAAATGCGAGAAATATATATAAAAACACAAGATTTATTTTTGCGCGGGACAAATTCAAAACGCGCGGACATAGTTGAAAGCACTGGAACGTGACTGTTCTGTCCAATCAGGTCCCCTAAACTATTTGATTTATTGACTCTTTGCTACTTTTGTTTCCTGAACAAGTGAGTCTTGAATCCTATTTTTCCAGCATTTTCAGCTCTGCATGCTCCACACCGACCGTTTAAAATATAGGCGTGTAAATCCTATTGTGTCATAACCCAGGACACCCTGTTGCTGGACCGATTAGATACGTCGATCCTGCAAATGTTTATAAGGAGAGAGTGACGCAGTGCGGACTAGGCAAGGATGACAAAGGTATGATGGTTAATGTTTAAATGCTGTGTTTTTATTGGGCGATTCGTATACAAAGAATTAGTGTGTGTGCAGAATCACTGTGGCTGAATATTGTCTGCATAGTCTCTTAGGTGTCGTTAATTCGTGATGTCGAATACAGTCCATGTTGGTATTGGTATTGAAAGTGTAGACTTCGCTGTCGAATAGTTTTTGTTGACAACGAGTCTAGAAGATAAGGATCGGGTTTGATGCTCTTGGCAGATCGTAGGTGTAGCTGCATGGCCAAGTATCTGGAGCTAGTTAGAGACTGGGGAGTTTCATGTTGCTAAAGCTGGATGATCGCTGTCTCGATCGTTAAGTCGCTGGTTACCTGGGAGTGTAGTCAATACAAGTCTCAAAGAGTCAACGATAGTCCAAGCAGTGTCGTTAGCTTGTGGATGAGTCCTTGAATCCAAGTATCTATGGCGTCTGGCGGTGCTGCTATGTTATCATCCCTATTGTGGGGATTTTTATAAGCCCCGAAAAGCCCGGTCTATTCCTACGTTTTGTAAAAGAATAAACCGCACAGAAACAGCAGTAGAGATTTGGGTGAGAGCTTTTGAAGAAAGGAAGACGAACGACTTATACATGCAACAAAATTTATATACAACAACAACAATAAACAGGGTTTTACACCAAATGGAATAAACAACGAACGTGTAAGTAACAGTTCAAAAAAGAGTTCACAAGATTCCGATAGGTGATAGGGTTTTGTAAGGTTTAGTTGCAAGGTTGTTATAAGGTAAAGTAGGTTTGATAAGGTGTTTGAAGGTAAAATGGGTTTGCAGATTAAATGCCTGCTGGAACTTAACTGTGTGTGTGTCCTGTTCCTTTAAACTCAGCACGTGCATTCGTCGCTCTTGGGTCCAGGGTGGTGGAAGGTACCAAATAAGTATGTCGTCAAGGGGCTGCTACGAAAAGGACCTGTGCTAACAGTGTTGGTAGTGGAACCAAAAGAGAGAGAGTCTCCAGTGGAGCTCCTTTTTATAATGGATGCCACGTGACCCCAAGGGGCTGCTGCTGTTCGGTGAAACAGGATCACTAGTTCCTTAGCAAAATTTCTACACTATAGGACCTGCAAAAGACCTTTAGAAAGAATTGATGAAAAGCAAGATTTATAATCCTTAAAAACACTGGTATTGGGACTTTCAAATTTTAGCCTTTAAAAGGACTTTTGAAACTGCAGCTGGGATTAGTTAGATTCTGGCATCGACTGGAACTGAAACTTTGGCTGTGATTGGTTAGAGCTGGAGCTTGGCATCTTTCTGCTAAAGCTGAAGGAGAGGCGTTTGATAGAGGTGTGTGCTGGTACCAGCGAAAGGAGCTCGAATTACTCTTTTTGCCTCTGGGCAAGAGCCTGTTTCTAAGTGCTGTTTGTTGTTAGTGGCTGCTTTTATATAGCAGAGAAGGATGGCGTGACTGATGGTTTCTACGTGTCTTCACCAAAGACAGTAAGCCTCTCTTTAATTGAGAAATAATGAAATAAATCCTACCGATAAGAGAAACTTACAAATGCAACCCATTTTGCTCAACTATTAGAAACTGTTTTCGAGACAGTCTGGAGAATTAATTTATCGCGAAAAAAACCTCTGTGTTGGTACTGGAAAATTCCACTTTCTGTCCAACCTGGCAATGCTATTATTGTCGATGCTAGAGTTCATTTCTGGTATCGGTGAAAATTTCCGTTAGCTGACGTCATAGATGACTTTGCGTATTTTTTAGCAGGGATATTTCATTTGAGTAGCTAGTGAGACTACGATAACCTCTTTAACGAGAGATGTTATTGTTATTATTTTTAGTGAAGAAATGTATTCTTGCACGTGTGTGTTATTCCCTCGCTAATTGTTGTTGGAAGATAAAGGAGGATGAAGAAGCAAGAAGACGAAAATGCCGTAAGGTTTTACGTGAAGGTTTTTAATGGCAGCATAGAATAAAGGGTTTACGCTTATGCTGCAAGTCTCGTAGGAAGGAAAGAAGTAAGGAAACGAAATGAAGTTATGATAGAGCTGAGAAAGCATTTTAGCAGTTAAATGCCTGAGCGAAAAGTGCATCGTTAGGTTAAGGCATTGTTGATTGTATGAGGGAGATATGTTCGCCATTGGTGTAGCAAAAGTCGTGTTGCTGGTTAAGGACCGGAACGTTATAGTCACCGTGAGTTTGTGGTTCTGGTTGTTTCGGGGAGAAGCGTGAATGTCTCCTGAAAATGTTGCCCAGTGAAGAAGTAGCTAGGTGTCGGAGCGGAATTTTCCATCGCAGTTGACATAGCCAATACTGAAATTTACTAAAATTTGTTCCTGTGTGTAGCGCATTGAATTCATCTAATTCATTTTCAACTGGGAAACCTTGGTCCAAGAGAATAGACACAAGGGATCCATAAATTAGATAGCTTTCCTCATTGTGCTGCTGCTGCTGCTGCTATTGAAGAGCAGACAGTAAGACGTCTATCCTGAACAAAGTTGTTCTGCCAAAGAGGGTATTTTACGGCTTCCCCCATTTGTGCGGCCCGGAAAGATGGTCCGGGATGAATAGGATAAGTCATCCTGATTGGGTGAAATTATGCGTCGACCTTAACGGTCGAATTAGATTACGCACCAAACAAAAATACGAAATTCTTTCTGCTACACCTCTTTTATAAGAGTCTTACTTCACTACAGGTAAACAGCATATTTTAAGCCCAGCCAACAATGCAACATTCTAATCAGGAGTAATATCGCGACCAACTCCCAAACATAAACAGATCGGATTACTCACACTCCCAAGAAAAATTACATCCGGTTACAGCCGGAAATGACGAAGCCTTTTTCGACCCTGACCTGCCGTTACAGCTAAGAAAAGGGAATAAATTACATCTAACAACATTTACAGAACACAACTGCCAAAAATAATTCTATTAAAAATAGAATGAATTATCTTCGGTAGCCTATATCAGGCTAAAGAAGGACTTTATTTCTCCGCCCATTTTTTATAAAAGAACTTTCTATTTACGTGGCCCGGCAGAGTGGTGTGGCGTTCCCTTTATATAAACAAGCACCGAGGTCAACCATTAGAGTTCGCTTTACTCTCCAGAGCCCGTTCTAGACTTTGGTTTAGAGCGAGACTCCGAAAAGGAACAATGGTAGACTTGAGGCTGTAAGGCTTCCAACTTCGGCTGGGCTACCTCCGGGTGGGTGAGCTGCATTATTGACTCCTTTTGACAAGCTTCGGCTCATCAGGTTCACATTGCACTAAGTGAGCCGATGAGCAACATAGACCAGCAGGGTTCGAGCCTCGGCTCGTTCCCGACCTTCCCCTACCCCTATCCCCACTTTAATCGGCCTTCGGGCTATTGACCTTGTGTCGAGCCTTGTCTGGTGGAAGACATTAACAAATAGGGAGTTCGATTTACAAAGCTCTCAGGAGCCCACTCTCAGAGCGAGGTATCCACAATCCTACATCTCGTGGTTGCATTCGCCTTTCCATCACATAGATATGCAAAAAAGGTCCTTTTCAGGACCATAAGAAGTCACCTTCTGCGGATTGAAGTATCTCTGACGGCCCTGACAGACTCGTCGAAGCAGACTGCTCGGGGGCAAACACGAAGAGAACTCTAAGACAATCCGGTCTTAACCACTCGGTCGGTTCCGTTCGTCCGTTTGGCTGCGCAGCGCTAAAGGCACGGGTTAACCTTTAGCTACCATTTCCCTATCTGCGCAGCGCTAAGATACCGCCAATCTTAGCCGCGGCCTCCTGGCCGGTTCGCTCGATACCGCAGAGCTTTGGCACGGAAAAGCCTTAGCTACCGTCTCCGATACGTCCGCACAGCTTTGGCTCGGCAAAGCCATAGCTACCGTCTCCAATACCTCTGCACAGCTTTAGCACAGCAAAGCCATAGCTACCATCTCGATAGTCCGCACAGCTTTGGCACAGTAAAGCCATAGCTACCGTCTCCAATACGTCTGCACAGCTTTGGCACAGCAAAGCCATAGCTACCGTCTTAGATACGTCCGCACTGCTCGGGGCACGACAAAGCCCTAGCTTCACCGATTCGCTCGCTCGACTTATGTGGTAAGGCCTGGCAAACCTTAGCCACGGCTTCCCTGTCCGTTTACTTGGTCCGTATTACTAAGACACGGTTAAGTCTTAGTCACCACATTCGCTCGACTCTTCGCGACCAAGCTGCCAACACCGACTTCGACCACGGCGCTCAAGCAATGCAGCATCCAGTCCACGTACGACTTGCTGTACGGACTGCCCTAGCATTGTGTGACGGGGAAATAAACTAAAATCCCTAAACGGGACTTTATTTTCGCACGTGTGAAGACGGGGCAGGTTGGCACTTGATCCCCTACAGAAATAAGTCCTGTTCAGAGTTCTTTTCTCAGGCAGATAAGAACTGGCATATTACGTGAGGGAATAATTTAGGGCCAGACTGGCCACCGCTGGCAAAGGGGTCCAAAATTTCACACTATCACACACCCACCAGGCCACTAAACTTCTTTCCCTTAGATAATTGAAGAATACGGGCCTATAGGTCTTAGTTGTAATAATATTAATATTGCTACGGTCGGCAACTCCGGTTTCCCTTGTGATACTTTAGGAATTAGTAGGACAGTTCTAAGCAAGATAATATAAGGCGAATAGAAGCTGAAAGGAAAGCATGGAATAATAACATAGACCACATGGTAAAAATGAAAATACATAGGTTCTTTACTACGGTTATATACATATATATGTTCAAAATGTCAAAGATATATAATAGGATAGTCCATGAATATAAATGTCTTTTCTTGGCTTTTATCCTTTTTCAAATTGAGAGAGAGAGGTAAACAAAATTTGGGTGTAAAGGAAAAATGTCCCAAAGTTACTTATCTTATTTTTTTGACGGGGTTCCACTGGAGAATTTCTCTTCTTTCACGGGCTAATAGACTTTGTTCTGTTTTTAGTACTGGCTTGGAGGATTTTGGAATCCTTCGTGTCTCAGTCTTTTGTCTTTAGCCCGGAGTAAAATGGCTATCGTCCGTCTGCCACCAGACTTGCTCAAAAACTCCCTTTTTTTGTATTTACTTCCGTTGAGGGGAAGGGAACCCCACTTCCGTTTGGGGTCCCCCCACCAATCATTTGGCTTCATTTTCTCTTTCCCCTTCCGATGTCCGGCGACCCAAGGTCACTTAAGTGCGACATCTGTGTGACCCACATTCATTTCTAACGGTCACTTTTTGACTGCTAGATAATTTTAGTTCAACGGGGGGAGAGTATCATTCCCACCTCCTCGTCTCCGTGAGCCATCACGTGACACCTCCCCACTTAAGAGAAGAAAGGGAGATGAATAGAAATACCATAGAAAAAAAAAGGCAATTCAATTCACTGTTCTTTCTCCTTTTCTTTCACTTTTTTTTTCTCACTTTACTTTTCTTTCATCCCCTTTCTTCTTCACGCTTTGACGAATTCTTTCCTTTTCCTTTTTTTCGTCCTTCCTAATTTTCACTATAGGGGAAAACAATTTCTCTTCTCTTTCTTTCTCTCTCTCTCTCTCCCTTTTCTTTTTCTTTAATCTCGTTTTCCTTTCTTTCTTTTTCTCTCTCGGCTTTTGGCCGTATCATATTTCAAACCTTGAGGAGGTAAGTCCTTCTTTCTTTCTTTCTTTCTTCGTCACTTTTGACGACTTTATAATTTTAATTGTCAAGCTTTGGGGAGAAAACTTCCTTTTCTTTTCTCTCTTTCCCCTATTCGTCACTTGTTGACGAACCACTTTCTCGTCCATCTCATATTTCAACATTGGGGACGAGAATTCCTCATTTTCTTTAGTTTCTCTCTCTCTCTTTCTTTCTCTCAACAACTATGAAAGAATATTCTGCTACTACATTTTCGTGGGGCGTTAGAGAAATAAACTTGGGTACTTTTTTATTAATTTTTCTAAGCCCTCTCTTTCTGAAACAGACAACTGGCCTAATTTTTCCTCGAATTTATTCGGCATTGCCGAGTTCTCAATTTTTCGAGGTTGGCCTTCTTGACGGACATATCTCTTCAATTTGTTTGTGTGACACACTTGTGTCTTCTTCTTTCCCTCGTTGGTATCAATTCTGTATGTCCTCTTGTCTATTCTCTGTGATATTACGTAGGGACCTACATATTGTCCATCACAGTGTGGTCCTTTATTTGATGACAGTAGCAGGACTTCGTCGCCCTTTTTGAATTCTTCCTTCTTAGCCACTTGTGAGGGTCCTCTTATTTTCCTCTTATCCTCTCGATAAGTATTAGGGAATTTATTCCTAATACTCGTTGGACCTTCATCTTTTCTCTGACGACTGGTCCTTTTCTCTTTCCGTTTATTGAGGTGTGGAAGGTTCACTTCTTTTCTTTCCACCTTCTCACTTTGCGAGCGACCATGTCGTTTGTGCCGCCCACGTGGCTCAGCCGCCATCTTGTCTTCCTGTTTGGCGTTCATTCTCACCATCTTTTTTTTCTTCATTTTTGGCGCTCATTTTCGCCAACTTCTTTTCATGTTTGGCATTCATTCTCGCCATCTTTCCATCTTCATTTATGGCGCTTATTTTCGCCATCTTTTCCGGGTGACACTTTTTTGTTCTTACTTCATTTCCCAGTATGAGGGAAATTCCTTTCATAGGTAGTTTGTCTACCACACCAACTTTAATTGGTCCATCTTTCCACTGGGACTTAAGGGTTATTTTACACAGCGGTATTTTTACCCTCTTTCCGCCGATACCCTCTATCATCACAGTCTCACGTGTTGCTTCTATTATCCTTTTAGGTAATTTACTTCGTAGAAGTAACGACTGAGATGCTCCGGTATCTCGTAAAATTGAGACTTCCACTGGTCCTCCATGTGGGCCTCTTATCATCCCTTTTTTCGTCCAGGGTCGATAGGACTGGTTTCCTCTAGGTGTTGTTACAGCTCCTTGAGGTTTTCTCGGCTGGGTCTGGTTTCTTTCAGGACCTTTTCCAAGCTGACACCTTATGGCTATGTGACCAGCCTTTCCGCATTTGTAGCAGACCACTGTTCTGCTGCTACTTTGGAAGGTCCTTCTATTTTCTTCCTTAGGTCTTAACTCAGCTTTAAACTTCACTCTGTTTCCTGTGAAGGTTTTTTCCTTCGTCTTTCGGTGTGTGAGGATGTATTCGTCTGCTAGTGCGGCCATTTCATAGGTCACGTCAGTTTTTCTTTCACTTAGGTGAACCCTGACTTCTTCTGGCACACAGTTTAAGAATTCTTCAGCTAATATTAGCTGCCGGAGTTTCTCAGCATCTCCGTCTATCCTCTTAGAGTCACACCACTTATCCAGCGCGTTCTCCTTTTCTCTCAGAAATTCCACATAAGACTGGTTTTCAGTTTTTCTCTGTGTTCTGAATTTCTGTCTATAAGCTTCTGGAACCAACTCGAAGCTTTTAAGAACCGCTGCCTTCACCAAATCGTAGTCGGCGCAATTTTCTGTCGGCAGAGTTGCATATGCTTTCTGTGCTTTTCCTGTCAGCACAGTTTGGAGTAGCATCGACCAGCATTCTTTCGGCCATCCAAGGTTTAGCGCGGTTCGCTCAAAATGTGCGAAGTATCCGTCCACGTTGGCTTCTTCAAATTTTGGGACTAGCCTCGCTTGCTTCGTTACTTCGAAACTGTCATGGCTTTCTTTGCGTCCTCTTATTGCCAAGTCGACTTCTCGCAGCCTTGTTTCTTGCTGAATTTTTATTTTCTCCAGTTCCATTTTATTTCTCTGTAGTTCCATTTGTGCTTGTATTTTAATTTTCTCCAGTTCAATTTCTTCTGGAGTCATTCTTATCATTTCCGTTGGTAGCTCTTCTAATACTGCTTCCTCGAAAACATTTTCGTCGACCATGTGTCTTGCTATTTTTATAACGAGTTCATGTTTCCTCATAGAATTTTCAACATTTAACTCAAGCTTCTCGCCAATTTTTATTATCTCGCTTTTTCTCAGCCTCTCCAACTTTTCCATGGAGGGTTCTTTTAAAAAGTTCTCTATTTTGTCCATTTTTTTAAGAATTTTTCCAAACAGTGATATCAACAAGTAATTTGACTGTTTCAACAATATTCCTTTTTTTTCTTTCACGGTCTCCCAGGGTAGATTTAGACGGCAGGAATTGTCACACGACTACAAGCAATAAATATTATTTATAATATTAAATTCCCGGACGTGAGCCCCCATTTTAGGTCTGGGGTCAGGAATAAAAGATTAAAATATCCCCGGACGAGACACCATAAAAGGTCTGCTGACGCGAAATTGACTATTATCCCTAAATGGGACTTTATTTTCGCACGTGTGAAGACGGGGCAGGTTGGCACTTGATCCCCTACAGAAATAAGTCCTGTTCAGAGTTCTTTTCTCAGGCAGATAAGAACTGGCATATTACGTGAGGGAATAATTTAGGGCCAGACTGGCCACCGCTGGCAAAGGGGTCCAAAATTTCACACTATCACACACCCACCAGGCCACTAAACTTCTTTCCCTTAGATAATTGAAGAATACGGGCCTATAGGTCTTAGTTGTAATAATATTAATATTGCTACGGTCGGCAACTCCGGTTTCCCTTGTGATACTTTAGGAATTAGTAGGACAGTTCTAAGCAAGATAATATAAGGCGAATAGAAGCTGAAAGGAAAGCATGGAATAATAACATAGACCACATGGTAAAAATGAAAATACATAGGTTCTTTACTACGGTTATATACATATATATGTTCAAAATGTCAAAGATATATAATAGGATAGTCCATGAATATAAATGTCTTTTCTTGGCTTTTATCCTTTTTCAAATTGAGAGAGAGAGGTAAACAAAATTTGGGTGTAAAGGAAAAATGTCCCAAAGTTACTTATCTTATTTTTTTGACGGGGTTCCACTGGAGAATTTCTCTTCTTTCACGGGCTAATAGACTTTGTTCTGTTTTTAGTACTGGCTTGGAGGATTTTGGAATCCTTCGTGTCTCAGTCTTTTGTCTTTAGCCCGGAGTAAAATGGCTATCGTCCGTCTGCCACCAGACTTGCTCAAAAACTCCCTTTTTTTGTATTTACTTCCGTTGAGGGGAAGGGAACCCCACTTCCGTTTGGGGTCCCCCCACCAATCATTTGGCTTCATTTTCTCTTTCCCCTTCCGATGTCCGGCGACCCAAGGTCACTTAAGTGCGACATCTGTGTGACCCACATTCATTTCTAACGGTCACTTTTTGACTGCTAGATAATTTTAGTTCAACGGGGGGAGAGTATCATTCCCACCTCCTCGTCTCCGTGAGCCATCACGTGACAATTGCAACATCTAGCCCACGTACGACTCGCTATACGGGCAAGCAACCACATCGACACACCCCAGGTTAATCCAACGGACTGTCAAAAACCGGGACATCGATTTACCAACCTCGACCAACATCAGCTACCCGCAAAAATCGTCCAGCTGCACTTCTACGACTCGACCGACATCAGTTACCTGCAACAATCGTCCAGCTGCACTTCTACGACTCGAACAACATCAGCTGCCGGCAACGATCGTCTGGCTGCTTCTCTTCGACTCGACCATACCAGCTACCGACGTCACCCATCTAGCTGAAGACACAAATACAACTACCACGAACTTTACACACGCACTTGTAGATACGACTATAAATTGTCATCTTTGTTATATTTGTTACCTCGCCTTTGTTTCCTTCATTGTCTTTGGCTGTCATTACTCGCACGCTTAATTTAAATCACTTGTGGGGTCGACGTGCTTATCGGCTCCGCAACAGTAAGATTAGTTGTGAACTGGAATTTCTTCTCATTTAGTCAACTAACCTAAAATATACTACCTGTACCCCAGTATCTCTAAAAGTTAAAAAAAAACTATTCAAATTTTGAAAAGAATTAATGTCTATTTCTCTCCTACCACAAATTGGTTAACAATCACCTTTAGTATCTGTGTCTCTATATCAAACAATTCTTTTCCATTCTTAAAAGTTAATTCCTTGCTCAAACTGATACAATTCTAATTTTTTCATTCAACTCTATTTTTTAAACATTCTTTTTTATGATAACAATAATCTCTTTACACTTAACCGTTGATATTTTTTTTATTCAAGCAAGAAATGTTCTTTGTTATATCTATTCATATAGTCACTACATATTCAGTATATTAGTTTTGTGCTAAGATCCCCCAGTGAAAAGACAAAAGAAGAATAGTAATGCATCTTTGGTGGAAAAAGAAAAAGAAAATTTAACATAACAAATGAGTTTATACATATTTACCCAACCCCTCCGCTCGGGTAGGATATGACACAAGGTCAATTTTTTTAAGCGGAGTTTAACAGGTTTGAATTCAGAGTTTTCCTTCTCCTGGACTAGTTGTCTCACCAAGGCTGAAGAACTTAGTCTGCCCTACTATTTACCCATAGCTGGAGGGAGAATAATTGGATTCATACCTTTCCCAAGGGTATTAGTGCTATGTGAAATGCAATTAGTCTCGCCCAGGATTTGAACTCGTGTTGCCGTGTCCATTTCCTACGACGATAATCATTACACCATGGGCACCTCCATAACAAATGGGTTTATGGCTGCTATTTAAATTAACAGTTTATCTTGATTGTTATATTAACTCCATTTGAACTCGTGATTAGAGTCATATAAAGGTCAGGCTTGTTCCGATCATTTGAGGAGTTCACTTCTAGGTCAATACAACATGGTATAATAGTTACGGGTTGATAAAACCTGGTTGAAAGAAATTGAAATAGCTTATGAAAATGATTGTAGTTGATTGCTTGCCTGCTGGCTTAATTTTATACCATATCAATCTTTGTTGGGTTATTTTATGCTAAAGTCAGTTTATCAATTATAATGTCTAATTATATATGGTAAAAAAAGAGTATATTTACAATCAATTTAAACAGTATAAAGAGTATATTTACAATCATAAAACAGTATAAAGAGTATATTTACAATCATTAAAACAGTATAAAGTATAAAACATTAAAACAATATAAACAATCATAAAACAGTATAAAGAGTATATTTACAATCATTTTAAACACTTTATTATTTCAAACAGATCTATTTGACCTATTGATAAAAGTCTGACACGTACTACCACTCTGGGTTAGAGTGGACCTAGGAGCAATGGCAATGAAGAGATGATTCTATTCTCCCTAAAGCTCCAAAACTGGAGTGTCTTACTCAGTACACTTTCTAGTAATGGGAGTTTTACCCTTCTGCAGAAGAGGCTGTTAGCATTTTCTAGGCCCCACAAATACTGTGGGTTTGTGCTTGGGTCAAGCGAGAAATAAATCTAAAAGAGGGCATTGTCAACTGGTAGTTTTGGAGATATGCATTATAACAATTTTATCAACAATAAAGGAAAAATAGGAAATCTAATCAAACTGTGTGTACAAAGATATATTGGAAAAACTCATAATCATGCAGTTGTGTGTATTCTAAAGAAGCAAGGTAGTACTGCTTACCCAATAAGAATTATTCCATACAAAATTTTGAATATCTTTATCTTCTTAGTTGTAGCATAAAACATAAAAGTGATTCAATACTATAGTATGGATGCACCGGTTAGACGCTAACAAAACGGCTGGAGAAGAAGCAAGACGGCAATAACAAAAGAATGCTGCGATCAATATTGAACAAGTCCTGGAGGCAACACCCCACAAGGCACCAACTATACGGCCAAATGCAGGACACTGCTGGAGAAGCAGGGACGAGCTCATAAATGATGTACTCCTATGGACCCCCACATATGGCCGAGCAAAAGCAGGACGACCGGCTCGAACATACATTCAGCAGCTATATGAGGATACGGGATGTAGCCCTGAAGACCTGCCAGGGACGATGAACGATAGGGAGGAGCGGCGAGAGAGGGTCAGGGATATCCGTGCTAGCGGCACGACATGATGATGATGATAAACACTTGAAATTTTTGAACAAACATTTCCCTTTAAAAATCTGTAACTCTGATAGTAAAATTCAATTCACAGTAATTTCTTTCCACAATAAAATAAGTTTATTCTTGGCCGCATGGCTTGGTTACGTTCGACATGGTGATGTGGAGTGGGTTGGTAGGCTGTAAGCAGTTTTTTTATCTTGTGGTGGAACTCCCAGGGACTTGCTTGTGTGCGGCGTGGTGATGCGGTGTGATTTGGTAGGGTGTCAGCGGTCTTTGATCTTGTCCGAAATATGATGCGTGACGATTCTCTTTAGTCACAGTTCCCGTATCGACTGCCGTTTGTTATATTTTGTTGACCGTTTTGTAGCCGTGTTTGGGATCAAATCGGCTCCGAAAAACACGGTGGGGGGAAAGTTTTAATCTGCGCAGCGATGTGTTTGATTAATTTTGTTATAAGACATCGTTCAAACAACATCTGGTTAATGTTACCCTTTTTTTAAACTAAAATGTATGCTCGTTGGATTTTCTTCCCGGGACCTTTTGTTTATTTCTTTATTTATTCATTTTGCTAGGGAGTCAGTTTAAAATGTTTTTGGGGTGCCCCCGTGGTGTAATGGTTAAAGCGATGGACTGCGCAGTCGTAGTAAGTGAGTTCGTACTCCACTCGCTCTGTTACGTTCACTTTCGGACAAATACCCTTGGGAAAGGTGTGATTCCCCTAATCCTCCCAGCGATAGGTTAAATAGTACCACTACAGTTCTTCTCGGAGAATATCTTTGGCATTAAATAATGTACAAAGGTTGATATGCCATTAAACAAAGAAGCCAAACCAAACCAACCAAACCTAAAATGTATTTGTAAATCAGATTTCTGTTATATAACAAGAGTAATGCCTACAATGAGGCTACTATCCCACACATTAGCATACTCCAACTCAAGTGCAGGTACAGCCAAGATGTATGGACCAAGGAAAAGTTTTTCATTGTTGATACCAAAAGTCCAGTTAGTCTACTAAGTATCCGCAACCTGAGATTGATAACACTGCAGTACGTGATAACAGAAGCCAACAAGTTAATCAAGGACAAAGAGGACCTGACGCAAATATACCTATAACAGTTCGACTGTATAGGCCACTTCCAAGGAAAATACCACAGAGTCATAGACCCTACAATTGCACAACGAAATTGACCGATACACCTCAAAGATAAGATCATGGCAGAGTTTGATAAAATGACCATGTTACATATTGACCCTTGACCGAGCCGTCAATCAGAGACGCACCAGTGTAAATAAGTGGAAACAGTCACGGAAGTTGTGGGCGTTATGAAATAATATATGCAGATGCCTGCTCGTCTGTTAGAATAAGTTTGCAGTCAGTGAGGGCCTGAGAGAGAGCCAGCTTGTAGGCAGTGTGGGTGCCTCGGTGAGGGCCGCTGTCCCCAGCGGCCTCTGGTTGAGCATTCCCGACCAAGAAGCAAAAGTGCCAAGTGGGGTCTTGAAGATTATACAACGTGCTATGGTCAAGAGAAGAAGTTTTAGGTCAATATAGCAATCTGTCTAGTCTCCCTCATCTCCGTCCGTCTCTCAAACATCACAGAAGCTTCAACTCCTTTCGTGAATAAACTGTGAGAGTTATATTTTTATAAAGAAGTATTATCCTTCATCCTTCAACCGCGGTATATTGCAACCAGAAGTGGTATCACAAGGAAAATTAATGAACCAACAGACTAAGACAGTTGACTCATATATCACAGAAAAAGCAATGGTCAACTGTGACTATATCTGGATCCAACAGAGTAATTAAGTGGTACCACCACAGAATAACTCCCCTGGAAGAGATCATACACAGGCTAATAGGAGCCAAATGCTTCAGTAAAATGGATACAAAAGACAGATACTGATCCATTGAGTTAGATGGTAGTTGTTTCCCAAGGTTGCTTTTGGTCAAATCATGAACCTAGATGGATTCCAACAAAAAATACTATTCTATTGGGTGAGATGACGAAAGCCAGCCATTGACCTGTTTCAACTGCCCTTTCAGTTGGTTTTGTTTCCCAGGGTTGCTTTTGGTTTAATCATGAACCAAGATGGATTCTAACAAAAATACTGGTCCATTGAGTTAAATGAAGAAAGCCAGCCGTTGACCTGTTTCAACTGCCCTCCCAGTTGGTTTTGTTTCCCAGAAGCCCAGATGGATTCTAACAAAAAATTAACCAGGTACTTGTGAATTTCCCCTGCACCATACGAATTACAGATAACGTCGTTGTGTTTGGAAAAAAAATGAGGATGAGTACAACATAACAACCTTATGGATGTTGCAAAAGAGAATACAATGAAAAAGGTATACACACTGACCTAAAGAAAACAGAAGATATCCAAGTTCTAAAACCACCATGAACATAATAGAAATGCAACACACATATATGATTACTTACTAAGATAACGCTAATCTTAGCCTTGGCCTCCTGGCCTGTCTGCTCGCCAGTGCAGAGCTTTGGCACGCAAGCCTTAGCTATCGCCTCGATACGTCTGCACAACTTTGGCGCGAAACAGCCATAGCTACCGTAAACGATACGCCCGCACTACTATCTGGCACGACAAAGCCATAGCTACTGCCAATGATACGCTCGCACAGCTATCTGGCACGACAAAGCCATAGCTACTGTAAACGATACGCCTGCACAGCTATCTGGCACGGCAAAGCCATAGCTACTGTAAACGATACTTTCGCACAGCTATATGGCACGGCAAAGCCATAGCTACCGACTACGACGCCCCGGCGATGCAGTCCACGTAACGACTCGCTGTTACGGACTGCCCCAGCAACGCAGCATCTAGTCCACGTAACGACTCGCTGTTATGGACTACCCTAGCAATGCAGCATCTAGTCCACATAACGACTCGCTGTTACGGGGTAGCAACCAGATCGACACACCCCCGGTTAACCCAACATACTGTCAAAACCGGAATATCGATCTACCGACCACGACGCTCCTACAATGCAGCATTCAGTCCACGTAACGACTCGCTGTTACGGACTGCCCTAGCATTGCAACAACTAGCCCACGTAACGACTCGCTGTTACGGGCTAGCAACCACGACTCGACCATACCAACGAAATGTCAAAACCGGGACATCGATTTACCAACGACTTGACCGACCTCAGCTGCCCACAACGACCATCCAGCTGCATCCAGCGACCCGACCGATCTCATCTTACCCGCATCAGACACCTAGCTGTATCTCCACGACTCGACCTACGCCAGCTATCCTCGTCGAACGTCCTGCTACGCACAACTACAACTCGACCATACCAGCTAACGACGTAACCCATCCTAGCTGAAGACCACATACAACTGCCATGGACATTTACATACACGTTTGTAATTCCGGCAATAAAATCGTCACTTTCGTTGTATCTGTTATCTTGCCTTTTGTCTCCCTTCATTGTCTCTGGCTGACACTACATTCGCATGCATAAAAACCCTTAAATTCATTTGCGCAGTCGACGCACTTATACGGCTCTGCAACAGTCTTAACACCCCAATTACGACGACATCGATCATCCAGCTGTCTCTCTACCAACGACGACCATTCCAGCTACAGATATCGACCATCCAGCCGATTACACCAACAACGACGACGCACACGCCAACTGAACTTTATCGGTTATGTAACCTACGACAAATAAATTGTCATTTATTGTACTGTTATCTAGCTTTTGTTTCCTTCAACTCTAAAATAATTTTCGGGATCGACGTGCTTATAGGCTCCGCAACAGAACAAGCAAGGAAACGACTGTCTGTCGATGATGTGCAGGGGCTACAAGAATGAGAACTGCTTATTGTACAATGAGGAGTGTTGTTGATATGCTTTTGATGGGATCAAGAAAGCATTCACAGTTCCAATCTCTGATTGGCTAAAAAAGCTAAATTTATGTCACATGATTGCTCGCTACTGCGTTTGCCGTCAATTTTCAATTAAAAAATAGATTAATTTTATAATTTAATTTGTTTTTTTAATTTTATTATCATTATTATTATTATTATAAATTTAATTTTTGATTTCTTCTTTTAGAGCAAAGAAAGACTGATTACAGCAGCTCATAGCAGCAATATAATTTATTACTTCTACGAAGTCATTTTCTACCGCAGATAACGGGAGATTGGTTATCTCCCTTTTTTTTTTACTCTTAAACTGTAAAAGATAAGAAAATGAATTAAGACATGAAGAGTGTTGTATTAAAAAAAACCCACGTTGATTTGTTTATTCTGATACATTAAAATGCTCAAACGTCATAGTTACGATGATCGGGATGGAAATTACAGTTCATGTTCCTCGCCTAAACATCAAAGATACGATGATGATAAAATACCCGACTTAAATCATATTTTTAACGGGGAGGTATGTTTGTTTATAGTCACAAGTGTGCGTAAAAAAAACCCTGACAGATTCGGAGAAGTTAGAAAAAAAACAAACTTTCCGGCATTCCATTATTTAGTTTAAATAAGTTTAAGATTTTTCTTTGGAATCAGCAAAATTATTTCTTTAGTTGTAATAATTATTATTGGTTAATTTTTTTTATTTTGCTAACTTATTTTCTATAAATTAACCGTATTATTTCTTAAATGAATAATCATTATAAAAAAATGTGCCTTTTTTCTAGATTGTTTATGCTTATTTATTGATTTTCATATATATATATATATATATATATATATAACCTGATCGTGAAGTGTTATAATTTGTAATATTTCGATTTTGTATTTTAGAATGAAGAACTACTCTTGTCTCTGACAACATATGTTTGTGAATTTAAAAATAGCGAAAAATATGAATAATTTGATTAATCATGAATCTAAAAATTATCCAAGAATTCAGAGAAAAAATAACCTGGTTATTTTAAAATTTTTTTCAATAAATTACAATATTTCATTTAACAACAATTACACAGCTTGTATTCAGAAATAAATTAGGGGCTAATGTTTACTAAATAAATGTTTCGTGCTTTTGCTGCTTATAATTTACAAAGATAAAAATATGCTTTAAAAATTTCTGTAAAATTTCCTTATAGGTTTCTTGCTACTTTTGAAAACAATTAAAAATAGTCTTTTTTTTAATTTGTTAAAAAATTCAAATAAAAGATTTACAAAGAAAAATTCAAATACACAATTTACAAAGAAAAACACTTTTGTTTTAGATAAGGTACTCTATGTTTATTTATTTAGTTTATTTTTAGTTCTATCAAGACTGATTATATTTTTGTATATTCTATTTAGGTTGCAAGTGTCACAGATTATGGTGCTTTCATAAAAATTCCAGGTTTTAAAAAACAAGGTAAGAATTGGAATTTTAGTTTCTTTTACATTTACTCTAAAAGTTCAGACATTTTGAAAACATACCAAAAGTTTTATTGATCAATTGATTGCAAAAAAAAATCTCTTTTTTTTCAAAGTACTTCAGTCCAATAATTTGGAATTACAAATTTTCTACATTTGAAGTTTATTTTATCTCACTGATTAGAGGGTTTGTACTTAAATATGTATTTATTTATTTACTAAGCTTAGCTTATTTGTGGCGAACCTCACTTAAAAAAGTCCCCCGCCCCCGAATCTTAAACCAAAAGTATTTATTCATTTAATTCCTTTATATCTTGAATTAAAAACATATTTCTCAAGAAAACTTAACCCTAACTGGCCACTGTAAATTAATTGTGACTTTTTTTTCCTAGCAAAAATTGTGACTTCTTTCTTGGCCATGCCTGTAGGACATCCAATGAGAATTGAACTCTCAACCAATAGTTTGCTAATCTAGCTTGCTAACCATAACACCATGTTGTGCCCATAGAAATAAGCATGTATAATGTCATGAACTGGTCCAAGAAATTTATCTAAAAATTCTTCATGGTTATTCAACAAAGTAGTGGAAAGAGTTTCTAAGAAAAAAAATATATATATATTCACTTTAGTTTAACTTTTCAGGATGATAAAAAAAGAAAATAGTGTTGTAAATTAAATCATCATCTTATGTGGAACATGATTTAAAATTTTTATTGATGTTTTAACACTCCACTGGAAGCTGTTTTAACATTAAAGCCTTTGATATCAGTGTAGATATGAGTTTTTTTAAGCTACTATCCTATGAAAATTACAAAAGCCCTTGTTTGGGAACTAAACATAGTGGTCTACCATTTTGGGAATTATAGGTGGAGTTTTCTAGAAGCACATGACCAATGGTCATGTGACATTTCGAGAAGCAAGTTCTACAACTTTTGGGTACCAGACATCAGACAAAGAGGACCCCTTCTTTTTTGTCTCTGCTTTTTTGAGCTGCATGTGCATGCAAATTATCCTATGTGGACATTTTCCCTACACCAAAAGAAATGTAATTTTTTTACCCGTTGCCTTGCAGCACTTTTAAATCTATGGAACAGCTTACATATACTTTTACATTTTGGGACAGCAAGTCATGTTTCTTAATTATGTGTACTATGTATGTCATGTTTCTATATTATGTATACCATGTATGTCATGTTTCTTAATTATGTGTACTATGTATGTCATGTTTCTTTATTATGTATACCATGTATGTATATTAAATGTATGTCGTTGTAGTCTAAAAGGACTTTGTTTTTCCTTACTGAAATATTCTGTGTTAGAATTTATTTAGAAAGCCTAATGGATTATAGGAAAAAGCTGATGGTAGTCTCAATGAACTTCACACTCACATCCTTAAATTCCTATAGCCCCTATGAATAGACCCTAAAGAGTACAAGTAATTTTATAATCTTGTGTACATATAAATGAAATTTAAAATCATGCAACTTTCACCTTTTTGATTTTTATTTGATATAGATTATCTCTTTTTTGGGGGAGTAGACATTGATATAAGAAAAGAAGTTTGTTGAATCTGGTATTAGATGCTAAATTAATCTTAGATATTTTATTTTTTAAGTTGATTTTTAAAGCATGCATATAGTACTGATTCATTATTCACACTTGTGGGTCTCTCATAAAAGGCATCATTCCTGTAGATGTAATATCCGAATGAAATGAAAACATTTTCTCCAATTATTATTCAATGGCATACCTGCTTAATTTAAATTGCTTTTAATTTATTGAGTATTAAGTTTTTTTTTTTTTTGTCAAATATTGAATTTTTACGAGTTTTTAATAGTTGTCTCCCTTGAGTTAAGCTAAAGTTTTTGTTCAAGCTTAACTTTTTTTTATCCAAAATTGTAAAAAAAAGAATACATGATTGACAATAGCATCTAATTCATTTATTTAACACAGACACATATTTTGTTTTTTTTTCATTGCATTTCTTCTAACCAATATAAAAAAAAAATAGTTTTTCAACATTTTTCTTCAATATGGACATATAAGTAGCAATTATGAATGTTGCTTAAACAACTTAGATCAGATAGTTTACATAAGTACTTCAGTAAGGTTATAATTTAATAATAAAAAAAGCACTTATTTTACACAGCAAATATTCATTTTTCAATGGAACCCCTTTCCTTGTCCTACACTGTCAGCTTGGACTGTAGAATACGCTAACTGCACCTGCGCAGAGCCCCCACCCCAAGAGGCTACCATTTGGCTTTGAGTCATGATCCATATTGCCTAAGGATGGGATCCTGGTGACTGAACAGTCCGTGACTCAGTTGTCAAAGTAGTCTTGTGACTTGCAACAGTCTACTTTAGCCCTTACTGGGATAGACAGGTAATTGGTGGGTGATGATCAATTGCACTGAGATAGCAATACTTGAAACCATTTAACTGTATGCAAACAAATGATTAATACTAAATAGAATTATTAGTGTTAGCAATTATATATAGGATTTGGCATTAAATAAGCTGAAAGGGTTGATATGGCATTAAACCGAATAATCAAACCAAACCAAACCTTCTTTGTCATTACATGTCACCCAATGCTTTTTAAGTAATCATATAGATTATATATAGTGAAAATTTCAGATCAAAATTTAACTTAGAACTGTTTCAGGTTGCAGACTTATTGATCCATACTTGTAAGGTTATTTACCGTCTACATGGCTCCCAGTGGCAACTCTGCATTCTGAAGTGATTTCATTCAGTTCAGCCTTGACTATTTGAAAAACATCTATGATCAAAATTTTCTTTAAATTGTTAATATTTTGTCATCAAAGTTGATTTCCAGTATAGATATCAGCTACATGACATATAACTCCATTGTTAGAAACAAAAACCAAAGTCAAACTGGATGTATTTTAGTGAATTGGATACTGCTATGAGGCTGGAAGAAGGTTTGTTGTAGTTTATTTTGTTTGTTTGGTTGATAGTAGTCATTGAATTTGGGTTTAAGGATCTGATTCCTTTGTTCTTTTTCTTACCCCATTTAACTTGTCAGCTTCTTTGTCTGTAGAAGTCTGTAAGAGAATTTAAGGAAGGAAGGAAAAAAACAAAGATACCTTTCAATTCAAACTTTAGGGTTTAAAATATCTATTCTGTGGCGTGAAATGTTTTCCTGGACTAGTAGAAATATGTCATGTTTTCCAGACATGGCATTGAAATGTATTTATCATTTTAAGTGGTGGTGAGTTCAAGGTTGGTGGCTATTTACAGTGGAAGTCTTTTAATAGAAGCCATTGCTACAGGAGATGCAACCTGCCCCCAAGTCAGAATCTGGGGGAACACGTGTGCTACCTACTAGCAACCGAGTGAGAGAGGTCCTTTCAGTACTATGGTGAAGGCTGAAGTGAGAATGTTTTTTTTTTTTATGCCAGTAAGTCTGTCGTTTAGGCATGTGTGGATTTCGTTTCCTGTCAGAGACTTCTGGGAACAGCTACACTTTTTGAATTTATTTTATTTCTTTTTTTATTTTCTTTTTATTAATCTCCACACTACTACAAGCTCCTCCCAAAGTCTGGTTTCAGATAGGTTTTATCTATAATCATATGCATTATTTAGAAAAAAAAATTTTTTCTTGCTTTTACCTGTGTGACAAAAGTCTAATATTAAATTCTTTTCAATAGAGGGCTATTTTGATATCAGCAATAGATTCCTAGTGAAATTCTAGCCCACGAGGATGTGCCCATTCTATGGTTTATCATAATTTTTTGACAAATGTACAATGTTCAATCCATCATGAAATGGCCAATTTTAGCCCACTGTGGGATGTTTATTTATTATATGATATTTAATTGTATTTTTTCTGTTTTTCATTGAATGCAGAAATTATACATCAAATAAAAAACAATCTACAGATATTATAGAGATGAAAAACTAATTCATTTATGTCTATTATTTCAACACTGTACAACATCTTGTCTATCTGTTTTAAGATCAAAATATCATTTATTTTTATACAAGGTAGGAAAAAAATAGAAGATAATTGTTTTTTATCTCTTTTCTTAGAATGCTTATCTTAAACATTTAATTCTCAATTAAAAAAAAAAAAATAGAAAAAAATGATCCTATTTTAGTAAAATGTTCCAATTGGTCTATGTGTGAAATTTTGTAGAAATTAGCTTTTTGGTAATTTTTAGAATTTTAGCATTACAAATTTGAAAATTGAGAAAATTTGATTTCTTGTGTTTCACCTAAAGTTTTTATTTGCAGCAAATCATTTTGCAGTGCCACTAATGCCATCACACATAGACTTTCAATGACTTGTGAAAAAGCTCCATCCAGTATCCTGGCCAAAATCATTTTTATTGAAACGTAAATTCAGGAAATTTCTATAGTTTTCTTGCTGGCCTGTACACTCATCGGAAAAATATATCACAGATTTATCTTTTGGAAGATATTCTTTAATATAGGATATTATAAATTTTTGAACACAGTAAAAAATGCCACATTATGATCGTCATCTTCTGATAAAATATGAAAAGATTTAGAATTTAGATATATGCATCAAAAATAAAAAAAATAATTTTTAGTAAGTGTAATTTCTACGGGTAGTGCTACTTATTCTTTAATATGTGGTTAATTAAATGATTGGTTAAAAGTTGGCTTATCACCTGCAGAAAAACAAAAATATACCAATAGGCTTCATGACCAGCCAGAAACTACATCTGTATGGATTTGGTTTTCTGACATGGTGATGTAAGACTAACAAAACCTGATGGTACTGTTGGAAGTGCTCTGGATACAACTAGTATGTATGTGTGTGTGTGTATATATATATATATATATATATATATATATATATATAATGGTTAAAATTAAACTCTAAAACCACCTCTAATTTGAAATATCTTTACAGTGCTCAATTGACAGAAATTTTCTATGGCATACAGCAAAACAATTATCATGTATAATATTTTTGTATCCCTCATCCCTGACCATGTTTCTTCCCTAGAAATGGGTAGAATATGTCAGTAGCTTTCACTTTAAGATCAAAAGTGGAAATGATTCTTTTTCATCTTATTATAATAGAGATTATGTGTCTGTCTGAAACTATATCATTACCGACGTCACAATCCCCTTAATTACATCATATTTGTCAGTGATTATTAATTAATCCTTATCTTAATTAGCATCTTATTTATTAACAATGTCTCTATTGAAGTCTTGCTGAGTTAGATTTGCCTCCAAACAACCCATGTTAGCTAACTTCCTACTAAATCAGCATTTGATACAAAGTCATTTTATAGTGGGAAGCCAAACACAAATTGAATTTCATGAGTGACTATTACAAAAAATGCTTGATCCTGTTGGCATTCCACTTTAGGGTGCTTCAGGCGCCAAGTGATAAACTCACTCCTGCCAAGCAGGTATTGCCTGGGCTTAAAACCCCTTAGGACCAGGTGATTAGCTTGATAGCATCCTCCTGATGTAGGTGAGTCCTTGTGGTGTAATGGTTAATGTGCTGGACTGTGACACCATAGTAAGAGAGTTCAAACTCCGGTTGCGCCATTTTGTTCTCTTTTGGATTAATGCCATTGGGAAAGGCATGAACTCCCTTATCCTCCACTCAGGTATGAGTTAAATAGTACCAGTATTGCCCTTCTGCAAGGATTAATTTGGCATTAAATAACCCACAAAGGTTAATATGCCATTAAACAAAAGAACCCAAACCACCTGGTGTGAACGCCAGGTGATTCCCTAGAAAATGCAGGAGGGGCAAGCCCATTTTATTATTGCGTTGGTATTTCTCACCAAGCCAGGATTTAACACAAGGTCATTTTATTGGGGTGGGGTCGGGACTATGTACAAATAGAGATTTATGTGTGTACATCACAAAAAATGCTTGGTCCCATTGACATTGCCCATATTAGGGTGCTTCTGGCGTCAAGTAATAAACTTAGCACTACCAAGTAGATATTACCTTAGGGAAAGGCCCCTTGGTGCCAGTCATAACATCCACCTGACATGAATACCAAGTGGCCACCAGAAAATCATGGAGGACGAGCCCGTAGGATTAAAGCTTTTAAAATCTTGCAACGTGTGTTATATATCATTAAGAAATTAACGTTTACATTGTATATGGTGTAGATACTTTGCATACAAGTATTAACATAACTGAGTTTCATAAATTACTTGGTGTTATTGATTTTTAATATTGTTTTATTCTCAAACATATTAAAAGCAATAAGTTTCTATAGAAATCAATTAAAATAAGTAACCCTGTTTACTTATTCACTTTCGTTTGTTGTTCTGATTTGATATTTAATTGAATTAAAACTTAAATACTTGTGCTCAAAGGACGCATATTTTTAGCATTACATTAAGAAAAACATTCTTATAAGAATGTCCGTGAAATCTGCTACTTGGCTACAAAAAAAGGATGATAGCGCCCACATCAATGTTGCGGAGCTCAATGCTACAATGAAGGGCATCAACCTGGTTTTGAAATTGGGACTACAAGCAGTGGAGATAAGAACTACGTATTGCACATGTTGTTAATGACTGCATTTTTCATTTTTGTGTTCCTGACTACATCTACATCGGCTTGTTTTCAAGATCTATTGTGGTGAAGAGGTGACTGATATTATAGGAAATTAACTCACTGCAGAACATGAGGAATGTTTTTGTTTTTGTTGCATAACGTAAGAATGGATAAATTTAACAACTCATCTCGGCTTGGAGGGTGTACTTGAGATGACACAACGAAAACACTCATGTGAACATAAGTAAATTTTGTTTTGTTTCATAACATAAGAAATAGATTTGTTAATTCATATTGGCATGGGGAAGGTGTACCTAAGATGACTGACAACACACAAATCATAGAAAATGTTTGAGAGTGGATTGTTAAATCAACAGAAATTATAACTGCTATTTCTTTAAATGTGATAAAACTTTGAATTTTGCTTTTGTTTTCTGTTTGGATAATATTTATCATATACTTTATTATCTTTTACCGATGAAATACAATAAAATGGGTAAAAATGGAATTTATCAAACAGAAAAAAGTGAATTTATCAAAAGTAAAAACAGAATTAATGAAAATTTGACCGCTACATTTTGTACTAATTCACATATCCCACTTACTATCATATGCGTATATATTTTGATGTCCTACTTTTTTCAAATTACCCTGAACATGTCTGAGGAATTTAATGTTTTTCATTAAATTTCTTCCACTTTCCTTTCTTCTTGAAAAAATGTCTCCCAAGACTTACTCACATTGAGTTGGGAAATCTCAGCAACTTCTCTTTTTTCTTCAGTAAGAAATCAATTCTAGGCTTCTCCTTTACTGTGAAAACCCATTAACTTTTTCTTCTTGAAAAAATATCTCTCAAGATTTACTCACATTGAGTAGAGAGAACTCAGCTTTTCTGTTTTCTTTGGAAAGAAACCAATTCTAGGCTTCTCCTTTACCGTGTTGCCTAGTCGGCTGGGGCTGTAGAATACAACAACTGCACCTCTGCTGAGGGGTAAAACCCCTCTCAATGAGTGTCCTGTATATGACACTAAACAATCTGATGGTGAGGTTCCAGTAATGCTGGAGCTTTGGGGAATGTGCAGCACCCCATCATTGCCATCGCTCCCAAATCCACTCTGGACAGGACTGGTAACACCTGATAAGGTCCTATCTATGGGTCAAATAGAACTAAATTGCATACTTATGCTAAACTGAATTGTTTGAAATAGAACTGCTTTGACATTTAACTGTGTGTGGACAAAACTGTACTTATACTAAACTGAATTGTTTGAATAAGAACTGTTTGAATAAACTGAATAGCTTGAAATAGAAACGTTTTTGACAATTAAACTGCTATACTCCTGCTAAACTGAATTGTTTAGAATAGAACTATTTATTTGTATAAAAATGGATTTGGCATTAAATAATCTACAAAGGTTGATATGCCATAAAACCCAACCAACCATCTACAGCAGAAACCAGTTAACTCTCACTTAGTTAATTGTAAATTTTACACCGTTCCTGATAAACCAGTGGAGTCTGTGAAAAAGTAGACCTTGCCTTCAACCCTTCCCTGACAGACTGACTAAAAAACCCACCCAGTCATTTAAATACTCACAAAAGGACAGTAACAGTCCATCTTTGAAATAAGCCAATAACATATGAGCTATTTTTAACTGCCAATTTACAACTTTCAAAAATATAAATAGCAGCCTATTAGCTGTATAAGGTGCCCGTGGTGTAGTCGTTATCGTCGTAGGAATTGGACACGGCGACACGAGTTCAAATCCTGGACGAGACTGATTGCATTTCACATAGCACTTATACCCTTGGGAAAGGTATGAATCCAATTATTCTCCCTCCAGCTATGGGTAAATAGTAGGACAGACTAGGTTCTTCAGCCTTGGTTAGGCAACTAGTCTAGGAGAAGGAAAACTCTGAATTCAAACCTGTTAAACTCCGCTTAAAAACTGACCTTGTGTCATATCCTGCCCGAGCGGAGGGGTTGGTAAATAGTATTAGCTGTATAAGTGACTTTCTCCTATGGTCCCCTTCACATGGACATACTAACATTGATCGACCAGCAAGAACTTACCTACAACAACTCTGTGTGGGCACAAGATGTAGTTTAGAAGACCTACCAAGAGTGATAGCTGATAGGGATGGATAGACAGAGAGAGAGAGAGAGAGAGAGAGAGAGAGAGTTGAAAATCCGTTCTAGCAGTATGACTTGATGATGAGCTGTATTACAGATTAGCATTATAACTGGTGGAAATCATGCCCCTTTCTCATTTCATCTTTTTATGCAGCTCCATTGGTAAGAATTAGAATATGTTGTATCCTCTGGAGAGGAGTAAAACCCCCACCACACACACACACACACACACACACACACATGCACACATATATAAAGAAGGGGGTCCTGTGTATGACATTAAACTGAGGGCGAATTAACGATTCTACAGGTCTGGAGTACCCCTTCATTGCCATTAATCTCAGGTTCACTCTGATCTGGAATTGTTGTACCTATTTGGGTCCCATACATCTTTTTTAGAAAATTATTTGTGAGAAAAAAAACAAAAAAAAACTCTTAAACAACTACATAAAAAATGTAAATATGAATATACTATATAGACAATTTAATAATCTTTAGATATAAAATAACCTTAAGTGATTTGACATGCCATTAAAATCTATCCTTTTTGGCACCTTGTACCTCTTCCTCATGACATAATGACTCTTTTGAGTTTAAGATCCCTGATGTAAGGCATTGGTCTAAGAATTTATCCTGAATTGAGATTGTTCTTTACAATTTTCTTCCAGGGAATCCCCATGTTTCATCTGTTGTCATATATCTATGCAAAAGCTCCTTTTTGTTGCATTGAGATAGTTGCAAACAACACTGAATTGTCGATATGTTGTTGTTTTTGATCAACTGTGAGCAAACACAGCATCCACTTTGAACACAGTTTTATCCTTGACAAATGTTCATACAAAATGGATACACTGCCTTCTGATATCTTCAACTGCTCTGCTATCTCAGACAACTTCAATTTATGATCAGTCAAAACAAGTTTGCGGAGTTTTTTGGTGTTTTCCAAGACAACTACCAAATTTAGGTGACCTGAGCATCCAGCATCATTTGTGTGTGTACGACTTTTATTTTATTATCAAAATTAAAGAAAATTGCATTCACTCACAAGTATATAAATTTTCAAATGCATTTTATCCAAATCTGTTTTGACATTTTGTGTACTGGATCCAATTCATATTTGTCACAATTAATTTCATACTTAATGGTCCATGATCAAGAACATGCTGAACTTTTATTAAGATAAAATAAAGTGTAAACAATATCAAATTTTCATTTTATATGCCACAATGACTTTCACCAAAATAAAAAAAAAAACTGAGTTTTCCAATGATAATGTTTAACGAGTATAAATGCAACATACAAGCAAAAAAATGAGCAAAGTACACTTCAAAATTTTCCCCAACATTGTACAAAAAATAAGGCTGGGAACTTTTGCATGGGAACTATGACATCAGCTCTATACAGTCATTTATTGATCTTATTTCAATAAAGTTACAGCTGCTAACACATCACTCAATAAGTCCCAGGCCTGACATATAGATGGTGCCACTAATAAAAAATCCAGATGATTTTTTATAAAGGACTAACTTTCAAATGGCACATGTCAAAATTTGAGCCCAGTCAGATTATTAGTTTACAAATTACAGTTATTTAAGTGAAGCTATTGTTGCAAATTTTTAAAACAATGGAAAAATCTGAATTTCGTGTGTTGATAAAGTATTGCTTTCTGATGGGAAAAAATACTGTTCAGGCAAAACATTAACTTGGTAAGTGTTATTCGGACTTGCTTCATTGGAAATATAACTTTTGTGGATGCAAGGAATGCAATATAAAAAAAAACGCCTATGTTAATGTAACACAAATGACTCGACCAATCAGCAGTGACACCACTACCATCACCACAACAACAATCAACTTTAAATTCAGAACTCTCATTGAAAAACTACCACAACTAAGATCAAATAATTGGCCAAAAATTCCCAGAACAGTTAAAGAAACTACACTCAGCTAAAATTTGTCAAACAGAAATACAAATAAAAAGAAACCACAACAGACACCTATACCAGTGCCAAAAAATATCTACAGAATTCAAATCTCCAACGGAAACTAGTACCATAAAGGGAAGATTGCACAGATCATTGATCTACCCACTAATTGCCTAGTTGGCTGGGGCTGTAGAATACACCGACTGTACCTCTGCAGAGGGTTAAGACCCCACTTCCCAACAAGTATCCTTGATATGACACTAAACAATCTGATGGTGAGGTTCCAGTAATGCTGGAGGTTTGGGGAATGCGGAGTACTCCTTTGCAATTGCTCCCAGGTCCACCCTGGTCCTGGAGTGGTAACACCTGATAAGGGTCCTATCTATGGGTTAAATAGAACTGAATTACATACTTATACAAAACTGAATTACTTGAAATAGAACTGTTTTGACATGTAACTGTGTGTGGACAAAAACTATACTAAACTAAATTGTTTAAATTAGAATTGTCTGACTAAACTGAATAGCTTGAAATATAAATGTTTTTGACAATTAAACTGTTTACTCATGCTAAACTGAATTGTTTGAAATAGAACTGTTTATTTGTATAAAAATGGATTTGGCATTAAATAAACTACAAAGGTTGATTTGCCATAAAACCCAAACCAACCAAACCAATTTCCAAAATAGATAAGTCTGGAGAAACTCGTATCACGAATTCCAAACCAAGCCCCAAAGTAAACAATGAAAAACCAAAACATATTCTGACTACCCCATCCAAATTTGAATCTTTCCACTAATCCCAAATAAATCATACCCAACCAACCACTGAACAAAAACGATTAAAAATATCAAACCCCTAATCATCTGAATCTAGAGACTTCTCAACATCAAGACTAAAATCAACAAAAAAATTATTAAACAAACAAAAACAATATAATTGCCAAGAAGCAACCAAAACTTTAAATCCATTATATAGTGTAGAAAGTATGGGTGTTAAAAATGATAACATACAAACCTCAATCTTGCAGAGATATATAAAAATATGTACATTTACAAAACAAGATCATCTACAAAGCATAATGCTTGTGAAGTAAAATTTATCAACTAACCTTTGTCTTGAACTCTAACAATTTATTTAAAAACAAAAATATTTACCAACAAATTATTTGCTTACAACTCATATATATATATATTATTGTATTATACCTATAGATTCTATAGATATTGTGATGTAGTATCCTACTGAGAGGGAAAGAGAGGTCAATTCCCCTACCCTACGGTGTTTGAATCAACAGGTCCCAAGGACTAACCAAATCCAAGTCAGAATGAAGGCCAAAGCTACCTGCACCCCATGACCTATAATCAGTTGGACAAAGAAGGGAATGCAGGTCACTCTAGTAGCATGACTGGAGGAAATAGAGGAAGAAGAAAAAGCCAAATGATTGGCCTGACCCTTTAGCACCAAAATGATACCTTTTTGTCAGAGAAAATTTGGAAAAGAATCTTGAGTTTGAGGACAGAAGTCGGCGAATAAAGACATCGGTTTACAGCCAAAACTCTAGGTTCCCTCGCCCGTAAAAAGAATCTTTAGTTCTGGACAAATATTGGCAAAATAGAGACGCCAAGTCTGCCAACTCCAAGGATGTCACTCGTCCGTAAAAGAAAGGAACCTGAGAAGTAAGCCCTGTCAAAGATAAGTACAACATAAAAAATGTTTTTCCTTCTATCCTTCCTAAATATTGGAATTATATGTATTCAGAAAAGAAAAAAGAGAAACTGAAAGGACTCAGTTTCGTCAACTGGAAATGAGTGAATGGACTGAGATACTTTCTCAAGTGAAAGAAAGAAAGAAAGGAAAAAAAGGAGAAAGAAGAAAAGGACTGTTGAGAGAGACATTTGTGTTTGACACTGCCTGCCAGCTTAACATAGCCGATAGTTTAAAAGGAAAGGAGAAAAGAAAAAGGAACTGTTTCTTAAATCTCATAATTATTTGTTTGGTTGTCGCTTATTAAAACTTTGTTATATTTTAAAATGCTCCCTTGTGTTGAAATCTATTGGTTGTGTTATTTCTCTATCGAGTCGCCTTCTTTTGCACATATCTTTTTCAGCTTTGTATCGCTTTCATCAAGTCTTGCTAAATGTCTTATTCGCCTTAAAAACATCACAAGGAAATTTTGAAAATTTGACTGCTTTGAATAATATTTTGTTTAAACTAGAAGTCCATACTTTCCGTTATCCAAGGGGGTAGGAAAATGAAGGACTTGGTGGGATATGTGAAAGTGAACTGGAAACCCACTCACCAGTGTCGGAGATCAGTCCAACCCCAAATTAGCCCTCACATTATTTGCCAGTAACCATATGCCCGAAAAAAAAGGAGTCTTGACTAGGACTTATTTTGCAGAGGGTCAAGTGCCAGACTGCCCCCGACGTCACATGCGCATAAAATAAACTCTTGTCCTGAGATACTTATTTATGCAGTGTCACAATATACTTAAACGGAATTATCCAAATATATATAACATTTTGTTAATTCTTGCTTACAACTTATATATATATATTATTATGTCAATAGATTTTATAGATATACTTAAATGGAATTATCCAAATTGAGTGCTCAATGTAAAGTTTATAATATATGTAAACATATATAAATAAGCTTATGCATAGCAAAATATCATTAATAACCAAGAAAATCAATTATATTCCATTATAAATTTATTTCATCAGGTGTATTTGTAAAAATTCTCTTCTTTTTACTGTTAACTTCAGGAAATATTTTTATCTTACATAAAGATTCACATATCTTAATTAAAATATTTATAAAATAAAAGAAAATTTGTTTTATATCTCTGTTAAGAAAACTCTTCAAGGCACAAAAAATATAAAACCTCCGATGTGTAATAAGTGATTTCATTGCATCTTCATTCCCGCCGTTCATCTGTATTGATCTTATTTATTTTTTATCTAATTATCAATAAACATATTTTCAGTTTCATAGTTTTTATAGAATTTTAAAAATTTTTATTTGTGCATTTATTCTGAAGAATTTAGCAATATATCTTAATTCTAGTTTAATTCTACTCAATAATTCTTTCCGTTTTTTTTGTTTTGTTTTGTTTTTGTTTTAGATAATTTTATTGGTATCTACAATTATTTAGCTTTTATTTTAAAATTATATGTAGAATAATGAATACTTTATCTATTGTTATTTTTTTTTCCTGGTTAGATTTTAGAAAATTATCAGATGATATTGGATACTTTATCCATCGTCTTAATCAGTTTAAGTTAATATTCATTAATAAAATCTTTCAAAATTTTTTTCTAATATTTATTTTTTTTATAAATCCATAGTAATATTATAACACTTTTTAAATTTAATTTTACCCAACTGTATAATTGTTTAAACTTTACCTATATGTATGTTTTTTAAAAAATCTTTCTATTCCTTTTATCAGTTAATATGATCATTTTTTTCTATAAAGTGTATCTTATAATTGATTTTGTTCAGTAGTGTAGTTACTTAATTCTTAAAAAGGTTTGAATGTTTAAATAGTTAGCTCCCTTAGTCTTTTTTATTTTTTATAAATATAATAATTTCTTTTAGATTTTGTAATAAAGCTTTTTTCAACATTTTTTTACCTCCATATAATTTCTAAGTGAGACCAATAACTAAATCTATAAGTTCAATAGAAATTTTTTGTGACTTTGTATCATATTTTTGTATAGTTATTTGATAAGCTATAATAAAATGGAAATTTAAAGTTTCTTATTGTAAAGGATCTTAATTGCTTCTTTGTAAATAAAATAAAATTGTTGATATTTCAACCCCTAAAAGTCTATATTTTTATATTTCAAAAAAATTAAATCTATTAAATTTAATAAATTTATAGTATCTTTATATTTCAAAATACTGATTTTTTTCCATCTAGACATAAATTACATCTATCATGTAAACTACTTGTTGCTGTTGAGTTTTTTTTTAAATTTCCCATCTGAAGAGTCCATCAATAATGGATGAAATAAATCTATAATGGAATATACTTATTGATTTTCTTGTTTCTCGATTATTTATATATATATATATATATATATATATATATATATATATATATATATATATAAAGATTTGGCATTAAATAACACAAGAGTTGATATGCAATTAAACACCAACCAACAATGATAATTGCGGCAGAACTGAGCATAGGTCAAGTTATAAGTAGTAAGTATCTTAAATATAACTGACTAAATGGTTTAAAATGTTTATATTTTCTACCTTCTTCAAAAATCCTTAACCCTTTTAATCTAAGTGACCAGTATTTGTGCCCAATAACTAGAAATACATTAACCTAATTAGTCATGCATGAAACCATTCAACTGTATGCTAACAAATGAAGTCTTGCTTGTTTAAAATGTTACTTGCAAACTATTTGCTTATGAATCATATATATTTTATATCTATACATTGAAAATCAACTGATTTAATTTTGTGCAAAAAATAGGTTAGAGAAGCTGTAATTTTTGTATTTAGTTTTTTATCATTTATTGAACAATTGGGACTTATTTGAAGGATCAAGAGTCAAAATAATTCAAGAAATCTTTTCCCTCTTATTATTAAAAATATATTTTGTAACCTATTAGAATCACAGATACATCATTAACTTTTTTATCTAATTTTTTGCTTAAAAATACATTTTTCAACTAATTAGAATTATTGATAAATCATTAACTTTTTTATCTAATTTTTTGCTTAAAAATACATTTTTCAACCAATTAGAATTATTGATAAATCATTAACTTTTTTATCTAATTTTTTGCTTAAAAATACATTTTTCAACCAATTAGAATTATTGATAAATCATTAACTTTTTTATCTTATTTTTTGCTGACCTCAATATTATAAATAAGTAGTGAAATAGATGAAATATTCAGATTTATGATCCATGCTGTAAGCCTACTCAAACTTTTGACTTTATTTCTTTTGAGAGAAAATCTAACATTGTGTTCTTTCAAGAATGTATTTAATTTCAATATCTCTTAATTATGTTAAGATGAACAAAAACAGTTTATTTAGGGAGACATACTCCTACTAATAATCTTTCCCTTGCTTCATCCATTTCCATATCAGCACATAAATATACTTTCTCTCTTACATAGTGATACACTTACACACAGACCTTTTACACACACTAAGTATATCAACTAGAGTTAGATAATTACAAACTGCTATATTTCATGTATGAACTTTTCTTTTTTCTCTTAAAATATTTATGCTCTGACTAATATTATCTTTTTTCACAAGAAAAATCTTTGTTACTTCTGTTTTTCAATAAACTTTTCACTTAATTTATTGAAATAAGATTTATCAATTTGTAGATTGGTGTTTTATTCAGTCATTTACACATTTGTCCACTACATATATATATATATATATATATATATATATATATATATAAACAAACAAGATTTAGTATTAAATGTTTGACAAGAGTTTATATGCCACAAAAGCCAATCAACTACTCAGAAATTCAGCCACGGATTCCCCACTTTTACATTGTTATTGTCCATAAAATATCGTAATTTTATATTATTCATAATTCTATTATTTTTTTTCATATATTTTTAATTGTCTATACAATGTCGTAACCTGTTATTTAACAGTTTGTAAAGCAGTTGAATAACAGATTATAACATTTTAAATTTTCAGCTACTTATCAAGTCAGAAGCCCAGGGTGAGAGGTCTCTATAGTCGTAGGAGGCTCCTCTGGGTTTTCAGTTAAGGGAGTCGGAAACAATGTTAGAAATTCATTGCAGGAAGTTATAAAACATTTGTTACTATACTGAAAAGATATAAAAATCCATCTTCTATGTATTTTTTGTTTACCATCCTCCCCCTATTATCATAGTCTTTAAATACAATGTCTCTTTGTTACTACTTGGTACTATGTTTTATTTGGTAAGTGCATATTGTGCTGAGTCACTAAAAACAACTGCTTTGTACCCTGCCCTTCTTTCTATTTCTTATCTACTTACACTGTATCCTCAATTGAATTTCTTGATAACTGCATTCAGTCAAGTCACAACTGGCTTCAAGGTCATATCTGATAAGCATCATTGCATAAAAGAAAATAGTCCCTTCAAATTATATTTGATTATATCTGAAAATATATTGAAATACTCACACAATTTAAGAAATTAAATGAAACTTCATGCAATTAAAAATTGCTTTTATTCAATGCTAAAAATACATATCTGAAACAATGTCTTTATAAAGGTATGATATCTGTATATTACAAAAATTCACATTATATTTGTGTGTGTGTGTGTATATATATATATATATATATATATATATATATATATGGAAGAAAATAATGGATAGTAATCCGACAATTTGTGAAGAAAAGTTGACAACAAATAATCCAAATAGAAAGTAGGGATTTATAGAGAAACAAAGTCAGTCGACACTATAGTGTTTTGGTTCTGCTGAACCATCATCAGGTCTGTGAGGGGTTTTATTAGTGATGTTAAGTGTAGATGGATGTATAAAAAGTGTAAAAATATATAAAAATTTGGAAAAGCTGTACAGCAAGAAAAGTTGGCTGTTTATGACAAGAAAAATTGGCCGTTTGATCAATGAATCCGCGTTTGTTTCTTTAAAATACGTCACCTGATATTAGAAACATTGTACATAATCCACGTTCCGTTAGTTCATCAAGAGATTTCGAACCATTCCTCGTTTTCGACGAAATATATATATATATATATATATATAGCCAACCCTTCTGCCATAGGCAGGATGTGGCACATGATAAATTTTTAAACAATACAGTTGGTTTGAATTCAAAGTTTCCCTTCACTTAAACTGGTTGTTTAACCAAGTCTGAATAACCAGTCTACCCTACTATTTACCCATAGCTGGAGAAAGAGATAGATTCCTTGTACAGGATTTGAACTTGGGTTGCTGATTCTATTTCCTATGACAATAACCATTATACTAGGTGCTTATATATATATATATATATATATATATATATATATATATATATATATATATATATATATATATATATACAGGTGTCCGTGGTGTAATGGTTGTCATCGTAGAAAATGGACACGGCAACACGAGTTCAAATCCTGGACAACACTGATTGCATTTCACATTGCACTAATACCCTTGGAAAAGGTATGAATCCAATTATTCTCCCTCCAGCTATGAGTAAATAGTAGGGCAGACTAGGTTCTTCAGCTTTGGTGAGGCAATTAGTCTAGGAGAAGGAAAACTCTGAATTCAAACCTGTTAAACTCTGCTTAAAAATTGACCTTGTGTCATATCCTGCCCAAGCATAGGGGTTGGTAAATATGTATATATACACATACACACATATACTCGAACTCACCTCCCAGAGTGGTGAGCACTCTCATGAAGGAATTACTGGTTGCCACTCGCGTAATGCAACACTCTTCTAATGAAGTGAGCACTCGGTAACCGTTAAGTGTATATGTAAACAAAACATAAGTGATACATATGTGTTAAAATCCCTTCACTTACACTGAGTTTGTTTGTGGCTGTGCAATAGAATATCTGGCATAAAATCAGCCAGGTTTCGATCCCAGCTTCAAGCATCTTGCATGTCTAGCTTCACTGATGAGTTGTGATATAGTGAAACAATCTGTCTGTGAATGACATACATACATATATATATATATATATATATATATATCCATAAACTAGTAAGATTTTATTACAGCAATACACTTAAAATGATCTAATTTTGATAAATAAATTTACAGTCCAGTTTGTAACTGAATTTTGTAGAGCCATCATTCACAGAGGTTGCCATTTTTATAATCATTTAAACTCTCAATATAACAGAAACAACAGTGAAGTCCTAATTAGCATCCTTTATCCCTTCCTAAATTGAAGTATCAGTGTCACCATGGACCTCTGTTATCACAAGGAACTTAAAGGTTCAAAGGCCATCTAGTTAAACAATTAAAAATAGCCCAACCAAAAATTAAAAATACTTTTATTCTAGTCTGATAATCTGAAATATCTTTTTCTATAAAGCCTTGATATAAAAGAATAAAATGAAAATGTTTTTGAAGCAAAACAAACCTTTTCAAATACTGTATAATAATGCTTTTGGTTTTCTATACTTGGCTGTTATCATTTTTTATTTCTTAAGCTTTGCTTAAAAAAAAAAAAAAAAAAAAAAGGAAGAAAAAATTGCAAATATTTAATTTTCCTGTTATTTTTGTACTGAAGTCATCATCATCATCATCATATCGTGCTGGCAGCACGGATATCCCTGACCCTCTCTCGCCACTCCTCCCTATCGTTCATCGCTCTAGGTAGGTCTTCAGGACAACAACCTGTATCCTCACATAGCTGCTGAATGTACGTTCGTGCTGGTCGTCCTGCTTTTGCGCGGCCGTGTGTGGGGATCCATAAGAGTACATCTCTTATGAGTTCATCTCTGCTTCTCCAGCAATGTCCTGCATGTCTGGTTCGCCTAACTTGAATAGTTTTCGTGATAGGGGGCAGGTGGCCGTACAGTTGGTGTCTTGTGGGGTGCTGCTGCCAGGACTTGTTCAGGATTGCACGCAGCATTCTTGTGTAATTGCCATCTAGTTTCTTCTCCAGCCGTTTTGTTAGCGTCCATGTAGTGCATCCATATAGCAGTATCGATGTGACCGCTGCCTGGAAGAAACTGCGTTTCATTTTATCGGTTAGGTCTGATTTCCAAATAGTCGATAGCCTATTGATAGCTGTCCATGCTTTCGTTAACCTCGTTTCGATGTCCTTTTCGGTTGATTCGACGCTGCTTCCTAGGTACGTGAATTTGTCTACTAGTTTAAGAGGGGTTCCTTCTAGAGTGGAGATGTCCCCTGTTTGGTTATAGCACATATATTCCGTTTTGTGTGCATTAACATGGAGGCCTATGCTTGCTGCTGCTCGTTCCAGGCTATGCAGAAGTGTTTCGGCTTGGTCAGGTGTATTTGCCAGTATCGCTATGTCATCGGCGTAGTCGGCGTCGGTAATTGTTGTTGCGGGGTATCTTCTGCTTCTTTTCTTCATCAGTTCGAGTGGAAATTCTTGGTAACTAAGTAAGTAAAGTTGGTGACTATAGTCGAGGGTGACCCGAACGATCCCTTTTCAATAACCACTACATCGAGGTGTAGGGGAGGGCGCTACTCCTTTCCCTGGATTGCTCCACTTTACCGTACCTTATAATGCTGAGTGCTAAGTAAGGTGGCATCAAGTACCATTTTTTGAGTATTTGGTATGACTCAAACTGGGATTGAAACCCAGTCTCCCGGACCATTGGTGAACACTTTACTCATTAGGCCAGTAACTAAAAATTAACTAAATTCTATTGATACTTGACTTGCTGAATAAAAAATAATCATAAGAATATTTACATTAATGAATTAGAGTGATTGTTATTCATTAAACTTAGCTTAGTTTGACACAAGAATGAGAGTGCTGAGCACCCAGTCAGGATTGAACTCCCTATAATTATAATGGCCCTTGGGAAAGGTATGAACCCCCTTATCCTCCCAGCTATGGGTTAAATAGTACCACTACTGTTCTTCTAGGAGAATAGCTTTGGCATTAAATAACCTACAAAGGTTGATATGCCATTAAACAAAGAAACCAAACCAAATAATTATAATGGTTTGAGAGACAAGTTTGTTAACAAGTACTCCATGGTGAGACTCGCAAATTGACATAAGAACATAAAATTTAAGAAATAGAAATACCATATCTGATACCATTACCAAAAAAGTAAACCCTAAAATTTTCAGTTAGTAGTTATAGTAGTATTACTAGCAAACACACACAGCTTTTGTTTTAGAGTCAGCAGAGAATATGTTTACGTGTTTGAGTACCTCCTTCCTCTCTTTTTGTTTGCATTAACTTGACACTTTCTTAGCTGAGCAAACAAATTTAGTGCTAATAAAAGTAAAGTGGGCGACCATAGTCGAGGGTAACCCGAAGGCTCCCTTTTCGATAGCTACTACACCAAGGTGTAGGGGAGGGCGCTACTCCTTCCCTGGATTGCTCTACTTTACCCTTGATCCGTACCTTATAATGCTGAGTGTTAAGCAAGGAGGCATCAAGTACCATTTTTTGAGTCTTTGGTATGTCGACCTGGTCTCCCAGGCCATTGGCGAACACTCTAACCACTAGGCCAATGTCCGGTATTAGTGCTAATAGTTTTTTTATAAATTTATATATATATATATATATATATATATATAAACTGTAATCCTGCAAAAACCATATCATAGTGAGATTCTATTAAAGAATAAAGCAATTACCAGTCCATTTTATTTCTGAATAGTTTTGTGGGGTTTGCATCAACATTCATTTTTTAATCATCCAAAACTCTTAATATAACCAAGGTAACTATGAAATACTATTTAGAATCTTTCACTTCTTCCTAAATAGAAACATTAGTATTATCATGGACTACTGTTAACTGGACATTGGCCTAATCAGTAGAATGTTCGCCAATGGTCCAGGAGACCGGGGTTCAATCCCAGGTTGAGTCATACCAAAGACTCAAAAAATGATACTTGATACTGCCTTGCTTAGCACTCAGCACTATAAGGTAAGGATCAAGGGTAAAGTGGAGCAATCTAGGTAATGGAGTAGCGCCCTCCCCTACACCTAGGTGTGGTAGCTATTGAAAAGGGAACCCTCGGGTCACCCTCGACTAAGGTCACCAACTTTACTTTTTACTTACTGTTATCTATGAAATTCTAATTAGAACCCTCTATTCTTCCTAAATAGCAATATCAATATCACCGTAGACTACTGTTATCTATTAAAATTCTAATTAGAATCCTCCACTTTTTACTATATACAAATATCAGTAGCATCATGGACCGATGTTAAAATGGGAACCCAATGAGTTTGTGAGTTGTCTAGAATTATATAATCAGAAAATGATTATTCAAAAGTTTCTTACCATGAATAGAAAACTCATGTTAAAATCATTAAGACTAAATAAATAATAATTCAGTCAACAGCAGGGATTAGAAAAGAAAATTATGGAAATTTGTTTGTCCAATGTCAAAAACTATATGATGCTTCTATTGTTGTAGTAGTTGTACAACTACTACTAGATTTGGTAAATCCCCAAATATTTCAATTCAATTCTAACTTATATTGGCAAGTCCTAAGAAATATACTCACTATTGTTGAAGGGGGTGTCCTCATGGTGTAATGGTTAAAGCGATGGACTGCAGAATTGTAGTAAGGAACCCTCACCATTGTTGATATTGATTTGCTCTCCATATAGATCTATAGGTGATAACATTTTTTTCCCCCTGATTAAAAAAATAAAGATAACACATTCAATTAAGAATTTTACAATTTTATCAATTATTGTGTTTTAGCAATATAAAACTTTTAACTCCTTTAGAACAGAACAACAAAGATTAGTTATTTATTTGGCTTGGCTTAGTTGTGACACAAGGCTGGATGTACGAGGCACTCAATGAGACTGGAACTCACTCATAATGGTTTGCTAGTCTAGCTTGCTAACAGTTACACCACAGGAGATGCCCACAATAGAGACCAAATAACATCACTGAAAAGCTTTGTCAGTCGGCAGGGGACAAAATAATAAAGACAAGGTGAAGATTTTAAAAAGAAGACATTAATTAACAGGTGAAGTACCAAAAAAAAATGGTAATTAACTGTTAAGTACTAAACATACTAATCTGTTTCTGTTTTGTATTTTATTAGTAATAATTTTTTTAGAATTTAAATTTACTATTAGTGAATAAGTTTATTAATAAGATACAAATAATCAAGGCATTGTGTCCATACTGAAGATTTAAACAGTTGTCAGCTGTTAAACATGTGTGTGGAGTTTTTTTTCAGATGGTATCCCAAGAGAGATAAAAAAAAAAATAATAATGTCACCTGCTACTGAGCCTAATATCTAAATTGATATTCACAGTGGATTATTTGAGTGACTCACTCATGTAGAAAGTTAGTTTAGATTCTTCTATTCTAACCATAACACATTTCAGAGTAAAGGTGGGTGCAGTATGATTTTTTTTAGTACTGAAAAGAAATATTCAATAAAACACTAGCTAAATTATTTAAATTATCGTTAGTCTGTATGTATTTATCCAACCCTCTGCCATGAGTGGAATACAGGTGGTTTGAATTCAGAGTTTTTCTTCTTGACTAGTTGCCAAACAGAGGCTAAAGAAGACAGTCTGGCCTATTAATTACCTAAAGCTGGTGTGTGTGTGTGTGGGGGGAGAATAGTTGGATTCATTCTTTTTCCAAGGGAATTGAGATACAAACAGCCTCAGCCTGGATTCCATTTCCTATAATGTTAACCATTATGCTAAACATAATTATGTACAGCTGCTATGTGAGAATATGGGATGTAGCCCTGAGGACCTGCCAGAAGCAATAGGGAGGAGTGGCGAGAGAGGGTCAGGGATATCCATGCTAGTGGCAGAACATGATGATGATGATATGTGTGTGTGTGTGTGTGTGTGTGTGTCTGTCTGTCTGTCTGTAAGTATAACCTAGCAAAACAGCACATCACAGCAAAATTTTTATTCAATTAAAATGCTTTGATTTCAATAAATAAATTTCCAGCCGAGTCTGCAACTATTTACCTATAAATGGAAAGAGAACAGATAGATTCATGCTTTTTCAGAAGGGAATTAGCATGAAGTGAAACACAAACAGCCTCATCTAGGATTTGAACTCGTATTGCCAATTCCATTTCCTACGATCATAACTATAATGCTAATAGTGCCTCCATTTTTTAGTCAGTAGCTATTACTTTTAAATTTAAAATAAATTTTTGAATTGTCTTTCCCCTCCTCCAATATTCTTAACCCTTAAAACTTGGGTAGTTAGTATGTATGATGTTGCCATCTAGAAGTACATATGCCCAGGTGGCCTGAATTATAACAGTATTTCAAATTGACTAGGGCATGAAGTTTCTATAAGGTACAAAATGGGGACACTTTGGATACTATCTAATTCATAATTTCCATTATGACAAAATTTTGGGAACAGCATGCATTTATTTGCTTTTTTTTTTACCAAGCCAATTGTTTCTAATACATTTTAATATATGGACTGAGTCAAATTGGAAAAAAAGAGGTCAAGACTTTATAACTGGGTGTGGATATAAAATGGAAAGCTTTGGAGGACTGCAAAAAAAAAGATATAGCTTTTTTTATTTATAGCATTATTATCTGTTATGATTGATAATACTTGAAAGTCTATCTCCTCTAAACCAATTATTATACAATTAGCTATGTCAAATAAATTCTCATCTTTAAGACATCTAGTGGGTATAACATGCACAACATCTTTATATTGTGAGAATACACTGCTAAGTACAAAAGCAAAAGCACTTGTTGCAGCTTCATTGCTGTTGTCAGATAAGCCAACAATATTACCACCCTAACAATCAAAATAAGGTTTTTGGTGAATTTCATCAACAAGTAAAGATACTGAGGTGTCCTTCTGCACTAGTAACTTGAATTTATATAAAATATTCCTTTATGAATTTATATTGAAACTTTCTTTAAAGTTTATTTTTAAAACAATAAGGTTTTCATCTTTTAAATACTTTTGCAAATTTCTTTTTAATGTGTTGTGAATAACAAAGACATGAAATTAATTTAATTAAAGTTTCATTTAGTCATGAATAAAACAATTCTAAAAAATTGTTAGAATTATTAGAATTGTTTTTTATGTTAATAAAAATATTCCTTTATGAATTTTTATCAAAAGTTTCTTTAAAGTTTATTTTTTAAAGAATAAGGTTTTAGCTGTTAAAAACAATGCGTGCGATGAATGTCTTAAATTTCTCGCTAGATTTATGTCTTAACTTTGTATTGTGAATTATAAAGACATGAAATTAATTTCATCATTAAAGTGTCTATTAAATTTACTTATTTTTTAATACAAAAAAAAAAATACTCTGCTGAATTTAGTAGGTGAAAATTATCTATTTTGATTGTATGAATCCAAACATCAGATAATATTTATCTTTAGGTAAAGAAAATACATGAACTTTAGGGCCATTTTTATAATTCACTTTGCAATTTAGTACAATGCATAAGGCATTGTTTTTGTTTTTTTAAAGTAATTTAATATTCAAAAGAAAATATTGATAAATAATTTTAAAATATCTCTGTAAAAAAATCTAATACACAAATGACACCCTTCTTGAAAGTTGGACTCAAGATGATGATATCACATTTTTTCCTTCTACCACCAGTTCAGCTTTCTATTTTAATGGTCTTGGTTTAGCCTTGTGCATTATTTATTAAACAAACAGAGAATCACTTGGAACATAGAATTTGGTGATTTGTGGCTCAAGCTCAAAAACCTGCAAACTAATATTCATGATTTCAGTGTCTATCAGAAATTTTAACTATTTTCTGTTAAAACCGATATAAAGTAACGAAAGGGTACTTATACAAAATTTAGGAATCAATTTACTGGAGCAAATACAAAAAACACATAAAAAGAGAAAGTTCTTAGATCAAAAGAATTTATTTAATATAATGAACCCCCAAAATAGGAATTGTACAATAATTACTTGTGTTGGGGTAACAATTAAAAAATGCATACAAAAGAGTGTAACCTTATTTACAAAAACAAAATAAATAGCATTACTCATATAAATAAAACCAAAAGTCTTCCCCTTTTTTTTTTTTAAGAGGAAAAAACATGCTTAAATAAAAGTCCTTTTTTACTTGAGGAGGAAAAACTCTGCAAAGTTTTCTAAATAAATTCTTCTTTCTTCAAATTCACAAAAACAGCATTAAAACAAAAGCTTTTCTTTTCTTTCTTGAGAAGGAAAAACTCTGCAAATTCTTTGAATAAGTTCTTTCTTCCACAGGCTGGATTTTTATAATCAGCTGCTGGTTGATGCAAAATTTGAATTTGGGGTTTTATGCCCCCAAAACCTTAGGGATTCTCCTAAAAAAAGTCAATGAATACTGTTTCTTCCAGCAAAATACATCAAAGTTACAACTTCAGAAACACTTCCTTCTGAAAAACTTCTCCATAAATAAGATGCTATTCTTCTAAACAGTTGCCCAGTTGGCTGGGGCTGTAGAATACACTGACTGCACCTCTGCAGTGGGGTAAGACCCCCCACTAACAAGTGTCCTGGATACAACACTAAACAGTCTGATGGTGAGGTCCCAGTAATGTTGGGGCCTTGGGGAATACGGAGCACCCCTTCATTGCCATTGCTCCCAGGTCTACTCTGGCCCAGCGTGGTAACACCTGATAGGGCCCTATATATGGGTTAAATAGAGCTAACAGCATACTTATGCTAAACTGAATTGTTTGAAATAGAAATGTTTTTGACAGTTAAACTGTACTTACATTTAAACTGTGTGCTTATGCTAAACTGAATTATTTGAAATTGAACTGTTTTTGACGTTAAAACTGTACTTATACTAAACTGAATTGTTATATATAACTGCTTGAATAGTTTGAAATAGAAATGTTTTTGACAATTAAACTGTGTACACATGCTAAACTGAATTGTTTGAAATAGAACTGATTATTTACATAAAAATGGATTTGGCATTAAATAACCTACAAGGGTTAATATGCCATAAAACCCAACGAACCAAACCAAACCATCTTCTAAACAGTAGTTTAAAAAATAGCAAGTGCAGTTAAAAACAGAGGCAAAAATTTGTAAGTGCAGTTAAAAAAAAAAAAAAAAAAAAAATAGGAACCACCCTGAAATTGAAGGCACCTATTTCTATATATAAATATCCTTCTTTCATGAGTTTTTGTTTCAAAATTAAGTGGTAGCCAATCTGATTGGTTGACATTTAGCCAACCAAACTGCAAGGAAATCTTTTCCTCTTCTTTTCCAAGATGACAGAAAAATATATTACCCCACACAGATATAAATTTAAAACAAATTAAAGACAAAAAGAATGTCAAGTAAAAATTAAAATTTTTACACATCAAACCCATCCTCCCCATGAAAACATAATTCAAGAATTAAAGGTGTATTTACATTTATAGTTTACTGATTCTTTTCTTTTGTAAATTGTATGAAACACTGATAAATTTAATATTCAATTAATTTATTTATGGAACTTAAATTTGGTTACAAGGAGTGAATCAAGTAAATTGCTGGAGAAGCTCTGGTTTATATCTTTGTGAATATTCATCATATTTTATATTTTACAATAGATATCTTTGTCATGAAAACTAAAAACTATATTCATATCTTGCTTTTAAAATCATTCATTGTCCCTTTTCCTATTTTTGATACCATAAATCATGAGGCATAAGGAAACTTTACAAAAATAAAAGTTTATAAATTTAAAAAATAATACATATCTCAGTTAAAACTCATTTGATATATTGAAAATTTACTTGTTTAGATTTCTCACTTGGCATTTTAATGATATTGAAAATAAAGAGTTTTGAAAGACTTTTTATTTTGCTTTAAGATTTGTTGGGCTTAGCCATGTTCATTTATGAAGCAGAGAAACACTTTGAATATAGAACATGGTGATTTGTTGGGCTTAGCCATGTTCATTTATGAAGCAGAGAAACACTTTGAATATAGAACATGGTGATTTGTTGGGCTTAGCCATGTTCATTTATGAAGCAGAGAAACACTTTGAATATAGAACATGGTGATTTGTTGGGCTTAGCCATGTTCATTTATGAAGCAGAGAAACACTTTGAATATAGAACATGGTGATTTGTTGGGCTTAGCCATGTTCATTTATGAAGCAGAGAAACACTTTGAATATAGAACATGGTGATTTATTGGGCTTAACCATGTTCATTTATGAAGCAGAGAAACACTTTGAATATAGAACATGGTGATTTGTTGGGCTTAGCCATGTTCATTTATGAAGCAGAGAAACACTTTGAATATAGAACATGGTGATTTGTTGGGCTTAGCCATGTTCATTTATGAAGCAGAGAAACACTTTGAATATAGAACATGGTGATTTGTTGGGCTTAGCCATGTTCATTTATGAAGCAGAGAAACACTTTGAATATAGAACATGGTGATTTATTGGGCTTAACCATGTTCATTTATGAAGCAGAGAAACACTTTGAATATAGAACATGGTGATTTGTTGGGCTTAGCCATGTTCATTTATGAAGCAGAGAAACACTTTGAATATAGAACATGGTGATTTGTTGGGCTTAGCCATGTTCATTTATGAAGCAGAGAAACACTTTGAATATAGAACATGGTGATTTATTGGGCTTAGCCATGTTCATTTATGAAGCAAAGAAACACTTTGAATATAGAACATGGTGATTTGTTGGGCTTAGCCATGTTCATTTATGAAGCAGAGAAACACTTTGAATATAGAACATGGTGATTTGTTGGGCTTAGCCATGTTCATTTATGAAGCAAAGAAACACTTTGAATATAGAACATGGTGATTTGTTGGGCTTAGCCATGTTCATTTATGAAGCAGATAAAGACTGAACATAGAACATGGTGATTTGTAACTCAAAAAAGTAATTCAAGAATTAAAGATGCATTTGCATTTATAGTTTATTGATTTTTTTTCTTATATAAAATGTATTAAACACTGGTGAATTTGTTATGTTTTATAATTTGATATTCAATTAATTTATTTTTTTGTTGGGGTGGTGAATGGAAATGAAATTTGGTTACAAGAGGTGCATCAAATTAAAACTTTCAGAAGCCCTGATCTAGGTTCATAATAAATGGTTGCAAGGTTTGAATAAAATTGGCACTTTGCGTTTGAATATTTGTTTGTTTGGTTGGTTGGTTTGGTTTGGTTTTATGGTATAAGAATTTTATGTGGTGTATGATAGTGGTCTGAACTACCAACTACACTTTCCCATAATGCATTAGACTATCTTGTTGATAGTCTAACACTGAATAGTTCGGCAAGGAAAGACTACATGATACGAAAAGTTAAACTGCAAACATTTAATATTTACATACGTATGGTATACAATAATAATTGTGCCAAACTATACTAAATAAAAGTGCAATAGTTGCTCAAAGAACAAGGTGATGAATGGCAGAAGTGACACTTATGTAGGTCTGGTGTTGTGTGAGTTCTTGTAAGGTGATTTGTATGCACGTGCTTCTCACATAGCAGATGCTGAAGTAGACGTCCTATCCCTACGATCTTCTAGGTCAAAAAATGGTAGAACTTGCTTCTCAAACTGTCACATGACTAATGGTCACGTGATTGTCGGAAGCTCCACCCATGTGTCACAAGAAAGAGAGACAATTACATTTTGTTCCCAACAATGGCATATCAACAATTGTAGGTTATTTAATGCCAAATCCATTTTTATACATATAAATAGTTCTATTTCAAACAATTCAGTTTCATATAAGTATGGGTTTTTGTTTACACTCAGTTAAATGTTGAAACAGTTTTATTTCAAACAATTCAGTTTAGCATACAAAAACAGTTCCATTTCAAACAATTCCGTTTAGCATAAGTACACAGTTTAGTTCTATTTGACCCATAGATAGGACACTATCAAGTGCTGCCACTCCGAACCAGAGTGGATCTGGGAGCGATAGCAATGAAGGGGTATCCACATTCCCTAAAGATTGTTACTCAGATTGTTTAGTGTCATATCCAAGACACTCATTGGGTAGGGGGGCTTACCCCTCTGCAGAGAAGCAGTTAGTGTATTCTGCAACCCAAGCCGACTGGGTGAAAATATTTATTTTAAGCATTTTTTTAAAAAAATTATTATTTTTATAAATTTGAAACATATTTATTGTTATTTATTAAATTTTTGATAAGTTTGACTCACAGATTTCAAGTTGCTTATACTGTTTTTGCTACTAAGTGGTCATCCATGTAAGTACTGAAAAGGCTTATCACTGCTTAACTTTGGTGATTTGGTGGTAACCTGTGCTTTCAAGCTTGATATAAAATTAACTAAGCTTTCTTTAGCTGGCACCTAGACCTCCAGTTGCTCACAATACCTGTTATTACAAAGGGATCTCCCATTTAAGTACAGAACAGGCTCATCCACTTGTTACTGGAATTAAATTATCATGCGAGAAATCCCTGTGGCCTCATGGTTAAAGTGCTGAACTGCAAGATTGTAGTATGTGAGTTCAAACTCCAGTCTGGCCCAGTCAGCTGAGGCTGCAGAATGCACTGATTGGATCTCTGCAGAAAGATAAGACTCCCCTAATGAATGTCCTAGATATGACACTAAATAATCTCATTGTGAGGCTTGAGTAATGCTATAGCTTTGGGGAATGTGGAGTACCCCTTCATTGCAATCACTCCCAGGTTCACTCTGACCCTGAGTGGTAGCACATGATAGGGTCCTATCTATGGGTCAAATAGAACTAAACTGTGTACTTATGCTAAACTGAATTATTAGAAATAGAACTGTTTTGACATGTAACTGTGTATAAACAAAAAACTGTACTTTTACTAAACTGAATTGTTTGAAACTTATCAAAATGACTTAATTCAGCATTAAATGACCTGAAAAAAAATGCCATAAAACAAAACAAAACAACCAACCAACCAACCAACTAAACTCCACTCTTGCTATTATATTCACTTTCAGATTAATACTCTTGGAAAATAGCATTACTATTGTCCTTCTACAAGGACAGCTTCGACATTGAATAACCCACAAAGGTTCATATGCCATTAAAAAAAACAAGCTAACAAAAAAAAAGTTACTCTAGTATATATTAAAGCTGATGGTCAATTTGTTGGCTTCTGTGTGGTCAGAACATTGCACTAATTGTTTTGTTTCTAAGTTGTTAGTGAATATATTTATGTAAGAAAAAAATTGCTTGGCTATTTATGAATTCACAATCTGACTGGATGAAATTATATGTATAGAAATGCATTTAAGTATAAGTGAAATCACATGAATCTGAAGTAGATGCTGGTTGTCATTGATAGATAGGTGGATAGATAAACAGAGAGATATGACAGGCAGATATCTGCATTTTATCACTATTTCCATTTCTACTTTTTAGAAATTTTAATTTTTGGCCCACCTTTTTTTCTTCTAATCTAAATGTACTGAAAATGTTTCATTCTTTTTTTTATTAGTTTCATAATCATTTCTTTAAAAATTCATATTTTAGAACTTGTCCCACTGCTTTTTTTTGTCCCGTTAATTTCACAGAGAACCACCTTAAAATTTCATTCAGGAATGATAATAATAAAATAATAATTGCCAATGTCTCAGAATAATTCTCTTGATTCAGTGGTAAAAAAAAATGATCAGTGTTTTTTTTTTTTTTTTTTTCTCAAATTATTTTCAGGTCTTGTCCACAAGTCTCAAATGTCAAACACTCGAATTGATGATCCGTCAGAAATGCTCAGTCTTCGTGAAAGAGTATATTGCAAAGTTATTGCCATCACTGTAAGTTCCAAGATTTATTTTTTAACGCATTTCACATGTCTAGATGTTTTATTTTTTCCTAGGATCATCATTTTACTTATTTATTTATTTTCATATACAAGGTATACTGATAAGAAATATATTATCTAAGCTAAGCTTAGTAAATAACTAGTTACTTACTAAGCTTACCTTGAAACAAGGCTAGAAGAATGGGTACCCAGTAAGAATCAAAATCACTAACAATGGGCTGCTAATCTAACTTTCTAACCATTACACCATGTGAGGTGCCTATAAAACAAATGGTTAGATTGGTAAAGTTTGGTCTCGTTGTGTTTCATGGCATGTCAACACTTGTGGATTATTTAATGCCAAATCCTGTTTACACACAGACAGACATATGAATTTCTTAGGGAATGCTTTGTAGGTAACATTTTTAAATGAGCCATAGTTAATTTGTTTGTACAGTTAAATGGTTTTAAGTATTGCTATTTAACTCTAATAGTTTTATTTGCGCACAGTTAAATGGTTTCTAGTATTGCTATTCAATACAAATAATTGTTATCAACATTATTCATTCATTTGCACACAGATAAATGGTTAAATAATTCTATGTGACCCATAAATGGGACCTTAAAAAGGTACTACCACTTGAGGTCAAAGTGGACCTGAGAGTAATAACAATGAAGGGGTACTCCACATCTCCCAAAGCTCCAGAACTGAAGCCTCACAATCAGATGGTTTAGTGTAATGTCCAGGACACTTGTTGAGATGCGTTCAGTATATTCTACAACCTCAGCCAACTAGACTATTAAATTGGTAAAGGTTATTTTATTATAAAGTGCATCAAGCTAATGAGAAATGTTTATGAAATTTTATAAAATTTAGTTTGTTCTAATTTAAAATTTTTCTCCATGCAGACCTAAGGGTAATAATTCTAAATATTCTTTTAATTATATAATTTGATGTTTTTGTTTCACAATTTTATTCATTTTGATTGGCTATTATGATTTAGTGTGGGTTATGATAATCTTTTGATGGCTGTTTTTTTTTTTATTCTCATCTAAACCGAGCCATTGGCCTAATGAGTTGAGTGTTCGCCAATGGTTTCAAGTTGAGTCATACCAAAGACTCAAAAAATGGTACTTGGTGCTGCCTTGTTAAACACTCAGCATTATAAGGTAAGGATCAAGGGTAGTGGAGCAATCCAGGGAATGGAGTAGCGCCTTCCCCTACATCTCGGTATGGTAGCTGTTAAAAAGGGAGCCTTTGGGTCGCCCTTGACTGAGGTCGCTAACTTTACTACTTATAGAAGCCACCCTTATTGATGAGCAGCAGAAGTTCCCTGATCGAACTATTTGATCCTGGCTGTTGAACCATAGGATTCATATGCCCAGGGTCTGGTTAAGCATTGCATTGAACCATCAGAGGGTTTATCCGCTCGCCTTTACATCCACCATGCTGCTTCCCATGGCTTTCAAAAAAAAATTTTCTTCCCCCTCTTACTTCCCCTTCTGTCAATATTAAGTTTTAACTTAGTTAAAGTCCACAAATACTTTCTTTTTAAATTTCATTGAAGTCCTTATTTATGGTTCTTTGCATCTTTATAGGCATTGTGTTTTATGCTAACTTTGGTTTTTAGTTTCTAATAAAATCCAACAGTATTAGCTTCTATTGACCAGGTTCAAATGTTACTTGGAATTACAGTAAATTGTCTTTGCATTTAAAGCACTGATAGTATAGTTTTACAAATAAAAAAAAAATAGAATCATTCATGCATTTTTAAATGACAATATAGTAAAAAAGACACTAAGTTACTAACCATTTTTTTTTTAACTCTGCCCGTCTTGGAGTGGATATGCTTAGTATTTTCCGAAGTATGTTTAACACGGTCCGAGACGTCCTGGCTTCTAAATATTATTACTTTAATACAGATATATGTGTTTCTAGTGCTGTTGGGAGGAGGGAAGGGTCATTCAGTTAATCTTATAAATGACAATGTCTTCAAGCTGACAAAGGAAAGAAGCAGATGATACTCTACACAAACAATTAGGGATGTGGACTACGCCGATGACCTAGCGCTTCTGGCAAATACACTCGCCCAAGCCGAAACCCTGCTACATAGTCTGAAATGAGCAGCTGTAGGCATATGCCTCCATGTCAATGCACACAAGATGGAATACATGTGCTTTAATCAAACAGGCGACATTTCCATACTAAATGGTAGTTCTCTGAATCTGGTAGACAAGTTCACTCACCTAGGAAGCAGTGTCTCATCATACAAGACAGACATCAACACGCAACTAGCAAAGGAATGGACAGCCATCAATAGGCTATTGGTCCTATGGAAGTCAGACCTGACTGATAGAATGAAACACAGTTTTTTCTAATCAGTAGTTGTATCGATACTGCTGTATGGATGCACTACATGGACACTAACTAAATCTATGGAGAAAATGTTTGATGGCAACTATACAAGAATGTTGCGAGCAATATTGAAAAAGTCCTGGAGACAGTGTCCCACAAAGCAGCAGCTGTACAGCCACTTACCACCCATCACGAAAACTATCCAAGTTAGATGAACGAGGCATGCGGGACACTGCTGCAAGAAGTAGGGAGGAACTCATAAGTGACATACTCTTGTGGACCCCTTCCCATGGACGAGCAAAGGCAAAACAAAAAGCTAGAACCTACATACAACAGCTCTGTGCTGTTACAGGATGTAGCCTTGAAGACTTACCAGAAACAATGGATGATAGATAAGGTGGCGAGAAAGGGTCAGGGAGATCCGCACTGGTGGCACGACATGATGATTATGATATAGTAAAGTGGTTCTATAATCACAATAATTCTGATAATTAAAAAAGTCAACTTTGGTAGAATTTACTAAGCTTTGTCTGGCATACAAATTGTTTTTAATTCATGTTGTGCCATGTAGTCACATTGTTGCTTTTGCTCAGTTGGTTAGGGCTGTAGGATATGCTGTTTCTCTGCAGAGGGGTAAGACTCCCCCAACGAGTGTCCTGGATATGACTCTAAACAATTTGATGGTGAGGTTTCAGTAATGCTGGAGCTTTGGGAAATGCAGAGTACCCCTTCATTGCCATCACTCCCAGGTTCACTCTGGCCCTGTGTGGTAGCACATGATAGGGCCCTATCTATGGATCAAATAGAACTAAACTGTGTTCTTATCCTAAACTGAATTTTTTGAAATAGAACTGTTTTGACATTTAACTGTCTGTAAATAAAAAAACTATACTCAACTGAATTGCTTGAAATAGAACTGTTTATATGTATAAAATGGATTTGGCATTAATAACCTACAATGGTTGATGTGCCATAAAACCAAACCAAATCATTGTTGTGTTGCTTAACTTTGGTGATCTAGTGAGAATTGATATTTCAAGCATGACTGTATGTTCTAATTATATTGTTGATAGAAGATTTTTAAATTTTATATAATTGTTTGCAAAAATAAACAAAAGTGTTTGCAACCATAAATTTAAATATATTTGCCTACTTCATGTAAGTCTTATCTCTGGTTGGTTGGTATGTCAACCCTTGTTCAGTTACTTTATGCTGAAGTCAGCTCAACAATTATGGTCTCCAATTATATATGGTACAAAAATATATATTCACAACTATTTCTAACTGGTAACCAGTTCATTATCTTAAATAGATTTATTTGATTCATCAATGGAACACTAACAGGTACTACCACTCCGAGTCTGAGTGGACCTGGGAGTAATGGCAATGAAGAAATGATTCCACACTTCCAAAGCTCCAGAACTAGAGCCTCACTACCAGATGTAGTTTAGTATCATACCCAAGACACCCTTTATAGGGTGTGGGGAGGTCTTATTACAGTATATACCAAGTCTCACTGACAGAGTAGTCTTAGTGGTCTTATCTCAAATAATAATAATAAAATAAATAATGTACATGAATTTACTAATAAATCTAAAAATAAAAAATTATCAAGCAAAACTCATTACCATGGTAACAACTAAAGATATGTACTCCATCGTTCACCCTCCCCTAATTTAAAGCCTTCTTATCACTAACAGCCTGAATGGCCATATTTAAACTATTTAAAAACTTATGCATTTACTACAAAGAAGGAATTTAATTAATCTAACAAAATATTGAAAGTCAATAACACTTATCAAAGTTATAGATAAGTGATATAATATATGAATTTTCGTATTCCATACTTGATTAAAAGAATAAAGAATACACCTAAGTAGGAATCACTATATTAAGTAAGTGTCCTGCATTTTCAGCAGAAGGGTAAGATGCCTTTCCAAAAAAATGGCGGATCCTTGGTATGACACTATACTGCATCTGGTGGTGAGGTTCCTGTTCTGGAGATCTAGGGATTATGTAGTCATCACTTCATTGTCATTACTCACAGGTTGACGTTGATCTGGAGTAGTAGTATATGTTAGGGTCCCATCTATAGGTCAAATAAATCTGTTTGAAAATTATTAGTATTAGATAGGAATACTTGATACCATAAATTAATCTTCATTGTCATTACTCCCAGGTTGACTTTGATCTGGAGTGGTTGTATATGTTAGAGTCCCACCTATAGGTCAAATAAATCTGTTTGAAAATTATTAGTATTAGGAATACTTGATACCATACAACTGTGTAAAAATTATTTGTATTAGATAGGAATACTTTATGCCAGATAACTGTGTGCAAAGAAGTGATTATAGACAAATAAAAGTGCAATTTTAAAAAAATGCAATGGAACATTAAGAATATATTTGATTGCAATGAGACAATTAAAAATGAATCAGATTTTAGCTTTGAATAACCCATAAGGAGTTGATATTCCATTAAATTAACCCACCTTTACTCTTATCTTGTTGGTAAATATAAGTATTGCATTTTTATATAATTTTTCATATATTACTACTGACATTTAATCAGCATAATATTTTGGACAAACATGAAGGTACTTGTGGTATTATGATCATAGGAAATGAACACAGTAACCCAAGTTCAATCCTGGACAAGGCTGTTTGCATTTCACAAGCACTAATACCATTGAGAAAGGTATGAATCCAACTATTCTCTCTCCAGGTATTGCTAAATAGTTAGCCTGTCAAGGCTCTTTAATCTTGATATGGTAATCAATCTAGAATAAGGACAACTCTGAATTCCAACCTGCTAAACTCCACTCAAAAATTGACCTTGTGTCACATCCTGTTTGTATGGAGGAGTTGATAAGTACATATATTTGGGACCAGCATCATTTGTTTTTCTTATATCTGGAGATATTTAGCTTAGTGTAGAAAATGACCTAAGTAAATGGCAGTGGTAGATTAATAATAAAGTCAGTGGTTATTGATAAGAAAAGCCAAAACCTTGGCTATATACACTGGTTACAAATAGTCCACATTGAAATATAACCATTATCTTAATTTTGCTGTATCACATTTTACTAGGTATTTTTTTACATAATTACTCAATAAATCATAGCTATCATATCACAAGTTATAAAAACAGCTGATCATATATTATAGAAACATATCACATCACAGGTTATAGAAACAGCTGACCTCTAATTTATGATAAAATATAAGCAAAATGTATCTCAGATCTTTGATGACAAAAGAAAAATTGTTTTTAAAGTAAGTACTTTTTTTTAAAGAGGATCTGTCACTACATTCTAACTTCATTCTTTAACCTTTCAAAAAGAAAAGGAAAGGTCATTCTCTTCTTAGTTTGTTTGAGAACTGTTTAGCCCCAAATCACACACACACACATATATATATATATATATATATATATATATATATATATATAGTAAGAGAACTGTAAGAAAGTGCATTGTTTATGCATGCACTGTTTCCTTTTTTTTGTCTATCCTCCTGGCATGCCAGTGACAAGACTATAATCACAATTACTAGAAATGGGACAGCTAGGAAAGTTTTTTTTTTCTGAAATGCATTATTTTGAAAACAATGAGAGTAGCTTCATCAAGAATTCAAACTCAGTTTCTAATTTTATTTTGAGGTTAATAACCGTCATTCTACTTTATGTTTCCTTGTTATGACAATTGTAATATTTATCTCTCTATTTGCAAGGTTTAGGGTAAAGCCTATGCATTGTATGTTGAGCATCATATGTAGAAGTGTAGAAGAATTATTAAATGTAAGATTTTTTAAGAAGTCATGCTTCATAATTATAATGAGCATCATTAAACAATCATAAGGAAAGTATTACAAGATATCATCATCAAGGCATACTAACAGCACAGATCCCCTTGACTCTCTCTTGCCATCCAGCTTTACTGACCAATATGCTTGATTTGTCCTCTAGACAGCATCCAGTGTTCAAAGCTGTTTTTGTTGGACAGGCAACTCTGCTGTGTCCATATGTAGGAGTCCATAGGAAAACCTTGGTTTATGAGTTTCTTCTTACTTCACTAGTACTGTCCAATACGTCTTGCTTATCTTGTTAGAATGTTTCCTTTACTCAATGGCAGCACTGGTACTTGTTTTCTTTACATAATGGTGGAAATGGTACTTTCATTTTTTTAAACACAAGAACCAAATTACAACTTTTCTAACCTCTTAGTTTTAAACTTAATAGACATTGCTGTACTTGTATTGCTGACTTAAGTGGAAATGTCAATGTTTCTCTAAGAAACTCCTAGGAAGAGCCCCTTTATTAAGTAAAATTGTTGACCCACGTTTTGTCTGGGCCACATGCGTTATCTTTATGAAAAATTGTTCCACACAGTCCAGATAAGAAATATTTACAGTTTCAGGACAGTACTCATCCAAACGTCTTCACATTGCCATCTCTAGAAAAAAATCTTGTCCTTATTGCCAAAATATCTCAATTGCTTAAAAAGGAAACTAAGAAGTTCAAACACAAAACTTCAGTCAGGTGTTAACTCCTGAGAAAGAGTCCTACCACCTTTTTATTGACAAATAACAATGGCAGAATTGGTACTTCTATTTTCCTTATATATATATATATATATATATATATATATATATATATATATTGGTCTAGCAAAGGTAACATTTAGAAATAAGGGTAGTTTTTATCAGCAAAATATATGTAGCAAACAGTTAAAATATACAATAAATATATGGACTAGATTACTTATTCTTTCATTTTGTTTTTACTCAGTGGCAACAATCAAAAAACTCATCAAGCTCAATTAATTGTTCAAACTACAATTAGAATTTCTATGAAGATATTATTTAGTTAACTTGTAGTTATCTACTATGAATTGATTTGACACACAAAAGTTGAGTTATAAATAAGGTCTTCAATCTTATGAAGTTTTAAAACAGATAAAATTTTGAAACTAGAATCAAAATTAGATAAATTAATTTATCTTCAAAATTACCGGAGTGAGAGATAAATGAAGTCTCCAATCCTGTAAAACATATTTTAAACCAGTTAAAATAATGAAACATAAATTAAAAACAAGTAAATGGATTTTTCTTTAAAATTACAAGTTTATTTTTCCATATAGTTATCATTTAATATTGTACATTTTTTTAAAACATTTGATCAACTTTTTTGTTTATATGAACGTTTATATGTGGTGCATTCAATAAGTTTCCAGACTTTTTTGTACAGGTATTTAAAATTATTGTAGACTCTTGAAAATTCACTATGTTATTGCTATACATCTTATGAGATGACTGACCAATTTTTATGATTTCAGGTTCAAATGAATAGCTACAGCAGGAATGGAATATACCATACTAAAGCCTGATTGTCACAGCTGGTGAATTTCAAAAATCCAATCTGGACATGAGGACACTTTAGAAGAACGATATGCAATAAAATTCTGTTTTAAACTTGGAAAAAATGCCACAGAAATGTATGGAATGCTTCACACTGCTTTTGGAGCATCTTGCATGAATCGCGAGCATCAGTTTTTGAGTGGCATAAGAGATTCTAGGAAAGCAGTGAGTCTGTGAGGGATGATGAAAGGTGTGGAAGGAGTAAGGAAGTCAATACACCAGAGTTGATTGGCCTAAGGGTTAGGGTTACTATGTTGAGGTTTTAAGGGAGTTCAGGAAGAGATTCCGTCGGACGAGGCCAGCACTCTTCAAATCGAGTCAGTGGCATTTCCACCAGGACAATGCACCAGTCCACAACTCCATCCTTGCATGGCTCGAGCATCAGTTTTTGAGCAGCATAAGAGATTCAAGGAAGGCAGGGAGTCTGTGAGGGATGATGAGAGTTGTGGGAGGAGCATGGAAGTCAATACACCAAAGTTGATTGGCCAAAGGGTTACGGTTAGGGTTACGGTTCCTATGTTGAGGTTTTAAGGGAGTTCAGGAAGAGATTCCTAGGGAAGAGGGCAGTACTTTTCAAATTGGGTCAGTGGCATTTCCACCAGGACAATGCATCAGTCTAAAACTCCATCCTTGTCACAGACTATTTAACCAAGATGGGCATCAAGACAGTTCCACACCCTCCCTATAGTCCAGACGTTGCTCCCTGTGACTTCTGGTTATTCCCTAAGCTCAGAGGCTGTCGTTATGAGACAATTGAGGAGATGAAAGAGGCTGTGATGAAGGTCAATAACACGCTCACATAAGAGGACTTCCATGGGGCCTTCCAGAAGTTGTTTGAATGGTACAAGTTCATTGCAGCCGGAGGAGATTACTTCGAAGGGGACTAGAGTTTCATGTGTGTACTATCAATAAAAGTGCCCCTATGAAAAAAGTCTGGAAACTTATTTAATGATCCTCATAGTTTAATTTTGATTTAATTGGGAACAGCAAGTTCAATATTGAATGAAAATCAGATTTGATAATTCAATGTCTAGATATAAAATATTTGATACTTGAGAAAAATAAGTAAAAAAGTGGATAAACCAAAACACTGACAACTTCATCTTTAATTTAGAAAGATTTCATCAGAATGACAGGATTTTTCTAAAGTTCAGCATTGGAGGAAATAGATAAAAATAAAAGGAGGGAGGGGTTATAAGGAGAGTCAGAGAAGAAAGAAAGAGAGATAGAGTAGTGGTAGCAGGGGTTATTAGTTGTGACTGTCTCATTTTTTTTAACATCTGGACACTGGTTAAATAGATGGGGGAGGCTACAGCCACAGTCAAGTGTATCAAATTTCATCAAAGACTTGACCAACAGAAATGGAATATCTAAATGCAAAAATGAGAAAATCTTCCAGAAATATGGAAGCAGATGGAAAATAAATAGCTTAGTTTTTGTGAAAAAAATTTTTTTTCTATATTTTTAGTTTGCTCTTTTTTTTTTTTTTTTAGTGTGATGATAATGAACCCCAAACTTACCTCCAATAATAATGTTCATGATTAAAATATCCTCATTATAAGAATATTCGTTGAAGAGTTCTTCATAAACATTTTCCAATTGTTTTTTGATAATGTCTGTTGTTTCAGGACCAATCCTTACAGATTTATACATAATTCAATGTTTCAATGTTGCACTCTTTCTTAATTAATATCTTCATTTAGAGAAATTTCTTTTTATTTAATTCATCAATTTTCTTTAACCTTGGCATCTACTCTTCTTTGATTCTCCACAGGTGTCACTAAAAATTAATTTTTAGCGAGGAAGAGTTGTTACATTAGTTCCTCACTATATTGTTGGAAATAAAGGAGAAGAATAAAGATGGTGTAAGGTTTTCAAGATGGTTTAATGGCAGCCAGAATAAAGGGTACCTTTATGCTGCATGTCTCATAGGAAGGAAGGAAATAGTTATTGAGTTGAGAAGGAATTATAGCACCTTAATGCCTGAGTGGAATGTGCATTGCTACAGTCAAGGCAAAGCTGAATGTCTGAGCGGAATATGCATCACTATAGACATAGCAAAATCGTGTTTGCTGTTTAAGGACAGGAATGATTTTGTCACCCATAATGTGTGGTCCTGGTTGCTGTAGGAGAGAGGCTATAAGGTCTCCAGAAAATGTTGCCCAGGAAGAGGGTAGACTCAAAAGGTCCATAAATTAGACGGCTTTCCTCATGGTATTGTGATTCTGCTGCTATGAAGGGAGTGGACAGAAAGTATGTCCATCCTGCTCAAAAGGTTTTGAGGAAAAGAGAGTTTGGCGGGCTTTCACCATTTTTATGTTGTCCGGCGAAAATGGTTCGGGCTGAGTAGGATAAGTCATCCTCATTGGGTGAAAATATGTGACGACCACAACGGTAAAATTAATTTACATGCCAAACAAATACAAAGTTCTTTCTGCTTCAAATTGTTCTGGTCTTTGCTTATCAAACAAACTCATTTTGCATCCATTTCAACTTTGACACATTAAACCCAATGGCAGAGAGTTTTCACATCCACATAACCAGAGCATCGGTAGGAGGGGTGGGAATGCTTATAGGACCAAGAGCGCTAAAAACACTTAATAGCATTGAGAGAATACAACCTAGGATGATGGCCGCAACGATCATCTCCTGCTACAGCCCTACCAATGTCAGCGAAGAAACCGAACTAGTCACCTTCTACGAGGAGCTATCCTCCCTAGTACGTAGCATTCCGAAACACAACCTGCTAGTCATTGGCGGAGATATGAATGCACAAATCGGGAAAAACAGAAACAACAAATACAGCCTACACAACACGTCAAACAGGAATGGACAACATCTAATTGATTTCATGATAGAAAATAGATTAACATGCCTCAATACAAACTTTCAAAAAAGGGAGGGAAAATTATGGACCCACACATATGTAAACAAGAGTAAAGCACAGATAGACTACCTCTTTATAAACAGAAAATGGAAAAATAGTGCGATGAATTGCGAGGCATACTCCACTTTAGAGGGTGTGTCCTCCGATCATCGAATAGTCATGGCCAAAATACGTCTAAGCCTATGAAAAAAACGCCACACGAACAGTGACAACTAGGCGCTATGACTGGGCCCTACTTAGCAACAGAGACATTAGAGACAAATATGCATTAGAATTAAGAAACAGATTCGAAACACTACAAGAGAAGACAGAAAAAGTTACCCCAAATGACGAATATGAAAACTTTGTTGAAGCACACCTAGAAGCGGCATCAAAGTGTATCCCAATAAAACCTAGAACTAAATATAGAGTCCCTTGGGAAACGTCAGAGGTTAGAGAAAAACGTGCACTCGTGAAAACTGCCTCCAAAAGCTATCGGAAGAACCCAACAAACACAAATGCCCGAAAACTAGAAAAAGCACAATATCAATTAGCAGGAATATATCTAAAAGAACAGGCAGAATACATACAAAATCAGATAGATAAGATTAGAGACTCGGTGGAAGATAGGCAATCCAGGATAGCCTGGCAAACAATAAACGAAGTAAGTAGAAGGAAGAGCACAGCCAAAGCAAAATTGAAAGCTGCAAGCCAACAAGAAAGAGTAAAACTGTGGGAACAGCATTTCAAAAATCTACTAGGAAGCCCACCGAAAAATAACGAATGAACCGATCACCAGAATTATCAGTAAGCAATTAGACATTAAACTAGGGCCTTTCACCAAAGAAGAAAAAAAAAATTAAAAATAGGAAAGCTGCAGGGCTAGACGAGATCCCCCCAGAAGTGTGGAAGACTAGACAATTCGACGATATACTGCTCCGGCAATGCAACGCTGTCTATAGTCAAAATAGGATAGAAAGATGGATGAAGGGATGCATCCTTCCTTTCCCTAAAAAAGGCGACCTCGGATTAGCCAAGAACTACCGAGGGATAACGCTTACATCCATAGCAGCCAAAATCTACAATGCCCTACTACGAAACTGCATAGAACCCAAAATAGACAACATCCTTAGGAAAAACCAAAATGGCTTCCGGAGAAATAGATCCACGACCTCACAAATATTGACCATCTGTAGAATCCTTGAAGGCGTCCGGGCAAAAAACCTTCAGGCGACATTACTATTTGTCGACTTTACCAAGGCCTTCGATTCCATCCACAGAGGGAAAATGGAACTAATCCTACTAGCATACGGCCTACCAAAAGAAACCGTAGCAGCAATAATGATCCTGATTACCCTTGATACAAACCATATATTGCTGAGTGTTAAGCAAGGAGGTATCAAGTACCATTTTTAAAGTCTTTAGTATGACTCAACCTGGGATTGGTGTGCAAATTATTTGTTTTAAGAATAGTTACTTGAAGCTATTGTTTACAAAGGATTATTATTATCAGTCACTTGAAACAATTGCTTGAAATACTTGAAATGATATAATTGAATAAAGTATTAGATAGGAATATTTAAAACAATATAATTGTGTGCAAATTATTTGTATTAAGAATAAGTAAGTTAGCTAACCATAGCCGAGGGCAACCTGAAGGCTCCCTTTTCAATAGCTACTACACTTGACTGTAGGGTAAAGTACTACTCCTTTCTCTGGATTACTCCACTTACTCTTGATCTATACATTATGATGCTGAGTGTTAAGCAAGGAGGCATCAAGTACCATATTTTGAATCTTGGGTATGATTCAACCTGGGATTGAAACCCAGTCTCCCAGCCCATTGGCAAACGCTCAAACCATTATGCAATGATTTACATAATATTCAAATCATTAGTTACTTGAAACCATATAATTGTATGCTATAGCTATTTGAAAGTATAATGATTTACATATTCAACTTATTAGTTACTTGAAAGCATATAATTGTGTGCAAATTATTTTTATTAAGAATAGTTACTTGAAACTATAATAATTTACATATTATTCAAAGCATTAATTACTTGAAACCATATTAATTGCTTGCAAAAAAAAAAAAGGACTGACTTTTGTAATAAATAATCCAACAAGAGTTGACATGCCATGAAATCAACAAACAACCATCTAATGTTGTCACATAACAAACTTAAAATTATATATTACCAAATACTTGTTCAAATGGTCAGCTGGGGCTGTAGAATACACTAACTACAACTCTGCAGGAGAGTAAGATCCCCTCCCAATGTGTGTCCTGATATGAAACTAAACAATTTGTGGTGAGGCTCCATTCCTGGAGCTGAAGGGATGTGGAGTACCTCTTTAATGCCATCACTCTCAGGTCCACCCTGGCCCTGAGTGGTAGCACCTGATAGGTCCTATCTATGGATCAAATAATATTTTGACATTTAAACTGTTTGCAAACAAATGACTTATGCTAAACTGAATTATTAGAAATAGAACTGTTTCATCATTTAACTGTGTGTAAATAAATGAATGTCTAATTGAATACTTAGTAATACATTGTAATACTTGGAACCATTTAACCGTGTGCAAATGAATGAACAGTGTTCAATAGAATAACTAGTGTTCTATAACAATACTTGAAACCACTTCACTGAGTGCAAACAAATGATTAATATTGAATAGAATTATTTGTATTAGATAGCAGTACTTGAAACTATTGAACTATGTGCAAAAAATGAGTTCAGGCTCATTTAAAAATCTTATTTACAAGATGTTTACAAATCATATATATTTGATATATATGTATAAACAGGGTTTGGCATTAAATAACCTACAAGGGTTTGTATGCCATAAAACACAACCAAACCAAATCATACATATTTAATATCTATGTATAAAGAGGAATATGGGAATTTTGTGTTAATGACAAAATTTCTTTTAGAGAAAAAGGAAATGGAATGACTAAATGACACCCCTGCAAAATCCTAGAAAAACATGTACAAAAGAGGAAAAGTTCAGAGGCTAAGGTGACATTAGAATTAGATGGACTAAGTTAAATGTTTTAAAAAAGCTGACTACCAAATACAAGGCATATTGACTCCACCTTTGACAGAGGTCAACCAACGGTTAGATATTGTTTTTGTTTTTTTTACGATATTGTCATGTTAAAATGCATGAAAGATATTATTTTTTGTAAAATCCTGCTGAATATTATCTGTGCTTTAAATACAATAGGACAAATTCCAAGTAACAGTTGGACTTTATTAAAAATTGAAAACCTAAGTTAGCGTAAAAACAGAATGCCTATAAGGATACAAAGAACCATAAATCAGGACTTTAAAAAAGAAAGTAATTGTGGACTTTTACTAAGTTAAAACTTAATACAGGCAGGAGGGAAAGGATTTTTTTTCCTCAACAGCCATGGAAAGCAGCATGGTGGATGTAAAGGCAAGCAGACAAATCTATGAATGGTCAAGTCCTGGCTATATGAATCCTAGGGTTCAACAGGCAGAATCAAATAGTTTGATCAGGGAACTACTGCTGCTCATCTATAAGGATGGCTTCTATAGATGAGAATAAAAATACAGCCATCGAAAGATTACCATGACTCACACTCGAACCCCTTGTCCAAACCACATCGCTCTTCATGTGGGTGCATCCTGCTGAGGTTGGAGCCCTAGCTCCAGTGTTTGAAAAATCAACTATAAAGCTCAAACTAAAACAAAAATTACTAAAATGCAAACATACAATACAAATAGTCACATTCAACATTAGAACTTTAAATAAAATTGGCCAACTACTGGAGCTGACAGCTTTGGTGATAGGTCATAACATAGACATAATATGCATACAAGAACACAGATACATTCATAGCAAAGACGTTAAATATCACAATACTGACAATGGATGGACGTTAGTCTCTGCATCTGCATGGAAAAACTCTGTAAATTCGATGATAGGAGGTGTAGGTATGCTTATAAGACCACAGGCCCTAGAATCACTAAATAGTATCAAGAAAATACAACCAAGGATGATGGTAGCTACTTTCAATGGCAACCCCAGCACAACAATCATCTCCTTCTACAGCCCTACCAATGTTAGTGAAGAAAATGGCCTCATCACTTTCTATTACAAGCTATCCTCCCTTGTTCATAGAATCTCAAAACACAACGTTCTCATCATCAGTGGAGACATGAATGCTCAAATTGGTAAAAATGTAAACAAATTCAGCTTACACAATTCGTCAAACAGAACTGGGGAACATCTAACAGATTTCATGCTAGAAAATAGATTAACATGCCTCAATACTAAATTTCAGAAAAGAAAGGGAAGACTATGAACCTACACTTAGGCAGATAATACTAAAGCACAGATAAATTACATCTTTATAAATAAGAAATGGAATAATAGCACATTGAATTGCAAGGCATATTCCTCTTTCAAGGGTGTATCCTCTGATCACCGAATTGTCAGGGCAAAAATATGACTGAGCCTACGAAGGAATGCGACCCGAACAACCACAACCGTACACTATGACTGGTCCCTGCTTAACAACAGGGATATTAGAGATAAATATATATGTTAACGCAAAGAAACAAATTCAATGCACTATAGGAGATATTAGAAACACCTCCTCCAAATTGACGAAGATGAGAATTTCATCAATGTCCACTTAGAAGCGGCCGCAGAATGCATATCAACTAAACAAAGAGCTAGACCTGGAATCCCATAGGAGACATTAGCCCTTAGAAAAAAGCATGCAGGCATGAAAACCGCTTCCAAATGCAATAGGAGGAAGCCAACCAATATCAATGCCCTGGCACAGAATGAATTAGCTAACGTATACCTAAAAGAACAAACAGAATATATACAAAATCAGATCAATAAGATTAGAGACTCAGGTGAAGATAGACAATCTAGGATAGCATGGCAGATGGTAAATGAAGTAAGCAGATGGAAGAGCACTGCAAAAGCTAAACTGAAAGCTACCAGTTAAGAAGAATGAATACACCTGTGGAAACATTTCAAGAATTTACTCAGAAAACCTCTGAAAGTTATACATGAACCAATCATAAAAATTATTAGTAATCAATTTGACATCAAATTAGGACAGTTTATGCAAGAAGCAATCTACTCGGTACTAAGAAAAATTAAAAATAGAAAAGCTGCAGGTGTTGATGAAATACCTCCAGAAGTATGAAAGACCAGGGAATTTGATGACATTGTAATGCCGTATATAACCAAAACACAATAGACTGATGGACAAAGGGATGCATCCTCCCCTTTCCTAAGAAGGTTGACCTCGGAATAGCCAAAACTACTTAGGTATAACCCTTATATCTATAGCAGCCAAGATCTACAATGTTCTACTACACAACTGCATAAAACCCAAAATTGAGAAGATACTTAGGAAGAACCAAAATGGCTTTCGGAGAAATCAATCCACGATATAACAAATTTTGAATTCTAGAAGGTGTACGTGCAAAAAACTTAGAGGCTACAATATCATTGGTTGATTTCTCTAAGGCCTTTGACTCCATACACAGAGGCAATATGGAGCAAATACTTCTCGCCTACGGCCTACCCAAAGAAAATGTTGCAGCCATAATGATGCCATATAAAAACATGAAAATAAAAGTCCGCTCTCCGGATGGAGAAATAGACTACTTCGACATGGTAGCAGGTGTGCTACAAGGAGACACATTAGCTCCCTATCTGTTTATCATCTGCCTAGACTATGTGCTTAGAACGTCTATTGATATAATGAAAGATAATGGTTTTAAGCTGGCAAAGGAAAGAAGCAGAAGATCCTATTTACCTAACCCCTCCGCTCAGGCAGGATATGACACAAGGTCAATTTTTAAGCGGAGTTTAACAGGTTTGAATTCAGAGTTTTCCTTCTCCTAGACTAGTTGCCTCACCAAGGCTGAAGAACCTAGTCTGTCCTACTAGTCTGGAGAGAGAATAATTGGATTCATACCTTTCCCAAGGGTATTAGTGCTATGTGAAATGCAATCAGTCAGGCCCAGGATTTGAACTCGTGTCACCGTGTCCATATCCTGCGACGATAACCATTACACCATGGGCACCTCCATAAAAAAGAAAAGAAGCAGAAGATACCTTGTACAAACAATTTACGAATGTGGACTATGCCGATGACAAAGCGCTTCTGGCAAATACACCCGCCCAAGCCGAAACCCTGCTCCATAGTCTGGAACAAGCAGCTGCTGGCATGGGCCTCCATGTCAATGCACACAAGACGGAATAGATGTGCTTTAATCTCCACACTAAAAAGTAGTTCTCTGAAATTTGTAGACCAGTTCACCTACCTAAGAAGTATTGTTACATCAACACATGACTAGCAAAGGCATGGTCATCTATTGATAGGCTATCAGTCATATGGAAGTCAGATCTGACCAATAAAATAAAATGCAGTTTTTTCCAAGCTGCGGTCATGTTGATACTGCTGTATGGATGCACTACATGGACGCTAACTAAACGTATGGTGAAAAGGCTTGACGGCAACTGCACAAGAATGCTGTAAGCAATATTGAACAAATCCGGGAGACAACACCCCACAAAGCAGCAGCTGTACGACCACCTACCACCCATTACAAAAACTATCCAAGTTAGATGAACCAGACATCCGGCACACTGCTGGAGAAGTAGGGACAAACTCATAAGCGACATATTCCTGTGGGTCCCATCACATGGACAAGCAAAGGGAGGATGACCAGCTAGAACCTATATACAAAATCTCTGTGCCGATACACGATGTAGCCTTGATGACCTACCAGGAGCAATGGACGATAGAGACGAGTGGCAAGAGAGAGTCAAGGAGGTCCGTGCTGGTCATGCGGCATGATGATGATAATTAAGATTTAGCATTAAACAATGTATAATGGTTGATATGCCATAAAACCCAATCAAACCAAATCCTATATATTTAATATTTATGTATAAAAAGGATTTGGCATTAAATAATGTACAATGGTTGATATGCTATAAAACCCTACCAATCAACCAAGTTTCTATTTTCACTACTAGTGACATTATATAGTAGGAAACCTTACTTGTCAATCACACTTCATACTTGGATAGATTTAACAAATTTTTTATTAGAAAAAGATATTCAAGGGTTTTATTACCACTTTTTTTTTCTTGAATTCTTTGTATATGATTGCTAATAAAATGTAATGTTTTTTTTTAAACCTAAATGATGTTAGATAACTGCTTAAAAGTATTTATTGAAAACCGCTTTGATAGAATGAGTTAATCTAAGATAATCTATGGTCAAAGTGTTAATGTTATCTTTTTGTGAAAATATTCTCATTAATTTTGATAACATTCCTTAGGATTTACAAGTAAAGAAAGAAAAGAAAAAAGAAATCCACAAAAATAAAATTTCTGACCCAAATAGACCTTTTAATAAAAACATTATTTATCATGTTTTATGTACATATTTTTCCATTGAATGTTTTGCTAAAATAAAAGATTGGCACGGTACTATTAGGTAGCTACCCAAAAATTCAGTGTATTTCAGCTTATAAGATTAGAAAATAAAGGATTCATTATATATAATTTCACTATTTTCTTCAAAATAGTTTTGTGAGTTAAAGCTATTAACTATGAGATGTTCCATGACTTCATTGAGAACCTGTTGAAACAGTGATCCATAATGATATTGATGCACCTATTTATAAAAAAGTTAAAGATTCTAATTTGCATTTCATAGTTATCTCTGTTTTATCAAGAATTTGGATAATTAAAAATGACATTCAGCATAAACAAAAACCCCACAAAATTATTATTCTGTTGCAAATTGGATTGGAAATTTCTTTATTCTTTAAGTTTAGAGTATTTCATGTGCATTGCTCTAATAAAAAATGATAGCTTGATATTTTTGCCGAGTCACACACACATACATATATATATATACATATATATATGCACACACACACACAAACATAAGAATTTTAGTAACACATAGGTGACTGCAATGAGAATTTCTAAATTTCTTCAATATTTATAAAAATGCTTAGAACTTATTTTGATATTTACTAAGTTAAACTTAGTAAATATTAGTATTTAAAAGATTAAACTTAAATACAGACATTTGAGTCTTTGTATTTTTATCACACTCTCTCGATGACCTGTGAACCCCATTATAATATTGGTTCATGATGATATTGATGCTTCTATTTAAAAAGGAATGAAGGATTCTAATTAGCTTTTCAGAGAGTTTGGATGATTAAAAAATGTTCAGTTCAAAGACCTCACAAAATTATCATCAAGTTGCAAATTGAACTGGAAATTGTTTTATTCTCTAAAAGCATTTTACTGTATTGCTTTGATAATGTTTATTTTCTAAAACTGATAATACTGTCAAAAATTACTTAAAAAGGCATTTTTACTATGTAATAGTAATTGAATATATACATATTTTTTATAAATATTCTCTTGATTTTGAAAGAAATGTTTACTTTTTTGAATTAAATTCTCCTTTATTTTTCCAGGAAATTTTTTTAAAAAAGGATATAAGTAAAATTGGCAACCATAGTCAAGGATGACCTGAAGGCTCACTTTCAATAGCTATTACGCCAAGGCGTAGGGGAGAGCACTACTCCATTCCCTGGATTGGTCCACTTTACCCTTGATCCTTACCTTATAATGTTGAGTGTCAAGCAAGCTGGCATCAAGTACCATTTTTTTTTAATCTTTGGTATGACTCGATCTAGGATTGAACCTTGGTCTTCCAGACTATTAGTGAACACTGTACTCATTAAGCTAATGGCCCAGAGTCAAAAACTTAGTACTATTTTGGTATGTGCCAGTTTGTAGTGAATATATATAGGTAACTGAAGCATTTCAAGCTGTGTTTGTAGTATTGTGGTAGTTGGTGTGATGACATGTTGGCCATTGCTTCACTTCATGAGTGATTTGAAAGTTACACAGATGAACATGCTATAAACTGGGCCATAACACTGTAGAAGCAACCAAAAACATTTGTTGTGAAAAAGGTACTCACAGTTGATCACAGTACAATAACCAGATGGTTCAAGAAATTTTGCTCAGTTTGCAAGAAGGTCTGGTAGGTCTAAAGGCATGGATTCTAAGGCCATGCTCAAGTCAAAGAAGCAAATCCAGTGAGTAGACCTCAGAAAGTATCAGGCTAGCTTAGCATCTTAAAATCCAGTGTGGTTCATCACCTTCATAATCTCAGCAAAAGCAAACAGAGCTGCTGAATTATGCCTCTCATTAGAAAAATATTGCAAAACTTTTGACTTACCCCAGTAATTTTTTAAGCTGATTTTAAAACTGATTTATTTTTTTGTTTTCAGGATGAAGGTAAAATCAGTCTGTCCATGAAGTGTGTGAACCAGACAAATGGCAAAGATTTGGATCCCAATAATGTACAACAAAGGTAAAAATTGTTTTAAATTCTTTCTAGATTTGCATATTTACAATCAGTTATGGGTTCCGTTTAATGCTTTTAGCAGCAGTTAATTACAATTTTTGGCATTTTATCATACATTTACTAAGTTTTTTTTTCTTTTTTCCAACCTCTCTGCAGGGCTTAGAATATACTGGGATATCCTCTACATAAGGTTATGTTCCCTGCTCCATAAAGGTGTCTTAAATATGACACTAAACTGCATCAAGTGGTGATGTTCCAGTTCCAGAGATTTTGTAACTCTTCATTGCCATTACTCCCAGGTCCACTCTGACTCAGAGTGGTAATACTTGTTAGGGTCCCATCTATGAATTAAATAGATCTGTTTAAAAATTATTTGTATTCCATAGGAATACTTGATACAATTCAATTTAACATCTTCATTTGTTTGCCTGCAGTTAAATGGTTTCAAGTATAGTGAATGATTGAATAATTCTGTTGGACCCATAGATGGGACCCTAACAGGTACTACCACACCAGATCTGAGTTGACCTGGGAGTAATGACAATGACGGGGGTATTCCATATTCTCCAGAGCTCCACAACTGGAACCTCACCATCAAATGGTTTAGTGTCATATCCAGGACACTCATGTGTGGGAGATCTTACCCCTCTGCAGAGGTGCAGTTTGGCATATTCTACAGGCCCAACTGATGGCGCTACTATTTCAAGAAACAAAAACAACTGTCTTCTTTTGGATGGCTGGAGTGTGTGGCTTCTCACATTATGTATCCGTTGGTCACATGAGAATTTAGACTCCTCATTTTTTCTCTTTTTGCCTCTGTTCTTTGAGCATTTAAGGTTATCTGGTTTTCAGTCCTTGTTTGTGGAGCGAAATCCAATCATCAGAAAGACTAGCTATGATTTTCCATCTATTCAATGATAGGAAGGATATTTAATAATCTCCTATTAACCAGGTTCTCATATTAACATTAGTATATCTAATGAAACACTAACACTGAATACACAGAAAGGAGATATGATATACTCATGGGAAAATTTAAGATATTTAATGGAAACATATATAAAAACATATAACAAATGTTACAACAATGAATAACATAAATAAGATAAATATAAAGGCCTCAATTTCTCTGATAGTTTGCATGGTAAAGTGAAATACCATACCTCACTGGAGTTAGGAACAATGTCTTCATTCTATTCTATGAACAGAAATAAAAAAAATCATGTCAATTTTGCTCTATGAGTGAGAACTAAAAATGACTATGTCTTCTTCCTTCTATGACCAGACCCCAAAAAAGTAATGTAAATATCTTACTTGTCTTCAATGGTTTTCATGGTGATGTGAAATAAAGTATCTTGCCGGATATAGAAACATCTTCATTCTGTTCAATAAAGAGAAATACTTTTTATGTCCATTTCACTCCACAAATGTGGACTGAAAGAAAGAAAGAAAAATAAAAAAAGAATAAAGGGTCTAAATTCTCACATGACCTACAGACACTTGACATGAGAAGCTATACCCCCAATCCAAGGAAAGACAATTATTTTTATCTCCCTACAATATTGATAGTTGTTACTTCAAACTATAATTGTTCACTAAAGATTAATATTAGTTGTATGAAAAGTGTTTGAAAACAAATTAATACAATCAGATAAAAATGATTACTTACAACCATATAATTATTAGTATCAGATAGTAATACTTGAACCCATACAACCATGTGCAAATCATTTGTATTAGATAGGAATACTTGATATATAACTGTGTGCAAAAAGATTCTTCAGAAACAACTCCACAAAAAATGTAAATATAGATGTATAATGAAGCCACACCTCTTAGCATAAAATAACGCCAGACAGGTTGACATGCTTTTAAGATTTAATTGACTTTTTTTTCTCGTATCTTTCCTTCTGATTAAATATTTGATGCTGATATTTGTGGAATCTTTCTGGAAAAAATATACAAGAAAAGATACTTAGTTATTCTTATTTACCAACCCCTCCGCTCGGGCAGGATATGACACAAGGTCAATTTTCAAGCGGAGTTTAACAGGTTTGAATTCAGAGTTTTCCTTCTACTAGACTAGTTTCCTAACCAAGGCTGAAGAACCCAGTCTGTCTTACTATTTACCCATAGCTGGAGGGAGAATAATTGGATTCATACCTTTCCCAAGGGTATTAGTGCTATGTGAAATGCAATCAGTCTTGTCGAGGATTTGAACTTGTGTCGCCGTGTCCATTTCCTACGACGATAACCATTACACCACGAGCACTTAGATACTTAGTTATTATTGTTACTTGAGATATTTTTCTGCTGAACTTTAGTTTTCTGATACTCTAATTCTATATTTCATACATTGTGTCTACTCATAAACCAGGCACAAGAAATAATGTAAATTTAGAGTAATAAGTATATGATTGATTGATTTTTAATGGCATGTCAACCCATCTAGTGTTATTTTATAGCTAAGGGTCATGAGTCACATTTATTGTATATTCATATTTACATACATTAAGTAGTTGTTTCTTAAGAGAGAGGTTTTTTTTGTGCACAAAAGTCCTATCAAATACAAATAATTTTTAAACTGATCTTTTTGACCCATTGATAGGACGTTAACAGGTACTAGTATTCTGAGTCCTAATAAACCTGAGAATGAAAGGGTAAACACCATGCTCCTTAGATCTCTAGAAGTGTAGCCTCACCATCAGGTAAAATTTAGTGATATACTCAGGACCTCAGTATTTTGTGAGGAGTCTTACTCCACTTCAGGGGATAGTCAGCATATTCTAAGTCCTGCTGACCAAGTGGGAAATGTATCTGAGTGAGTGGAAATCCCAAAACAAGAAAGTTATCATTTTTCAATTAAAACTTATTTTATTTGAATGTTCCAATGTCAAACAGTAATTGATTCCAGAGACTGGGTACAAAATAGATGGAACTCAATCCATGAATCATATTTACAAAAACAAATTCTAAAGTCAGATTAATTTAAATCCTGGTTGCACACAAAGTTCAAAGAGGCAATTATTATGAAAACATTTTGTATATTACAATTAAAACTTTGGACATTATTCATTCTTCTACTTCAAGTTAAGAAACATTGAAAATCCTAGCATTGACATATTTGTATATGAACTTCACTCTTGTTTTATATGAATCATTTTTTCTTTTTATATCCATCAATTATTCTTATGTTTTTATTTATGCCTATGATTCCCAATTATTATATACAAGCGTGTGTGGCTGCAAGAAAAATAAGACTAAAAAGAAAATTTAGTTTATTTCCTTCATTGAATAAATAAAATAAACAAACAAATGGAATATCTAGTCTGCTAACTGGTCAGCAGCAAGTGGTTGCTTTGATCTAGTCAGACAGTCAGTGACGGCCGGTGGGGGATTCAACTGCCCATATGACCTCCACTTGCCCTATTTATATGTTCCAGACTTCAAACACCAGCTCCAGAAAATACTATTTGTGGAAAAAAAATGATTGGTTGAAAAATAGACCTTTTTTTTATAACTGAGAATTTTCTGGGGATTTTGAATAGACTATGCACAGAGCCTATGCGCAGAAGCCATGATTTTCTCAGTTTGACACTGGCCGTTGTTGGGTCAACATCCGGTAGTTGTTATTTTCTTCTACAGTGTCGATGTCTGTAGGTCTGTGTTTTGTGTGTTTTAGTAGTTAGGTGTGTGAAGAGTTAAGTGGGTGAATCAGAAGAGAGCGTGGTTTTTCCGCTCCTCGTTCCAAAATTATTTGAATTTTTTTTTTCGAATAACATTAAACAATAAAAAAGAAAAGAAAGTTTGAGCAAAACTCTTTGTTGTTTTTTTTTTATAACTGTGTTAAATGTATAAGAGAGAGAGAGATAGAGAGATACACATGAAAATTAGACACGAAAGGGGAAAAATTTGAACTTCTCAGACTTTTGTTTAGACGGAAGCATAATTTGTCAGCGAGGTGCTACATTTCTGATGGGCCATTTTTCTTAGAAGACAGGAGACAGTCTGGAAAAAATTTCTTCGAAGGCGTTAGTCACTCCGTGGAAAGGTTTTGAAGTTATTTTCTTAAAGATTTGACCTTTTCTCGTATTTGTGACTCGTATTTTTATTGCTAAAAATAAATCTTTAAGGGTAATAACTAAAGAAATATGTTTGTTTTTAAATAAATATTTTTATTTATTACTACTCTGTTGTTTTCAAGCAAATAATATCGATATTTCTCTAAGTTAAGTTCTTGTATCTTTTCAAATTTTTACACCAATATTTCAAAACATATAATTGACATTTGGTAAGTCATTCAAAGAAAACAAAAGGAATACAACGATTTGTTTGTAAAAACAGCAACAAACATGTTTATTTGTTAGTATATTTTACTAATGTTGCCGAAAATTACAAGTCTCAGCGTATTCAACTAAAAAGGGTAAGCTGGTTGATTATTATTAATTTTTTTTTGCTTTTCAAAGACAAATAAAACTTAAAATTGTTATTTGTAGTAATTTTTGAATGAGTAAATGTCTTCATTAAGAAACTTTTTACAAAGATTTGAGGCTATATACAGTGTAACCCTGATATAAGAGAGTTGTCGGGACCGAAGACGAAGTCTCTTAGATCCGTGTTTGGTCTATTTTGTTTAAGTAACACAGTCTCTAACTTGGGACCAGAGACAATCTCTCTCTTATATCCGGGTTACACTGTAGTTTTTTGCTTCTTTAAAAAGAAATAACTATCAGTAGCGCGCTAGACTAACGAAGTTTTGTTCATCCCTTCTGTTTTATCAAGAAAATAAAGTGAAAAGAATATACAACCAAGATACTTTGATTTTATTTGCTTGAAAACAACAGTATTGTAATAAATGAAATGGCAATTTTCAGCCTATTGCTACCCTAAATCTGTTTTGAAACCATTTGACCCCTGCCCATTATATATACAGTGTAACCCGGATATGAAGTCTCTTATATCAGGGTTTGGTCTATTTTATATACATTTACACAGACTCTAATTTGGGACCAGAGAAAATCTATCTTATATCCGGGTTACACTGTACATTGGTTTGGTTTAGGTGTATCTTAACAGAGTTGGCCTTATTCTTAATTGATGTTTCAAATTTTGTGTAGAAGACGATAAGTTTTATTTGTTTTTGTTTTTTGATAGGTTTAATACATCTTTTCATAATGTTGGTTATTGCTTGTTCATTTAATTTGTAGTTATAGTGCATTTTATTTCTGTAATATAGATTAATTCTGTTTGTGTTGTTATTGTTGGTAGTGTTATTATTTTTGTAGATATTGTGAAGATATAGTTTTATTTGTTGATTGACTAGTTTATTTGGGAAATTGTTATTAACAAGGGTTTGTTTTATGTTGATAAGTTCTTTGTAAAATATTGTCTTAGATGAGAAGATGCAAATTGCTATATGAATTAAGTTTTTTATAATTGCTATTTTATATTTTTGGGGACATTCGCTGTGGTAGGTAAGTAGGGTGGAATTGTCGCTGGTAGTCTTTTTTATATGTTGAGGTAGTGAATTTGTTATTATTAGTGGAGTTTGGAAGTACATCAAGGAAAGGGATTTTTTTATTATGTTTAGTTTGGTGTTAAAGTTTAATACGGAGTTTGTTTTTTTTCTAGAGTTTGTTTAAGTTTGTTAATTTTGTCGTAGGAGTGTGTTGTGATGAAAATGTCATCTACATAGTAGACGTATATCTTGGGTTTTGTTATTATTGTTTCAGATATTTTGTTTTCAATGTGTAACGTGTAGAATTTGGAGATGGTAGAGCCAAGGGACGACCCCATCGAAATACTGTCAATTTGTATATAGGACTTTTGTGGTATAGGTAAGAAGTTTTTCAAGAATTTTTGGTTGTATAGCTGGTGGAGGAAACTGAGGAGTGTTTATAGACATTTTCTATTATCATTTTTATGGTTTTTTGAACTGGAACGTTAGTAAAAAGGTTTTCGACGTCAAGTGATGTCATGTATTTGGTGGGAGGTGGGGTTAGAGTTTAAAATTTGTATTAATTCATGTGTTGATTTGATACTGTATTTATTTGGGATATATGGTACTATTATATTGTTGACGATTTTTGATATGTGGTATACGAGAGTAGGAATCTGGGAAATAATTGGTTTAATTGGATTATCTTGTTTGTGGGTTTTTATTTTATCATTTATGTATCAGGGTTTGTAATCTCCAGTTATTTTTGTTAGTTTAATGGATCCAATTTCTGCATTATTGGCTGTAATAATTTTGTTAATGTGTTTTTTAAGTTGGTTGGTGGGGTTTTTGGTTAGCTTTTTGAATTTTGTTTTGTCGTTGAGGATATTTTCAGTTTTTTGTTGTCTGTTTTATTTGATATAATGTAAATATTGGTCTTGTCACTGGTACGGATGTTAATATTCGATTTGTTTAACTGTTGGTTAGCTGCTTCTTTTAGTGTTGGAATTAGAAGTTTGTTTTGGTGTTTGGGATTGAAACTGTTTTTAATTCTTTCAGCAAGTCATGAAGGTTTGATTGCATTTTACCGTTATATATATAGGAAAACATTACATAATAAGATTACAGAGAAATATGAATTAGATCATGATATTGATTATCAAATTAACAGAGATACATATGATTTTGCAAATAAACTCAATATTAAAAACAAACTAAGTAGACTAAATAGAAAAAATACATATATTATTTTTAAGGATCATAAGTAGAACTTTAAAAATAATAAACAGGCCAGATTGATTAACCCAGCAAAAACCGAACTGGAATTAATATCAAAAAGTTTAATACAAAATATTGTTACTAAAATCTTAGATAATTCAAGATATATTCTATGGAAGAACTCATTAGACACTTTAAAATGGTTTTAAAATATCAAATACAAGAAAAATACTACTTTTATACAATTTGATATTATAGACTTTTACCCATCAATAAATAAGGAATTACTATTATACAGTATTAATTTAGCTAGGAATTATAGTGATATAACTCAAGAAAAATTAGACATTATATTGGCATGTAGGAAATCTGTGCTGATAAATAACGACACTACATGAATAAAAACGGGCACTGATAATTTTTTTCTTATGTCTCCAGCATCGGTAGTCTTTCTTAGCAGCTAATATTAAACAAGATACATATTATTTGTAAGAACAAATCTAATATTTGTGCGAATATTATATTATTTATTATAATAATTAAAACATATTTAAAAAAAAAACAAACAAACAGTTAAGAAAGATAGAAGAGAGTCCTGAAAAGTTTAACAATATCACATCAGATGAAATTGCATAAAAAAGGAGATTTAAGTAACGGGAAAAAAATGTCCATTTGAATAATTGTATTGAACTTGTTTCTCTTCTCGGAGACTAAAGTTTAAATGATATCATTAAAACAAGAGAATTTATTGATTTACTTGTTTACGCAACGACCATTCACTTTTGGAATGTTATCATTTTGAATTTTTAAAAATATTCCAAACACTTTTTTCAAAGCTCAAATATATTTTATTCATGGTGGGTTTTCTTATTGAATCAATCTTCTGACAAATCGATCCATATCACAGATTCTGACAATCAATCGAATCATAGAAGGAGTTTGGGCAGAAAATCTCGAAACAACAGAAATGTTTGTAGATTTCTCCTATGCATTTGATTCCATATACATAAAAAAAAGTTGGAGCAAATACTTGTAGCATATGGTCTTCCCAAAGAAACTATTACCGCTATAAAGATACTTTATAAAAACTTGAAAGTAAAGGTTCGCTCATCGGATGGAGATACAGACTTCTTTCAAAACTCAAATATATTTTATTCATGGTGGGTTTTCTTATTTTTATGATTAAAGCCACTGAATCAATCTTCCACTGTGGTCTGGACAGTTTTGCCTGCTAAATGACCCAACCCAACATTGTGTAGATTCTTTCAGGACAAGATTAGTTGGTCACAGGTTTTAGCTGAAACTATGAGTCAGCTCCACAAGAGAAAAAAAAAAAAAAAAGAAGCAAAAATGAATTCTAAGAATACCCACTTATGGCTGTCTTTATTGATGATTATTTTTCTGGCTCAACTTGGTCAGAGAGCACATGTGGCAAGGTACTCTGATCTTTCACTATCACAACATGGACTGCAGACAAAGTTCCTTATCCCATTCTGTCTAATAGTCAACTCTTCACACTCCTGTCTATATTCAAGTGTGATCAGCCATAGTGGACAGAAGGGGAGACTGTCCAGCAGTGCAACCAGCCTTGTTCTAGGCTGGAGTTTTTTACTTGATAGCTTCCTTGAATATATGAGACCTTTGCTTCTGAATAAGAACCCTCACAACTCTCACGTGGACCTCCCAAAACAGAAATATTTAAAAATAAAATGATACCTTTGTCTACTGATCTCTGAACATACTACTGCTGAAGCTTTAACTTTGTAATGGACGTTAAGAAATTAAACCCTTTTATCTACATTAAGAAATCCATCTCTTTCTATTTTATCATCTATTGAAATCTGCCTACTTTTGTAACTCATTTAGCTATCCTTTTGATACTGCTATAATGATGTTTTACAAAAATATGAAAGCAATGGATTGCTCACCTGATGGAGACACAGACTTCTTTTACATAGTTGCTGGAGTTTTGCAAGGAGATACATTAGCACCATATTTGTGTATACTCTGCCTAGACTATGTACTTTGAACGTTCATAGATCTAATAAAAGAAAATAGTTTCACAATAAAAAAAGTTAAGAAGCAGCAGATGATATTCCACAGGAACTATGACAGATGCAGACTACACAGATGACCTATCACTTCTTGCAAATACACCAACCCAAGCTTAATCCCTACTGCATAACCTAGAGCGAGCAGTAGGAGGTATTGATCTCTATGTGAATGCAAATAAAACAGTGCATGTGTTTTAAACAAAAATGAGCCACTCGATTCTAAGTGGCTAGTCCCTTAAATTAGAGAACCAGTTCACGTACTTTGGCAGCAACATCTCATCTGCTGAAAGTGATGTCAGTATATGCCTAGTTAGGGTGTGGAATGCCATTGAGCAGTTATTGATCATATAGAAGTCTGATCTATCTGATAAAATAAAGCAAGATTTTTTCTAAGCTGTAGCTGAGTCGATACTACTACATGGATGCACCACATGGATGCTTACAAAGCACATGAAGAAAAAGCTAGATGGGCACTACACAAGAATGCTACGTGCTGTTTTGGACAAACCCTGGAAGCAACACCCCACAACAGCTGTATGACCACTTGCCTCCCAACTCACAAACCCTTTAAGTAAGATGAACAAAATATTTAGGGCACAACTAGTGAAGGAAGCATGAACTCATAAACAAATTTCTCTTATATAATTCTGCATATGGAAGTGCCAGTGTTGGCTGTTCTACACAAACTTACATCATTCCTGTGTGTAGATAAGATGCAGCACAGAAGACTTGCCAGAATCAATGAATGATAGGGATAAATGATGAAAAAGGTACGGAACTTGGTGCTGTATACAAGACTTGATGATGATACAAACACATCCATATTCATACAAACAGAGATGCTCACCTTTACATGCTTATAAATACATACAGTCATGTAAATGCGTTATCATATTTACCCAACCCCTCCCCTCGGGCAGGATATGACACAAGGTCAATTTTTAAGTGGAGTTTAACAGGTTTGAATTCAGAGTTTTCCTTCTAGACTAGTTGCCTCACCAAGGCTGAAGAACCTAGTCTGCCCTACTATTTACCCATAGCTGGAGGGAGAGTAATTGGATTCATACCTTTCCCAAGGGTATTAGTGCTATGTGAAATGCAATCAGCCTCATCCAGGATTTGAATTCATGTCGCCATGTCCATTTCCTACGACGATAACCATTACACTATGGGTACCTCCTATTTGTAAATGCATTATTGCACCTAACTATATGCAGAAGAGCTTACTATGTTACACCTTGAGTATCTGTAATTGCTGTTTCCTGCTAATATTGTATATTCATATATATATATATATATATATATATATATGTTGAAAAATAAATAAACTGAAGAATATACTTAGTATGGATGAAATTTTTTATGACTGCCGACATGTGTTTTGACTTTTATTTTATAATAATAGAAAAAAGCTAAAAACATATTTTCTATTATTATCATTTCATTTTTATACTTAAAATAGTTTTAAATTGTAAAACTTTATGCAGGCAAAACATTAAAGTATTTGGCCGCCCTGAAATTTTTTTTTCTAATCCTAAGTGTTATTATTAATAAAACAATTTAAGCACTACGATTGTTTTATTTATTATACTAAGTCTTCCTAAGCCACTTTAAATACAAATTAAACTAAAAAAACACAAAATTCTTAAACTTTTGATTTATCAAAATGACTCCCTTTGGTTGCTATCACTGCTTCACAGATTCTCAGCATTCTTTCTACCAAAGACTGAAGACAGTTCTTCCCAGCTTTACTGCAAGAGTTGCCTGAAGTGAGCTGCATTTGTGGGTGGTTTGGCTCTGACTTTTTGGTTAAGTTCATCCCTCACTAGTTCAATGGGATTGAACCGGCCAAGACATTAGTTGAAGGACGTGCTGTTCCTCTTTGCTTTTAATGTACCTCTGGCAGAGTTTACTAGTATGCTTTGGATACAAATATTTGACCCACAAGCAGTATGCTGTAATCATATTTACCAACCCCTCCACTTGGGCAGGATATGACACAAGGTCAATTTTTAAGCGGAGTTTAACAGGTTTGAATTCAGAGTTTTCCTTCTCCTAGACTACTTGCCTCACCAAGGCTGAAGAACCTAGTCTGCCCTACTATTTACCCATAGCTGGAGGGAGAATTATTGGATTCATACCTTTCCCAAGGGTATTAGTGCTATGTGAAATACAATCAGTCAGGTCCAGGATTTGAACTTGCATCGCCGTGTCCATATCCTGCGACGATAACCATTACACCACGGGCACCTCCCGTATGCAGTATGCTGTAATAGCCAGTCTGATTCAATTTGCTCTTCGCCTGGTTCAAATTCCTCCACACCATAAAAGAGCCTCCCCCATGCTTTACAGTTGGTGTCATACAGGGGGTTGCAGCTCTTTAACCAACTCTTTGACACATAGACCCTCCTATTTGACCCAAATGATTTTAAAGTTTGATTTGTCAATCCAAAGGACTTTATTCCACTGCTCTATTGTCCAGTCTTTGTATGCCTTAACCCACTGGAGCCTTTTAACATTGTTTTGCTTCCTCAAAAGTGGTTTCTTGACAGCAATTTTGCCATATAGGCCAGCTTCACAGAGTCTTCTTCTAACTGTGGAACTGACATATTTTTTCACAATATTGGTTTAGTTGTACAGTGATGTTTAGAGCAGTCAGGCTTCTGTCATGCAAGCTGGTGATTCTGATGAAATTGTCTTCTGCTCTTTTTATTGCTTTTCGTCTACCAGCCCTACTTTTGGTTTTGTTTTGTCTTGTTTCCAGATGTTTCCTTACATTATAATCCACCATAGTTTGAAGAGTTTTTTTTTTTATTTCTCTGCTTGAATATCCTTTTTTTTTTTTTTTTTGTAAGTAATGATCTCTTGTCTTTATTCAAGTGTAAGTTCACATGTTTTGGGCATTTTGTTAAGAAAAACGTTTGGATCCAGAACAATGATGCAAAATTTAGGTTTTGATGTAAACAAAATACATATAACAAATTTCAACAACTGGGCTAGGTACATAGGCAGCATAGATAAAACAGGTCGTATCTAGCAAGTAGTAATTCAACACAATATAGTTTAATATGAGTTCAAGTGGTGGTATAATGTAAATTTTGGAAAACGTTTTATTCATACTCAGTACTAAAGAAGAAAAACACCTTCAAATCAATTTTTCAAAAGATATCTGACATCAAAGTTGCTGAGGAAGACTTGGATAATAATCAGTATAATAAATAAAAACATTTAGGTGCTTAACTTTTTTCATTAAAAATAACACTTTTAAGATGAGGTATAAAAATTTTTGTGGGTGGCCAAATACGTTTGATTGGTAGTGTATATATACACACATACACACACACACACAGCATTTGTGTCTATATATATATATATATATATATATATATATATATATATATATACACACACACACGTGTGTGTGTGTGTGTATATATATACTTTAAATATATGCGTCAATACATTTGGAGCCGGAGGGTGTTGTCAGTGATGTCTTTTGCTTAGTTCTTTGAGGAGTATCAGGTCTCCCAACATCATACTACCCTCACCCAGCAGACCCTATCAGAGACGGATCATCTCTGATATTCTCTCAAGTTTATGCAAAAGTGGAAAAGAAAAAGTTTGGCTATTTATTCATTTAGAAGATTATAGACCAATTTGCACTTCTGATTGGTTGTTGCAAAGAACCAGTCAAATGCATGGCACTGTCTATCTTAGCGATCTGTGAGGACATTAGCACTTTTTTAACATATGGATTGTTCGTAATTATTCATTTGCCCAGTTCCTATCTTCCTGTCCAGTAGACAGCTCTTTCCTGACCAGGGTGTTTGATTTTGTGATTTCTTTTCTTGTTCCTCCACACTCTGCAAAAAATTTCCCCTCTATACAAATTCAACTTTTTCCAAATTAACTAAAGTTCAATTATATTGAGCATTGATCTAATCAACTTACTAAAGTTACAATGGTAACTGGAAAAAGAATTTTTTTTCTCTACTTTATGTACCCCTCTGCATTAGCTAAAAAAAAAAAAGAAAAAATCCCTTTGAAGTATTTGTAGTAAAACATATCAAAGTGCTTGAAACTATGCTCAAGAAATTTTAAGTTAAAAAAAAAACGGTTTTATTGAAAGATTCTATCTTTTTTCATGGGCTACTAAAATCCCTTTATGCAAAGTCTGCATTTTATTGGTTAAAAAAATAAAATGAATTATATTAAAGAGAAACTTAATAACATCGGCAAGTGGAAACTTTTTTCTTTCTTTTTTTCTTTTTACCCTCCCCTATGTGGAAAAAAATTATAAATGAAAATAAAATAATAAGTAAAAACTAAGTAATTCACTTTAACTATTTACAATGGAATAAATTATTGGTGCTTGAAACATTGGTCAAGAAATATTAATTTAAAAAAATTAAAACTATTTAATTGAAAGACAAAATTTGAAGAATTCTGTATTCCTTTTTCCATATATTAAAAAAGTTTCTTCTATACAATTTCAGCATTTTCCCCAACTAAAAAAAAAAAAAAGAATGACTCAATATACAATGGCAATTGGAAACTTTTCTTTTTTTTCCCTCTCTTTTTCCCCCTTTGTCTCCCACATCTCATGCGTAAAAGAAAAATAGGACATAAAACAGCTATAACGAAATCACCCTCACTATCTACAGTAAAACAAATCAATGATACTTGAAATACTGATCAAGAAATATTAGTTTTCAAAGATTTGAAAACAATTGAAAGACCAAAACCACGAAACCTGAATTCCCTTTCCCTATACAACACTCACAGATACTCACATGTCTACATAAATCTACCTGCATTCATGTATTATATTAGGAAAGATTCTGATTGCCCTAGAAACTATTACAACTAATTCAAGATGAACTCTGCAAATTAACGTATGAAATATTAAAATGTTTACCGATTATAAATATTTACAAAACAATGTTTAAAACCCTATTATTTACATCTTATTCTTAAGCTCTTGAAAAAAAAAAAAACTAATGAAAACCACCATCAAAAACGAATTAAAATGTAAAACAAAGATTCGAAAAGTCATGTATTCCTTTTCCTATGATACCCAAAGAAATGTTACATACATAGATACACCCACTTTTACCCATGCACTCTCACACCCACCCTTATTTATATTTACATATCCACACACACTTAGCCATGCACTTGCAGGCACCCATTTATACAATTATATTCCGATCATTTGATTAACTATTATTACTAGATTAAGAGGAAGTCAACAATTTAACATGTAAAATATGTCTATTGCTTGTTTGTAGATAATTTTGAAATTGGTTTCCCAAGTAAGTCTTGTAATTAACTAACAATGAAATCTACTGATTATCATGTAAAATATTTATACCATGTTTGTGAGTATTTACAAAAAAAGAAATAAAAAACAAACTTTAAAATTATTGTAAAGATATATATATTATATTATGTGTTTGGTAGCCCTTGAGCTACTTTTTTTTAATGACAGCCATTTGGCTGTTCTCTCTGCCATCATAATTATGGTTTCAATGGCTTTCCTTTTTCTGGTTCTTGCCAAACCAATGTCTGACAGGGCTTTACATAGAGACCTTGCAATGAACCTCCTTGAGCCAACCTCTATTGGTGTACAGCCTGCATGTCTCTAGAAGGTCATCATATTTGAATTTCTTCCATTCATGGGGTCTTCTATATGTTCCGCCAACGGAACTGTCAATTCCTATATTATTATTTTCTTTATTTTATTTGAAAATATCAATATATCTGGACGTAATGATGTTTGAGCAATATGGTCTGGGAATTTTAATCTTGTCTCTAATGATTTTACTCCAGCCCTGACAAACATTATCAAGTTTTTCTTGTAATTTGGTGTATTTGTACTGATGGTCGTACTGACTACCTCCACTAATTCTTTAAATATTTGATCATGGCACCATCTGTAACATCCATCCGCTAGTATTGTTTGGCAGCTACTCAAAATGTGTTTTAATGATCCAATACACCCGCATATCTGACACGAGGGGCATTTTGTTTTCTTCCATAAATGGAGATTCATAGGACTGGGGAGGGTGTCGTATATGGAATGTATTAGAAATTTTATGGCTACATTGTTATGCCATAAATCGGACCATTTGACTTTCCAATTAACCATGGACTCGTATCTTGTCTCGGTACCTTGTTGTCTTAACCCTACCATTTTTCCCATTCTGTTTTCATCTTCACCTTTGCGTATTTTACCTTGTAATAATGAATGTTTATCTTTACTTACAGCCTTGTCAACCCTCATAGTAGAGAAAAACCTGAGGCCTGTGTAGCCAGTAGCTACTACCCCTAGAATTTCTTTTTCTTAAAGATGTTCCTCTGCAATTTTTTATTCCTTTGCTGCTTTCCATTTCTTTCTTATATAGACTTCAATGCTTGCTCTGGAAATTTTAGGATCTTTGGAGAATTTAAACTGTATTTTTGTTCTCACTTTTGTGACTTTATATTCCTCAACTAGACTTTTAAAAGGTAGCTGTAACCTGTTAGAATTGCCCTGTAGGGCTGCGCTGCTCAGGCATTTTGGCAAACCTAACCATCTATGCAATTTTGAATTAATCCTTTACTCTAACTGTTCTACATTAGAGGACATGAATTCATAAATGGTTAATGCCTATAAAATTTTTAGTAAAACAATGCGCTGGTAGATCCAGTCTTTAAAATGGCCTGGTAAACTAGACCTATCAATTTTGTTTAACCACTTCTCTACACTGTCTCTAGTTTCCTGGATTGCCACTGCATCCTTCAAGGTGTGCTCAAAACGTTTTCATAAGCTTTTCACATTCATATGTATATGTGTGTATTATATGTATGTACACCAGTGTGTGTGTGTGTGTGTGTGTATATATATATACACACACACACACACACACACACACACACACACACACACACATGCTGTGTTTGTGTATATCTACATATGTATGATATTTACTCTACTCTTTCATACATGTAAGATGTGCCACAAAGTCCGTTTTTAATGGGTTTGAATTCCAAGTTTTTTTTTCATTTCCCAGACTAGTTGCCGTACCAAGGTTAAAGAGCTTAGTCTGCCCTACTATTTATCTATAGTTCAAAGGAGAACAATTGGTTGGATTCAAACATTTTCTAGTGTTATTAGCGCTATGTGAAATGCAAACAGTTTTATATCAGGATTTGAACTGGGGTCATCATGTCAATTATATTATGACAGTAGATATTACCTCACAAGGACCTCAAGCATAATGAGAATTTTAATTATATATATATATAGATTGATGAATGGAAATAATATCCTTGAACTTACCAAAAATACTTTTCAAGTAAGTTTTTTAATCTAATCAGATATTTATTAAAGTAGTTATTTAATTCTTTGTCTTATATTGATCATATTTTTCAAATCATTTTTTATGTAGTGACTAATATTACTTTTTATCTTTCATAGTTTACTTCTTTTTTTTCCCCCCCAGCATTGATGAACGAAAAAAAAAAAAATCTTTTCAGAAAGAAATCAAGAAAATCGAACTCGGAGCAGTTTATAACACAGTTTGTAAGAAATGTGGTGGACATGGTTCGTATATTTTGTTGTTTATTAACCGATCAAATCTTTAGCCCTTCGATAACTCGTACCTGAGCTCACAAATTCACAAAAAGATTGAGTATAAAGTAATAGAATGAGTCAAAAATTTTGGCAATGTTTTGGAATCCTATTTGCTTTATTCTTCAACTTAAAACAAAATCAGCCTAGTATTCAAAGTAGAGGCCACCTTTCTGATGCCAATTCTTTGAGGTGATGAAGAACGCCTTCACTGAAGTTTTCAACTACTCTTGGTTGTCTAAATGAAGCAAAAAAATTGTTTTTAAGGCTCGCTTCCTCCTTGTCACAAGCAGAAATCTCAGACGCACCAGTAGAGTCTGTCTGTCTGTCTCTTTCACTGGCGAGTCCAATTGGTCATCAAAAAAAAATAAAACAAGTCCGACCGTAAGTCTCTCCTTACTCGCAAGCTTGATTGGTAATCTTCGTAACAAAACAAAGTCTGACTGTAAGTCACTTCTCACTCTCTTCTCATCGCAACGCGAGAACTAAAGCTATGCCGACGCTGCTGTTTTTATCTCTGTCCAGACTGGCCAAAATTTGCATGAGAGCGTCTCTACGTTCTACAAGCCGCACCCTCACCCTCAGGATATTTCCTTACTTCACATGTGAAACACATTCTCACCTGTTTTGGATTCCGCAGTAAGTCATTCTTTTCCTTACACTAAACATGACCAGTGCAGAAAGAAAGTCATAGATCAGAACAAGAAATAATCCAAGGGAGCTAGATCCAAACTATATGCTGGATGTGGCATCAGTTTAATTCCTTCCAGTGTCTAGAGTTTATTTGGGGAACTTACATGTATGCAAATATTGCAAAACTTTTGACTCACTCTAGTATATTCAAATTTTTCTCCTGGAGGCGGATATCTTTATTTACAGCTATCCCATCAAATAAATGCTCCTTTTATTTTTAGAGTCTGATATGTGCCTAAAATGTTGGGGTTATGGTGAATAGTAAAAAAGCACTCAGACATAGATATTCTGCTTAAAAGTTTAAAGTTAAAAAATCAGTAGTTTATTCATCTGGATATCTTCAGAAGAGCATTTATAATAATTTTGAAGATTTAAGAACTAAAAAAAAGAAGTATTAAGCATTCTATCCAATTAAGATATATTGCTTTATTCTTTTATTGCTGTCTTTAGACTCCTTGTGGAGCATAGGGTCTTGCACACACCATGACAGTGATGGTGCTACCGTTTCCATAGCAACTAGGGTTTTATGAGTGGAATTACTAACCTTACATGCTCTGGTTTGGAATTCAGAATATTTCCTTCTCTGGTATTGGTTTGCCTACCTAAAAGGTTAAAGAGACCAGACTGCCTAATTATTTATCCATAGCTAGAGGGGAAAAAAGCGTGATTCATGCCTTTTCCAAGGGCATTAGTTTAAAGTGAAATGCAAAGAGCTGAGCCCAGGATTTGAACTCAGCTTACCAAATTCATTTCATACAACAATAACCATTCTGCTACACACACACATTTGTAACTTAAGAAAAAAGTGAAAGAAAATTTGTATCTTTTTTATATCATTTTTTATTGTGAAAAATATTATTTAAAAAATCTCTCAATACAACTATAGTTTTATCTATTTATAGTAAAACAAATTATTCCCATATGATAACTGTTATAAAGCGATAACAGTCAAACTTTAAAATATATTGCAAAAATTTAAAAGAGAAGACATTATTTTCTTGACAATATCATATTCTTTCTTCTTATTCTAAATTTTTGGAATTATTTCAAACAACGAAAATCTCCAAAAAATGTCATATTAAGAATTTTGTCATGTAAAGTTAATTCAAGTTGGGTATTATTCAACATGTGCACTTGTTCAAGTTCACTGGGAAAAAATGTTTTAGTAGTTTTTTTTTTCTTGCGGTTTGAACTAATTAGACCTCCAAACTCACTGCAGTTTTTTTTAATTTTTTGAAAAAAAAAAAATTTATATTTCATGGGGTGGAGTACTTTCACATTTTAATTCAATATAGAATGATTACCCATTTCCAGAACAATTAGTATTCGAAAAGAAAAGTAACCAAACAGGATACACGTGTACAATTTTATGTTAATTCTTCTTTATTATTTGTAATAACAAATATCTTTATTATAAAAAGTATTTTTTATGAATAATTTGTGTTTTCTTTATAACATGTATTTAAAAAGTACATTGATACTTTCATAAGAAAGCAAAAAATGTATGTAACTTTCTGTACTGCTAGATTAATGAAAAATGTCATTTAACAAGAATTTTATCACAAAGTTAGTGTCATAATTAAATTCAGTAATTCAAATATTTTTGCAACTGTTCTTAAAATATACTGCAAAAATTTAAAAGAGAAGGCAATTTACATAGATATGGTATTTCAAAAATATATGTTAAATTTTACTAGCATTGTTGGAAATGTACTGTAAAAGTATTTATTAAACTGGTTACTTTTGTTGAGATAATTGAATCAATTAATAATTATCATATTTTTGTATAATGATTTATCCTAAAATTTTAAAGAGGGACTGGAGAGTCAGTTCCCTTTGTAACTTCAACGTAAAACAGACCCTGAATTATAATTCCATGAAGACAATGGAAAGTAAAGTGGATGATTGATTTACATTGATTTTCCATAGTGTACTGAACCACATTGTAAAATTTTAACTAAAATAAAAAAGAAAGAAATTTTTTAACTAAAATAAAAAGAGAAAGAAGTTTTTCAAAAAAGTTAAAACAAAATATTTACTTGGGGAAGGAGGATTTGAAACTCTTCTATCAAAGACAAAATATGTCAATTTTTTTTCCATTGCTAAATTAATGAAAAAGGTAATTTATTAAGAATTTTTTCAGATAGAATAATTATCATGAGTAAATCCAAGTTATTTTACCATTGTTCTTAAAATTAAATCTTAAAAATCTAGTCCATTGATCATACAGACTGATTACATACTATCATATTCTCAAGAGGAATATTTTGGAAACCAACAGAAGAAGTCATCTTACAGCAAAGCAAGAGATAAAAAAAGGTTGCTGTCTGTGGAAATGCTTGCAACCTGGGTCTCTTTCTTTATCTGTACCAATTGTAACAGAGACCACTGCTTGCACATTGTCCTACACAGTCATTGCTTTAAGCATATTTCTCTTCAGGGACATCTCTATTGTAGTCTCTTGAAACTGAGATAACAATAATAAAAATATACTGTAAAAGACTTCTGACCTGTAATTTAGATGACTTAAAACTGCACTAACCTGTGTCCTGGATGTATTTAAAATTCCTACTGCTCCCCATCCTCAAGAAAGGAGAAATTTCATTTTCTAAATCTTAAAATTCTCATGTTTGAATCTTAAATTCCTTCATCCAGGCATTTTTTAATCCACATTAGCCTCTAAAAGATGTCTTTAAATTCTCACATTCATACAAACTTTATATTCTTAATTCTGAATCCTAAAGTCTTAAGTCCATACCTTTCAAACCTTAAAATTTATGGTTCATACACTTTTTAGAAGCAACATGTAATTTTTACAAGGTAATAGTTTAGTTAATATTTTTTAATTTCAGTATCCCAAAATCTTTTTCATAATGGTCAAAAAGTGCTATATGACAGGTTGATGTGGTAATTATGATAATCAAAATAAGGTTCATATTTTTTTTATCTTTCCCAACATCAGAATAAGTGAGAACAATGGGTAAAGACAATATCTAGTGACAGCACCTCTAAAAAACAAAGCAATATCTAAAGACAACACCTCTGAAAAACCAAACAATATCTAGAGACAGCACCTCTGAAAAACCAAACAATATCTAAAGACAGCACCCCTGAAAAACCAAACAATATCTAAAGACAGCACCCCTGAAAAACCAAACAATATCTAAAGACAGCACCTCTGAAAAACCAAACAATATCTAGAGACAGCACCCCTGAAAAACCAAACAATATCTAGAGACAGCACCTCTGAAAAACCAAACAATATCTAGAGACAGCACCCCTGAAAAACCAAACAATATCTAAAGACAGCACCTCTGAAAAACCAAACAATATCTAGAGACAGCACCCCTGAAAAACCAAACAATATCTAAAGACAGCACCTCTGAAAAACCAAACAATATCTAGAGACAGCACCCCTGAAAAACCAAACAATATCTAAAGACAGCACCTCTGAAAAACCAAACAATATCTAGAGACAGCACCCCTGAAAAACCAAACAATATCTAGAGACAGCACCTCTGAAAAACCAAACAATATCTTAAGACAGCACCCCTGAAAAACCAAATACTGTTGTTTGTGAAAGGCAATTTCCATTTGAATATGAAACTGTATTTACTAGAGGGAAAATATATCTGAAAATTTCCTAATCAGTATTTGATCATTTGCCATCAAGTTTATTACCAAGTCATCAACCAAAACCAACCAACAAATAAATCTTTTGCTTCTGTGCAAAATGAGTTGGCACAGTTTCTAGAAAATGAAAATAATGATCAGTTTTGAAAATTTGAATGATGATCAACAGAATTTTGTGTTAGCAGTTACGTGCTATAAATCAATCAGCTATTCATCCAGTCTCTTCATTTTTTTTAACCCAAATTTTTGAACATTTAAAATTTGAATGCTAACATACTGGTATATGTACAACAGTTTTTTTTCTCTTTTAAAAAAATCGAGTATCAGTGTTTCTCAATCAATTAAGAATTGATTAAAAAAAAACATTTTAAAAGAACATATAAATATTCATATTACCACTAGGCATTGAGACAAAACATTATGATTCTGATATTCTTATTAGGGTATATGAATATTCTGTGAAATTTCGGTCATTATACAACAGACTTTGGGATGATTTTAAGTCACTCAGTGAGAAAACATTATCAGCTTTGACATCAAAAGTCTCAAAATTAGATGACTTGAATTTTCTTTGTTACATATTTTGTAAGATTTCTGATAATAAGCAAAAGTGTCTTCTTTTAGGTGATGAAGTTTATGTAAAAGCTGCTCTACAGTATCATGGAGGAAATTTATTTGGTTTTTCTGAAAATTCTGATGTATTAGTAAAAACATTACTGGGTAGCATAGTAAAATGTTTAAATGGTGGACCAAAATTTTTGCTTAAAATGATCTCATTTACTTAATTAGAGGCAATTTTTTTATATGAAAAAGTTACATAGATTGTTGATATAATCAAAGAGTTAAATGGTCAAGGAAGTACTACTGTATTAGTCAACAACAGGACCAATCTATCGTTTTTTGAAAATTTGATACTGTTTAAAAGAGCTTGGCTAACTAAAAATGGCTTATACTTACTTTTTGATTACATCCACCTTTTTTTAAAAAAAAAAACAAAGTTAACATATGGAGAAAAAGCTTGATACAAGAATGCTGCGAGCCATATTGAACAACTCCTAGAGGCAACACCCTACAAAACAGCAGCTGTATGGCCACCTACCATCCATCATGAAAACTATACATATTAGACAAACCAGACATGCAGGACACTGCTGGAGAAGTAAGGATGAACTCATAAGTGATGAACTCCTGTGGACCCCTGTACATGGACGAGCAAAGGTTGGACAACCAGCTAGAACCTATCTACAACAGCTCTGTGCTGATACATGATATAGCCTAGAAAATCTCCCGGGAGTGATGGACGATAGAGACAGGTGTCAAGAAAAGGTCAGGGAGATCCATGCTAGCAGCATGACATGATGATGATTATGAAGGCAAAAAGATGATAGCAAAATGGAAAATTGTTAAAGTTCTTTTCAAACATGAAACTAATATGGCAGTTGACCCCAAACCTGTTGAGGTACAAAAAGTTTCTCATTGTTTAAAAGATTTTGTGATTAAACTTTTGCAGCATTTAAAACACATCCATTATTAAATAAGGAGGATACTCCAGAAATAGTTTAATTTCATTAATATTTGAAATTTAGGAAAAATGTCAGTGTTATAGAAATATATGGTAGCATTAAGAAAAATGATACACTGAAAATGGTAATATCAGATTTGAATAATGAAAATTTGTTCTTTCTTTCTAATATTGGAAAAATGACAAAAGGAACAGGAGGAAAGCAAGGAAAAAGAATGAAATCATTAATAAGGGATACTAGTTTAGCCATTGAACATATTTGCAGAAATTCTTTGACAAAAATCTTTGTCAGTTTCTGATATACATCATTTCAATATGAAAAGAGAGTATGGGATTAGATTGTCAAATATATTTTTCAAAACTTAATTTTATTTACCAAAGACAATTCAAAAACCAGCTCTAAAAATTTTGAAATTATCTTAAAATCTTATTTATAAAATTCTCAAGTTTATATAATGAGTCTTGATAATTCATATTTTTTATAGATTACATAGTAAGTATTTTTATAGATGACACAATGAGTCTTACCGCATTGCTCTTCACGCGGGTAAAAAATGGGCACGTCCTGCTGAGGTTGGAGCCCTGGCCTCAGTGTTCGAAAAATCAGCTACAGAGCTCAAACAACAAAAACTACTAAAATGCAAACAAGCAATACAAATAGCGACATTTAACATTAGAACCTTAACTAGAATAGGTCAACTACCAGAGCTGACTGCATCGGCCGTAGAACATAAGATAGACATAATATGCATACAAGAACAAAGATACATGCACACCGAAGATATCAAATATCACGAAACTGGAAATGGATGGACCCTAGCCACTGTATCAGCATGGAAAAACTCTGTCAATGCCACAGTAGGAGGGGTAGGAATGCTTATAGAACCAAGAGCGTTAAAAACACTTAATAGCATTGAGAGAATACAACCTAGGATGATGGCAGCTACGTTTAAGGGCAACCCCAGAGTAACAATCATCTCCTGCTACAGCCCTACTAATGTTAGTGAAGAAACTGAACTAGTCGCCTTCTACGATGAGCTATCCTCTCTAGTGCTTAGCATTCCGAAACACAACGTGCTAGTCATTGGCGGAGATATGAATGCCCAAATCAGGAAAAACAGAAACAACAAATACAGCCTACACAACACGTCAAATAGGAATGGACAACATCTAACAGATTTCATGATAGAAAATAGTTTGTATTGAGGCATGTTAATCTATCAAAAACGGGAGGGAAAATTATGGACTTACACATACGCGAACAATAGTAAAGCACAGACAGACTACATCTTTATAAACAAGAAATGGAAAAATTGTGCAATGAATTGCGAGGCATACTCCTCTTTCGAGGGTGTCCTCTGATCACCGAATAGTCACGGCAAAAATACGACTAAGCCTACAAAAAAAATGCCACACGAACAGTGACTACCAAACACTATGACTGGGCCCTTCTTAACAACAGAGATATTAGAGATAAATATGTATTAGAATTGAGAAACAGATTCAAGACACTACAAGAGAAGACAGAAAAAGGTACCCTAAATGACGAATATGAGAATTTCGTCAACGGTCACCTCGAGGCGGCAGCAAAGTGTATTCCAACAAAACCTAGAACTAAATATAGAGTCCCATGGGAAACGTTAGCGGTTAGAGAAAAACGTGCACACATGAAAACTGCCTCCAAAAGCTATAGGAAGAACCCAACAAACACAAATGCCCTAAAACTAAAAAAGGCACAATATCAATTAGCAGGCATATATCTAAAAGAACAGATAGAATACATACAAAATCAGATTAGAGACTCAGTGGAAGATAGGCAATCTAGGATAGCCTAGCAAACAATAAACGAAGTGAGTTGAAAGAAGAGTACAACCAAAGCAAAACTGAAAGCTGCAAACCAACAAGAAAGAATAAAACTGTGGAAACAGCATTTCAAAAGTCTACTAGGAAACCCACCGAAAGTTACGCATGAACCAATCACCAGAATTATTAGTAAGCAATTGGACATTAAACTAGGACCATTCACTCAAGAAGAACTCAATTTGGTTCTTAGAAAAATTAAGAATAGGAAAACTGCAAGGCTTGACGAGATTCCTCCAGAAGTATGGAAGACCAGACAATTCAACGACATACTGCTCCGACACTGCAACGCAGTCTGTAATCAAAATCTGATAGACAGATGGATGAAGGGATGCATCCTCCCCTTCCCTAAAAAGGGTGACCTCGGATTAGCCAAGAACTACTGAGGTATAACACTTACATCCATAGCAGCCAAAATTTTCAATGCCCTACTACGAAACCACATAGAACCCAAAATCGACAACATCCTTAGGAAAAACCAAAATGGCTTCCGAAGAAATAGATCCACGACCTCACAAATATTGACCATCTGTAGAATCCTTGAAGGCATACAGGCAAAAAACCTACAGGCGACATTACTATTTGTCGACTTTACCAAGGCCTTCAATTCCATTCACAGAGGAAAGATGGAACAAATCCTACTAGCGTACGGCATACCAAAAGAAACCGTAGCAGCAATAACGATTCTCTATAGGAACACCAAAGTGAAAGTACGTTCACCGGATGGAGACACAGAATACTTCGACATTGTAGCAGGAGTACTACAAGGGGACACGCTAGCCCCATACCTCTTTATCATCTGTCTAGACTACGTGCTTAGAACATCGATTGATAAAATCAGAGAAAACGGCTTCGAGCTGACAAAGGAAAGAAGCAGAAGGTACTCTGCAAAAACAATTACCGACGCCGACTATGCTAATGACATAGCGATACTGGCAAATACACCCAACCAAGCCGAAACACTACTGTATAGTTTGGAACGAGCCGCCGCAGGCATTGGCCTCCATGTCAATGCACACAAAACTGAATATATGTGCTTTAATCAAACGGGTGACATTTCCACACTAGAGGGAACCTCTCTGAAACTGGTTGACAAATTCACCTACCTAGGAAGCAGTGTCTCATCAACCGAAAAAGACATTGACACACGGCTAACGAAGGCATGGACAGCTATCGATAAGCTATCAATCATATTGAAATCAGACCTGACCAATAAAATGAAACGCAGTTTCTTTGAGGCAGCAGTCGTGTCGATACTGCTATATGGATGCACTACTTGGACACTGTGACGAGTTTCCACCCATATTTTTAATTTTTCGAGATATGGACGGAGTCCTATGTGTGAGTTACTAAGACCACGGACGAATGAGGGTTTGAAGGTTAAAGGGGTCAACGTGATATGAATGGATACGTGGGGATTTCTGAACCGGACAAACAATATAACGCGGAGTTGGTTTTTTCCTTTTCTTTATATATGTATCATTCATACATTTTTTTCATTTAAAAGAAAGCACAACTGTGACAACAGACAAACAAAGAACAAAACGAATACAACAAAAAAATATACAGCAATGTGGAGGACAATTCGCTCCCAATAGTGTTTGACTAGGTCCTTCCAATAAGACGAAGTATTTTTTTTTTTTCTTCTTTCACCGAAGAACAAGAGTCTCTCCTCTTCGTCTTTATGGATATACAAATTTTAACCAAATAGGTTTTCCGCCGAAACTAGCTGCTGATGAACAGCCTCAAAAATGTTTCTTTGGAACAGTCTTGATACGGACCTTTATTTAGGTTACGTATATTATTCTTGATAAAAATTTTGACTAACCTTTTTTTTTTTTTTTTTTTTATCTTTCCTCTCTTTTGTTAATTTTTTCTTTTTTTTCTTATATTCGTTAATCTCCTATTAACGAGTTGCAAGGCACCAGTTTTTGTTTCCCTTTTCTTTTACGTTGAGCCTCAGATTCTTACCCAACGGAGCTAAATGCTTCAATATGCCATTTTGGGACTAGAATTTCTCCTTTCACCGAACCCTGTGAAAAGGCAACCTTTCTCTTCCTTGGCGAAGCTCGAAAACTAACTTTTTGGGTTTCGTTTCTTTTTGGCGGTAAAGCGCCCTCCCTGTCTCTTCTCTGCTGCTTCTCCCCCTGTTGCTAGGGCTCGAAGACTCGCCAATCACCTTCCCCCACTTCCGGTCCACATAGTAGTTCTTGCACTATAATCCTACCGTGGCCGGTGGCCGTAACAGACACTAACAAAACGGCTAGAGAAGAAGCTAGACGACAATTACACAAGAATGTTGCCAGCAATATTGAACAAGTATTGGCGGCAACACCCCACAAGGCACTAACTATACGGCCACCTGTCTCCCATCATGAAAACTATCCAAGTTAGACGAACCAGACATGCAGGACACTGCTGGAGAAGCAGGGACAAGCTCATAAGTGATGTACTCCTATGGACCCCAACATATGGCCAAGCAAAAGCAGGACGACCAGCTCGAACATACATACAGCAGCTATGTGAGGATATGGGATGTAGCCCTGAAGACCTGCCAGAGGCGATGAACGATAAGGAGAAGTGGCGAGAGAGGTTGAGTGATATCTGTGCTATCGGCATAACATGATGATGATGATGATGATGACACAATGAGTATTTTATAGATTACACAATGAGTATTGATAATTCATATCTTTTAATTAGTCAATCTATGTTACAGGAAGTTATTTTGTTCTTTCTTTGTACATTTGATTTTATAGAAGTAAGTCCATAATTTTTTATAGAATTAAATCAATAATTGGAAGTTGCTTCTTAATAATGTACAGTTGCTAATTTACTGATTACTAAACATTATTAACAAATTCCTTACTAGAAATTTTCTCTGTAATTGTTATTTAGTAGTAATATATATGTCTCCACATGTCTGCCCCCAGTCATAGACCCCAGTCATGTTATAAGGATCACCATGCTTTTATTACATTTGTTTACATATAAATCTACAGAAACATTTTAAAAACATTTCAAGACATCTATCTGTAAGAAACCATGTTAAAAAAATAAATAATTCTGCACTTTTAGGTCATTTTGCCAAAGATTGCTTTAGTGTAAGTGGCAAGGTGTATGACCTTATTCCGGATCCAGAAACAAATGCAGGAACTTCTGAGGAAAAAGTTGAAGAGACATCCGGAGAAAAGAAGAAAAGAAAGAAGGTAACCTTTTCTCTTATGGTTTACACTCTTCTCTTCTCTTTTTAAAGTAATACATTTTTTTTTCCAGACTGAAATAGATATAGGTTACAATATCTTTCATTTTATTATTTTTATGAAATATCAAAGGTGAAAATTATATGCACTTATTTGACACTGTAATGGATCACTCTGATTTTTTTGTTCTTGTTTATTTTATTTTTTATTTTTTTTTATAAACTTTATGCATTTCAGAATATCATGACTTAATTCATTCATAAATCAACTTTTAATTTTAAACTTATCGAAAAATATTTGTCGGGATTAATAAAATAATAAAGTTTGAAATAAAAAAAATAAAATAAAAGTAAAAATAAGAATATCCTATAATTCTACTTTTGCTAAAATGAAGGAAACTGTCTCTTTCGGTGCCCTGCCAACCCACTGGACACACGTTTGCTGACATCTAGAAATGAACAAGTCTTTATATGTATACTTAGGTTGCTCCACTAATTGGGTGACAATTTGATGTGGTAATTAATGAATTAATAACGTTTAAACAAATAATAAAAAAGTAAGTAGTCGAAGGGGGCGACCAGAAGGCTCCCTTTTCAATAGCTACTACACTGAGGTGTAAGGGAGGGCGCTACTCCTTTCTCTGGATTGCTCCACTTTACCATCGATACGTACCTTATAATACTGAGTGTTAAGCAAGGAGGTATCAAGTACCATTTTTAAAGTCTTTAGTATGACCTGACCTGGGAATTAACCCCTGTCTCCAGGACCATTGGCGAACACTCTACCACTAAGCCAATGGGTTGGTCTAAAATAATAAAATACAAAAACAAAATAAAAATATTCTATCCACTTTTGCCAAAATTTAACTTTCAGCACCAAAAAGAAGAAATCAATCTTTTTCAGTGCCTTACCATCCCACTGGACACACTATTGAACATTATACAGTAAAAATTTCAAATTAAAATTCTTCTGATATCTACTCAATAGGCTATGGACTTACTGATCTACCTTTGTATACTAATTAATGTACTTTGATTATCTACTCTTAACCCCAAGAGGGATTATATTGACGTCTTTTTTGGGGGGGGGGTAGATTATTCTTTCTATTATTACAGAAAAATCAAATATAATTATCTAAGACTATGTTCTGCAAGATTTAAATCCCCCCAAAATGTCACTTTTGTTTATCACTTTATATTTCTTTGATTGGAATATCAAATATGTTGTATCTATTCTTAAAATTTATGAATTCTTCTCTGCATTTTTGTCTTTTAGGAGAAGAAAGCAAAGAAGAAACACAAAAAAAAGGAAAAACGAAAACACAAAAAAGATTCTCACAGTCCAGATGTAAGATATTTTTTTCTTTATTTACAAAGTGTTACCCAAATTTTTTTTTTTTTGAGGATATTTAAAAAAAAAAAGAACAAATTGAAATATTTCTTCAAATCAAAAAAAAAAAACTTAAGGCATTTCCTCAAAGAAGGAGGAAAAAATGATAGTAAAATAAAGTTCTTTATTCCTGATAGCTTTTTCTAAGAGTTGTGTGAAATATCTATTTATTCATAGAAAAAGCTTGGTAACTTGCCAGATGAACAGACTTATGATGATTATCATCATAATCATCAAGACATGCTGACAACACAGATCCCCTTGACTCTCTCTTGCCATCTGTCCCTATAAGTCTTTGCTCTTGGCAAGTCCTCTAGACCAATGTTTCTCAGACAATTTAATGTGGCATTCTAGTAGAATATTTGTCCAATATGCCACGTACCAGTAACAAGTGAGTTTGTGCATAGTTTTCATTATCAATTAAATTCTAAATATTTCTATCTGTTATATTGTATCATAGTATATTAAAAGAATAATATTAAACAATACAGAAAGATTTTATGCATTTTTATTTTTACATGACATGTTATATATATTATGATAATGTGAAACTGGAAACTCGCTATGTACCAGCAGTTGGTGACTTCCATACTAGAACTGATACATATACTACAACTTAAAGTAGCACTGTTCTAAATGGCATCAAGACGGATCAGATATTTGAGTAGCACCTTATATATTGCGTGTAAATCAGCAATTACTAATGTGGGTTGCATGCCCTACAGTAGGGACAATTTGAATATTTTAGGGGGTAATTTGGAATTTCAAAGAAATGGGAAAACTCTCTTTTAACTATAAACTTCAGTGATCTTGGAATTGATACTTTCAACATGACTTGACTATAAATTAGGATCTCTATTTGTAAGTTATAATAATTCTATCATTTAATATCAGTGGTTTAGAATACTTGAACCATCTGGGGAGGTGGTTCAAGTATTTGCTCTTTTGAGAACTTATATTTAAGAAGTTGAATATCTAGTGTGTTTACTTGGCTTTGATTAGTCTGGCACACTGACCTCAGGTTGCTTATAGTAACTATGGTCACCATCTAAGTATTGTTGCTTAACTTTAGGAATCTAGTAATTAGCCTAATGCACAAGTCTCAGGTTGCTTACAGTACAAGCTGTTTCTAAGTGGTCACCCATTTCAGAACAACCCTTTTGGCACAGCTTGGATATACCAATTGTATCTCTTGCAGAAGGGTGCCTCTCAAAAAAAGAGGGTGTCCTGGGTATGACACTAAACTGTATCTGGTGGTAAGGCTCCTGTTCTGAAGCTCTGGAGAGTGTAGAGTAACTATTCACGGTTATTACTCCCAGATCCACTCTGACCTGGAGTGGTAGTACCTATTAGGGGTTCATCTATGATTTAAATAGATCTGTTTGAAAATATTTAGTATTAGATAGGAATATTTTAAAATCATGTGTGTGCAAATAAATTATCATTATCAAATAGGAATAGTTACTTGAAACCATATGATTATGTTTGGAGTATTTGGATTAGATTGGAATACTTGAAACTATATAACCATATGCAAATTATTTGTACGAAATGTTAATATTGAATAACCCATAAGGAGTTGATATACTGTTAAACAAACCAAACCAGTTTCAGAACAGAACAGGCTCATTGCTGTTGAACTTAGTGATTTAGTAGGAATTGCTCTTTGTGTAATTGTTGTAGGAAATAGAATCAATGACTCAAATTCAAATCCTGGACAAGGCTGTTTCACTTCATGTTAACACTCTTTGGACAAACATGAATCCATCACTTATCCCCCAGCTATGAGTTTAATTGTAGGGCAGACTGAGTTCTTTAGCCTTGGTAAGGTGAGTCTAGAAGGAAAACTCTGAAATCAAACCTGCTATACTCCACATAAAAATGAACTTGGTGTCACATCCAACTCTTGGGTGTATACGTCGTGGAAACTGATGCTTTAATCATGATTTGACTGTAAATCTGCCTCTCCAGTTGTAATAGTAGTGTCATTTAATATCAATGTTATGAAATATCTTGGTGGGTAGGGTGTTTTCATATGTTTACTTTCTTGACAACTAATATTTAAGAAGGCAACATTGTGGACAATAATGCTAACACTTTTCCCTTCTTTGAGTCTATGTCTGACTCAAAATATTTCAGCATAACAAAATGGTTATTTTTTAAAAATTTCCCCATATTTTAATTTTTTTTAACCCTCAAAATTCCAAACTCTATATAATTATTAGAATATATATATTTTTGTGACACAGACACTTCTTCCCAAATACATAACAAAAAGATAGCATTACGTGATTATCTGTGAGAAAAAAAAGATGTATTTCCTTAGCATGAGACACAACTTGGCTGTTCTAAGTGCTTTTGCTGAGGTTGTGAAAGTGACAAACCACTCTGGATTGCGAGATGTCAAACACACCTGATAATCTGTGAGTATGCCTCTTTGGTTTGGAGCATAACCTTGAGATTCTTAGTTTTAAGCCTATCTGACCTTGCCTGATCATCAAGGTTCTTGCAACCTAAGGAAAATTCTTGAAACATCTGGTTACTGTACTGTGATTCACCTTTCTCATAACAAATGTTTTTGATTGCTTTCATTGGATTATGACTCAGTTTGAACTCGTAAAGCATAAGTTACTGAATATCTATTCATGGTCAATACTATGTTGCCTGTTCATCTGTGTGGCTCTCTTGTAATCTGGATTGTAACATTAAAATGCTTTAACTTAAAGAATAAAGCAATTTCCTGTTCAACTTGATTATAGAGTACTTATTTATTTGCTGTTAAATCTAATATAAATTCTATAGCTAGGATAGGATTTGATATTAAACTTAATGGCTGCCAAAGGTAATCTTTAAGTGAATAAGTAATACTGTCAAAATTTTAAAAGTTTTAAAACGGCTTTTATATTTATAGCAGATCTCCTCTCTGTTCAGCATTATTGACTAAATTAAAAGAAGAGAGATAATAATGCTTCTATATTTTCCATCTGTTCTTGTTATTATCTAATCTAAAGTGTCTTAAACTCTTCTTCAAACTAGGACAGCAGCACCTGAATATCATAATCATTTTATATCTTTCTTTCATTGTGTTAATAGTTGTAGTGTTAAAGCTATTAGTTGGTGCCATAGGAATAGGTTTTATTGTAGCATTAATATGTTTTAGAAAAAGCTGCTCGATCAACAGGACTTAGAATACACTGACTGTATTCCCTGCACAGGGATGAGACTTATCTCCCATGATGAAATGTCCTGTGTATGACACTAAATCCCATCCAAGGTTCCAGTTTTGGAAGTCCTAGTAGTGTTGAGTACTCCTTCATTACCATTACTCTCAGCTCCACTCTGACCCAGAGTGGTAGTACACTTTAGGGTCTCATCCATGGGTCAAATAGGTCTATTTAAAAATTATTCATATTTGATAGGATCGTGTGCAAAAAAAACTCTTAAGAAACAATTACTCAAAAATATAAATGTACAATAAATGTAATTTCCTAACCTGTAGGCACAAAATAACCTTAGACAGTCTGTCATGCCACTAAGAAATCAATCATTTTAGAAAAGCATAAACAAAAAATATATTGCATTGATATGAATAAACTCCTATGGGAAAAATACATTCACCTTGTTACATGCTGTTATTAGAGGAATAGATTGAAGCTGATATTGGAATAAAAGCAAAGTGTTATTCTAAAAAAAGTTCCCCAGTTTGATTGAGTGATTGATTGATTTTAATGTTATGTCAATCTGTCTAGAGTTATTTTATGTCTAGTGGTTAGGGAATTGTGTTTATTGTCCATCTTTAAGTTTTGAAAATAAATACTAACTATATAGCGGGTTAATTTGATTATAGTTATTGACTTAGTTTATATGTGGCACAAGGCTTAAACTATGGGACAACCAGTGAGGTTTGAACTCACTAGTAATGGCCTGCTTGACTAAATAGTGACATTATAATGACAAGAAATATAATTTCTTACTTAACAAAAAAAGAATTGGTTGCTAATAAGGAGGCACTCACATAGCAATGGTTATTGTCTTAAGAAACAGATTAGGTGACCTGAATTCAAATCTAGATGAGGTTTGCATTTTTGCACTAATACCCTTGGAAAAGGTATGAATCCAACTATTCTCCTTCCATCTATGGGCAAATAGTAATGCAGACTGGACTTTTTAACCTTGGCATGGCAACCAGCCTAGGAGGAGAAAACTCTGAATTCAAGCCAGTTGTATTCTGCTCAAAGATTGACCTTGTGTCACCCCTTTCACATTGCAGAGGGGTTGGGTAAATACATACACAGGGGTTAACTTGGCTATAGCTATTTACTAAACATATCTTATATGTACCAGAAGGCACAAACTATGGGGCAACCAGTAAGAATCAAACTCATTCGTAATCTGCTTGACTGAATACTAACATTATAATGCAAGAAACATAATTTCCTACTTTTCCAAAAAAAAAAAATGACTACTGCTAAAATACAACAATTTAGTAAGTGTACATAGCGCAATAGTTATCATCATAAGAAATGGGCTTGGTGACTAGAGTTCAAATTCTGGATGAGGCTGTTTACATTTTTCACTAAACTAATATCCTTGGGTAAAGTATGAATCCAAATATTCTCCTACCAGCTGTTGTTAAATAATAAGGAAAACTGAGCTGTTTAACCTTTGTATGGCAACCAATCTAGGAGAAGAAAAATTCTAATTCAAACTAGTTTTGCTCTGTTTAAAAGTTGACCTTGTGTCACATCCTACTTGCTGTAAATACATAAAACATAGTTACACAGAAGAATAACAAAAAAAAAGCAAAATAAGGTCTTAAAATTAGAATTGGAGTTCTTGTTTCATAATGGCTAAAATTCTGGACTGTGACCTCAAAGTAAGCAAGTTCAAATTCCAGTCATCCTATTATGTTAACATTTAGTCTGATACTCTTCAGAAAAGTATCACCCCTCCCCACTCCTTATTCCCCTGGTATGTGTTAAATAGTACTTCTACTGTTCTTCTACAAGAATAGCTTTGGCATTCGATAACCTGCAAAGGTTGATATGCCATTAAACAAAGAAACCCAATGAAACTAAACCTTTTTTTCCCCCAGCTATCTGTTAAATAGTACTTCTACTGTTCTTCTACAAGAATAGCTTTGGCATTCGATAACCTGCAAAGGTTGATATGCCATTAAACAAAGAAACCCAATGAAACTAAACCTTCTTTTTCCCCCAGCTATCTGTTAAATAGTACTTCTACTGTTCTTCTACAAGAATAGCTTTGGCATTCGATAACCCACAAAGGTTGATATGCCATTCAACTAAGAAACCAAACCAAAATTAGAATTAAATTACTGGCTAAAAATCCACCCTAAAGGTTATATTTTTTACCAGAAATTTGCTGCAACAATAAACACAAAGAACTGAACTATGTTTTTATTAATGAAAATGGTTTATTATAGCTTGTACTACAGATATAAACACAACACAATTTTTTAAGTTTTAATTTTCCAGTGAGGAGCAAACAAAGTTATAACTTTTGTTTTCTAGTGAGAAAATTCTCAAAGGTTTGGCTTAGATAACCTGCTAGACACAAAGTAAAAGGCCAGTTGAATATTATACTGTAATTCAAAATCCCTGGATGAAAATTTAATATTTTGAAATTTTCAAAAAACATATTGACATTAAAACTTTTCCTTTAATTATAGTTGATAACAAAATTAGATTTATCAAAAAGAAAACTTTTCAGTATAACTTGATTATTAATAGTTTTAATTCGATGAACTGAAAACTGGTTTGTATCTTGTTGGAACTGCAGTCCGTGATGATATTGATACTTCTATTTAGGAAGGAGTGAAGGATTCTAATTAACATTTCATTATTAACAGCTGTCCATAATGATAATGATGCTTCTATTTAGGAAGGATTGAATGATTTAAATTAAAATTTCATAGTTATCTCTATTATATAAAAAATTTGGTTGATTTAAAGAAAATGACTTTCTGCATGAATACATATCATCACAAAATTATCATTCAGTTGCAGATTGGACTGGACATTGCTTTATTCTCCAAGTTAAAACATTTTAAGTGTACTGCACTAATAAAAATCATAAAGTAATTTTTCTTTCAAATAATTAGTCTTTTGTATCTTAAGTTATCTTTATTGCATGAACTTTGAAGTATCTGCTTTTTTTTTTCAAACTATGATTGAACTTTCAACTGATAAACTGACATTATATTTTTCTATGATTACTAAGCTTCTTTCATACATTTATATTTATGAATATATTTTGTTAATTTCTTATATTATTTCCTTTATATATCAATCTTTACCTTATACAGTTTCTATCCATTCGTCAAAGTACACATTTTATTCTGTATAAACTTAGACGCAATTAGTTGAGGCTTTGATGTTTATATTATTAGCTTTTCTTTTTAAAAATGTTAATGTTAGAATTCATTAATTTTAATATAAATTAGCACCTAATGAAATTCTTTCTTTATATTTCTATGTGTTTAAGATTGAACTGATATGACAAATGTTATTATCTTTCAAAATAAGTAATAATAGTTTAATGGTATAATTCAATATATATCTCTAATTATAAAACTCTCCTAATGACAATGTCCTGTTAGCAGAGCTTAGAATATACTGACTGTATCACTTGCGGAGGGGTAAGACCCTTCTCCTGAAAAAAGGGGTGTTCTGGATATGACACTTTACTACATCTGATGCTGAGACTCCAGTTCCGGAGGTCTGGGAAGTTTGAAGTACCCCTTCATTGTCATTACTCCCGGGTTCACTCTAACCTGGAGTGGTAGTACCTGTTAGGGTCCCATCTATAGGTCAAGTAGATTTGAAAATTATTTGTATTAGTTAGGAATACATAAAACTATAGAACTCTGTGCAAATTATTTGTCTTAGATAGGAATACTTGATTTTGTATAACTGTACAAAAAAAAAAACACTCTAAGGAAACAATAATACACAAGAAAAGATTTATTCAAATGTGCAATGAATGTGATTCTCTAACCTTTATGTATGACATAAACCTTAACTTGTTGATATATGATTAAAGTCAATAATCTTAATAGCAGTTATACGAAGTACAATCAAAAAGTATCTAGAATAAAGACTTGAATTTATTAATCTTAATATTTAAATGAAAATGAAGATGTAAGCAGAACTGAGAAATTTATTTAATGAAGTGATGAAGTCTTAGATTGTTTTCCATACTAAGCTGTGCCTATTAAAAGAATGATCTACTTTTTGAACAAAATGGTTTTGACAAAACATTGGTTTGTGTAAATGCATCACCTTCCATATTTCACCAGGCCTAGTTACATAGGAATTTTTTCATTTTGTTTCCTAACAAACCTCATAGAATTCTCATATGCCTTGTCAGTGGGGTTTACAATATGTTAAGTGTATCCTCTGCAGAGGAATAAGACCCCCACCCACTCATGAAAAAGGGTCTCCTGGATATGACACTAAATTGTACCTGGTGGTGAGGCTCCAGTTTGGAGTGTGGGAGAATGTGGAGTACCCCTTCATTGCGTATACTGCCAGAATGATTCTGACCAAGTGTGCGTATATATATATATATATATATATAGAGAGAGAGAGAGAGACATTCGTGGTATAATGGTTACCATCTTAGGAAATGGACACAATGACCCCGAGTTCAAATCCTGAATAAGACTGTTTGCATTTCACATAGCTCTAATATTCTTGGGAATGGTATGGATCCAATCATTCTCCCTCCAGCTCAGGGCTCTTAAATCTTGGTATGGCAACTGATCTAGAAGAACAAAAACTCTGAATTCAAACCTATTAAACTCTGCTTAAAATTGACCTTTGTCGCATCCTGCTCGTGTAGTGGACTAGGTAAATATAGATAGTGTGCCTATCTGGATTTAGTACATAAAACTAAGTTACCAAAACAACTACTTCTTCCTGTTTCAGTTTTATAGTAAGTTACCCGGAGACTGTATAAATATTTGAGATTAGCATATTCACACATTGTTTTAAAAATTGCTGATTAAAAAAACAAAAAACAAACAGATTATTAGAAAAAATAAAATTGAGAATGAATGACTGTTTTATTTTTCATTTTCAATTCAATTTTTACTAAGCTGTTTCCTTTTTCTTTTTCTTTTTTTTTTCGAATAAGTGATTGTTTTATTGATAGCTTTTATAATATTCTTAGCTTCACCAGTTTAATTATCAACCTTGATCTTCTCACAAAACAGCAATGGTAGCCTTTTTAGTAAATGAAACCAATCAGCTAAAAAAAAATTAACTAATTTTTTTTCTCCAAAGATGAATATATTGCCTACAAAAGTGGACTACTTACTTAAAAAAAAAATTCAATTAAATCTTTAAGCTTTCCATTAACGTTTCTTATTTTATTTATCTTTTCTTGTTAAATTTATGTGTTATTATTGATTCCTGAAATTTTAAAATAGAATCGACAACATTTTACTTCAAAATATTACTTACAGTGGAAATCATCCGTATCAGGGAGACCAAATTATTTTTAAAAAATAAAAGAATGCCAGGGCCCTTTCGTCTGGTACTATTCATACAATCCCACCGGAGAAACGTTTAAAAACGGGTAATACAAATCGGGAAAATGATGACAAAATGTGCCAAAAAAAAAATGGGGAACTTTGTCACACCTAATATGTCTCCCAAAATATGTAAGTTATGACTAGTTCTCTGTCTACATTGAGGGGGGCAATCTAAAAAAATGTGTATTGCCTCTAAGATGTTCAAATGGATTTTACTCCTCGCTCTATGCAGAACAGAAAACCAGTCATCTTGGTAGTTAGTCCTGCAACTATTTGTAGATAAAAGATGTTCGCCAATAGCCAAATCAAGAGCCTGTGAGCGCCCAGATGTTACTCGGCCACTGTTTAAAATACCTTGGGGTACATGCTGTCTTACTCAAACTTCCAAACGTTGGCTTGTACGACCTATATATGTTGAATTACACCAACAATTAAACTTATAAATCAATAGACTTTGGTTGAAGATAGGTAGTACATCCTTATGTATGGAGTTGAAGGCCGTCTTAGTAGCGAAAATAGATCTAACTTTAACAGTATGAAAACAACGATACACCAAGAAGGCAAATTTATCGGCAAATGCCTGGATAGCAGGACCAATCTAGGGAAGTCTAAAGTAAACTGGACATTTCGATGGACCAAAGATCTTATTCTTATTTTTAAATTTAGTCACAGTTAAATTAATATTATCGTCAATGACTTCCTCGGGATACCCATTACTGAGGAATAAATCTCTAATTACCTTCAGTTCTTCAATCTTGCTGTCAGAACAAGTGTTTAAAGCTTTAAAAGAAAGACACTTAATTAAATTTACTTTCCTAGACCTGGGAGCAAACACATCCCAGCTCAGATACAACCCTGTAAACATGGGTTTTCTATAAACAGAGGTGAGGGAAAACGATTCACATCTTTCAATCAGCACGTCTAAAAATGGTAATTTATTATTATTTTCCTCTTCCATAGGGAATGATAAAGACAGATGTAAATCATTCAACCTATGGAAGAACTTTAAAGCCTCATTACGTGAGCTAAAGTTAACGAAAGTGTTGTCTACGTAATGTTGGTAAATAAAGGGCTTAGGAAACTTTTCAAACAGTTGTCTTTCATGAAACCCAACAAAAATATTCACCAGAATGGGTCCAAGAAGGGAACCCATACTAATACCATCAATCTGACGATACATAACTTCACTGAAGCTAAATGACACTGACTTTGTGGCAATTTCCATCTGCTCAACAAAAATGTCTTCTGGAAAAGGAAGAACAAACATCAATGGTCCAAGTTAGGGGTTAAATAGTACTCTTAAATAATTTAATAAATTAAATAACCCATGAAGGTTGATATGACATTAAACAAAGAAACCAAACCTTTACAAGCAATGGAAGCATGCTTAGTGAAGCAGTTATCATTGTATGAAATGGAATTGTTTATGAACAAGGAAACATAAATCCAGATCAAATGAATGTAGAAATTGTATAACAGATTCAGAGTTTCAAGTAGAATCAGCTGTATCTCCAGCCATTAAAAAAACAAGTTTACAACATTGTTTAAAATGGCTTGAGACAATGAAAATTAACCTAATTTAAATCCTATAAAAACAAATTGTACCATTTTTTAACATTGCTGGAGACACATCTGAAAATGCCTGAAATCCTAAATTTTTCTGATGATTTTTACATTGATTTAATTCAGATTTGTTTCTTTGTTGATCAACAAGAAAAACTTTTTAAAATATTTGTCCATTTTACCTTAGAGGCATGCTTAGCATAACAGTTGTCAATGTAGGAAATGGAATTTGTGACTTGAGTTCAAGTCCTGGGCAAGGCTATATACATTTCAAACATTAATGACCTTGGGAAAGGTATAAATTCATGTTTTTCCTCCAGCTCTAGGTAAATAGTTGGGAAAACTAGGTTCTTTAGCCTTATTTAGGCAAGCTGTCTAGAAGGAAAAACTGAATTTAAACTTGCTTTACTCTGCTTAAAAATTGACCCTGTGTCACATCCTATCTGTGGTGAAGGGAAAAAATATATATATATGGACACAAAGTGGTGATTTATTGAATTTTTTCTTCACTTTTATTAGAACTTTAAATGTCCAACTAAAGAAAACTAATCCTGAAAATATTTTAGAGAATTTTAAATCAATTCAAAGTGCAGAAATTTAAAAATCACCCTGGAAACTAATACACATACTAATGAAATTCACGCAAGGAAATTCACCCCAGGATTATTTAAAAAAAAAAAAAAAAAAAAAAAAGCAAAGTATTTAGCAAAATTGTTTATTTGATAAATCATCAACTCTGAACCTCAGTAATAAATTCTTCTTCACTCTCTGATGATTTAAACTTGATTGATCACTTTCATAAAGTTATTCTAAAAGCTCTTTAATAATAACTTTCTTTGCCATGTTCAAGGAAAAGTTTGAAATGATATTTTTTTAAGAATAAATAGCTTCTAGGCATTGATTTCTTAGAGTTTTTGTTTGATACTCTGACACACAAATGAGACTAAGTTGCCACCAGTCACATTAAAAGAGAAACTTTTTTTCATTCGCTGTTGGATCATAAAACTACAATGACTGCACTTCATGTCATTTTCAGTTAAATTGTTTGAACACTAGCTGGTTGGATGAGTTTTCCAAACATTTGCTAGAAAAAAAGCACAAATATAGTTCTTTTCATTGGTCTAGTGGGTACAGTGTTTGCCAATGGTTAGGGAGACCTGGGTTCAATTCCAGGTTGTGTCATACCAAAGACTTTTTTATCTATTTAAGACATCAGGAAAACATCTCTTATTTACTAGAGTGAGTCAAAAGTTTTGCAATATTTTGGTAACATGATGTACAATTTGGCAGCTTTCTATGCCTTTATCAAAGTTGCAAAGGTAACAAACAACACTAGACTGTTAGCCTAATTCTTTCCAAGCATTACTTACTAGATTTGTCTCTATGGCTTTGAAGCACAACCTCAGAATCCAGTTTTAGCTCACCTGGGTTCAATCCCAGGTCGTGTCATACCAAAGACTTTAAAAATGGTACTTGATGCCTCCTTGCTTAACACTCAGCAATATAAGATACATACCAAGGGTAAAGTGAAGCAATCCAGGGAAAGGAGTAGTGCCCTCCCTTATGCCTCTGTGTAGTAGCTATTGAAAAGGGAGCCTTCTGGTTGCCCTCTTTACTTTTACTTTACATAGAAGGTAGATATGTTTTCATCCTTTTATGGGACCAAATTAGCACAAATCACAGTGCCACTTTACACAAGCCTGATAGAACCAAATAAAACCAAAAGACAACCAAAGTTAAAGAACCCAGTATGTCTTACTATTCATCCATAGCTGGAGGTAGAAGACATGGATTCATGCCTTTCTAAAGGGTATTAGCAAGTGAAACACAATTAGCCTCGTCCAGGATTTGACAAGTAGATGAATAATATTACAATAACACAAGCACATCTTCCCCTTTTTTTTGTAACATCATTCCTATTGTGATTGTTGGTTGGTTTTAAGACATGTCAGCTTGTTAAAAAAAAAATTTTTTTTCAAGCATTTAGATAATTTCAAGTAATTATTCCAATTTAATTATAATTGTGATTTGCTAATAATTATAGCTGCAAGTAACTTTTCTTAATATAAATAATTTACACATAGTTATGTGGTTTCAGTACCAGCTCATTGGCCTAGAGGGTAGAGTGTTCGCCAATGGTCTGGGAGACCTGGGTTCAATCCCACGTCACGTCATACCAAAGACTTTAAAAAAGACACCTCAGTGTAGTAGCTATTGAAAAGGGAGCCTTTGACTATGGTCACCTAATTTTATGTGGTTTCAAGTATTTTTATCTAATACTAATAATTTGAAAGCAGTTATCTGGTTACACTTCATACTTAGTCGCAATATCAATGTTTTAAGAACCAGTGTACTTTTATAGTTCAAAATCATTTCAAACAAAATGTTTTTGACCCATAAATGGGGCTCTAACTGATACTACCGCTCTGAGTCTGAGTGGACGTAGGAGTAATGGCGATAAAAAGCCAACTCCACATTCCTCAGTGCTCTAGAATTGGAGTCTCACCCATAGATGCAGTTAGTTTAGGCATCAATAAAAGTTACGATATTAGAATTGTCTTGAATTCTCTTACTGAATGGAACTACTTAATATTTAATTGAAGATGTATTATATCTATTTACCAACCCCTCCGCATGACCAGGATGTGACGCAAGTTTAATTTTTTTAAGTTAAGCTGTTTAACAGGTTTGAATTCAGTGTTTTCCTTCTCTTAGACCTGTTACCATACCAAGGTTAGAGTGCCAAATCTGCCCTGCTATTTACCCAAAGCTGAAGAGAGACTAGTTCCATTCATACCTTATCCAATATTATTAGCGTCATGGAAAAGGCAAACAGCCTCATCTAGGATTTGAACTCAGGTCACTGTGGCCATTTTCTATGACAAAAACCATTACACCGTGAGCAAGATATATTATAACTTATAAGTCACATGACTTTAACAAATTCTTTCCTGGTGAATTTTACATGACATTTTCTTTTTTTTTTAAATACTTGTCAGCGGAAAATATTCTTATTCAAAATTACATGCTTAAAGACTGCATATCTTATCAATTGATTATTTACATTGGTTAAAAACATTCAAATAATTTTTCAATATCGTCTCAAACAAATCTATGGGAGCCACTCCAGGTCATTATCATTAGTGGAATTGGGTGAAAAGGCTACATGAATGGGTCTCAAGGACCACAGGTTGAGCACCCCTGATTTATTCCTTTCATTATCTCTGAATAGAGAAATAAAAATAAAATAGAAAAAAAGAAAGAAAAAGAAGAGCAAGTTTTTATTCAGATAAATGATTTAAGTCACAGTTGTTCCATATCAGAAACAAATTGTTTTGAGATATATTTATATGTATTTATATTTTATTAAATTAATTTTCTTTTTCTTATGATTTTCAGATGCATAAAAAATCAAAGCACAAAAGTAAAAAAAAATCTCACCACACTTCATCTGAAAGCAGCAGCAGCAGCAGTGAATCCTCTGATTCGTAATAAATGTAACTTTCATATGTTTTTTTTAACAATATAATTGATATTTTTTAATTATTTTTCTAAAAATTATATTAACATGTTTATCTATTTAAGACATCAGGAAAACATCTCTTATTTACTAGAGTGAGTCAAAAGTTTTGCAATGTTTTGGTAACATGATGTACAATTTGGCAGCTTTCTATGCCTTTATCAAAGTTGCAAAGGTAACAAACAACACTAGACTGTTAGCCTAATTCTTTCCAAGCATTACTTACTAGATTTGTCTCTATGGCTTTGAAGCACAACCTCAGAATCCAGTTTTAGCTCACCTGGGTTCAATCCCAGGTCGTGTCATACCAAAGACTTTAAAAATGGTACTTGATACCTCCTTGCTTAACATTCTGCAATATAAGGTGTGTATCAAGGGTAAAGTGGAGCAATCAAGGGAAAGGAGTAGCACCCTCCCCTACACCTCGGTGTAGTAGCTATTGAAAAGGGAGCCTTATGGTAGCCCTCAACTATGGTTGTCAATTTTACTTTTTAACCTTGCCTGATTGTCAAGGTTCTTGCAACCCGAGTGAAGTACCGTGATCAACTGTGTCCTCACTCTTTGTACAACAAATGTTTTGATTGCTTCTGGGGCATTATGGCTCAGTTCAAACTCATAAAGAATAAGTTCCCAAATTAGTTACATGTTCATCTGTGTGGCTTTCAAATCACACATGGAATGAAACAATGCACAACATGTTAATGGACCAACTACCACAATACTACCAACCGCAGTTGGTACCTTCCACAGCTTGAACTGCTTCGATCACATGATATACCCGTTGCAAACTAACATGTACCAAAATATGGCAAGACTTTTGACTCATCCTAGTGTTTGTATCAAGTATGATCTTGAATTCTTTACAAATATTTATTACGTTCTTATGTTTGTTGTGTTTGTGATGACTCTTTTGCGTGGTGTGTAACATTTCTTCAAGCATGTGTTGTATCCAGTAACCTTCAGAGAGTTCAATCCCCAAGAAAGCTGCTTGATATGAAAAGAAAAAATAGAAAGAATACATGTCCTCACTGCTCCTTCACAAAATAAAGGGTTCCCTTCAAAAATTTATAAAATAGATACAGATTACATTTATTTGGAAAATACCCACAGGAAGACTCCATTATATAATTTTTTTTTATTTATAACATTATCATTACTGGCATGTACTTCCTCTATACCCACTGACCAGAAGGCCCAAACCTGCTTATGGGTGCTGGAAGGGCAGGTTTCATAAATTTTCTATGAATACTACTTTATGAAAATTGTAATAGTGGAGGTCCCATATCATTGACTTGATGTATGTCGGGAGGCATGAAACCCTAGCACAGGCCCTTATCATGATACTGTGAAAAATAACAAGATTCAATCTCTGTTACAATATTATATAAATCAATACTTGAATTAAAGCTATAATTATTAATTAAAATGATAATTACTATAAATTTGTTACATAATCCTGTGTTTTATATTTTATGTAATGCACACCAAAAGAAATAAAGAATGATATCTATATTTCACTACAGCTGAGCCAGGACTATGCCATTCTATGTGTTGAATACTCTCATTTAATCAGGAGAGTACTGGGAAGAAGAGAAATAATCAAGTTGTCAGCTAGGAATTATGAGCATTTAATAAATTGGGGGTGCCAAAACACCCCAGGGGACTAAAGCAAGGTTAAGTTTGAGTCTTTCCAACTGGTTAGTCATATAGGTTATGGAATATTTATTGCCAAGCTTAGTAGATTATGAGGTGTAAAGATGAAAAGGTTGATCTGAATAATGAATGGAATGTGAAATCTTTTACAAAATGTAACCTGAGGGATTATGAAATATTGCAGAAGGAATTTTAATGCCCAAGAATGAAAAAAAAAAAAAAACAATTCTTTTAATTTATTTATTTTTTGATAAGAAATGAATCTTTTTATAAATTCATTTTTTTCTCTCTACTGTGTAAATAAAATATTTTGTTTGATACTATCTCTTGCTAATCCTCATTAGAGCATTATGTATATAGAGTGTTAAAAAAAATGCTTACATTTCCATGAGATTTCCTTTATGATATTATGATTTTTGTTCACCATCCTTATCAAGACATTATTGGAATCTTCTCCAGATGATCTCCATAATATCAGTTCTGCTTTTCTAATAAAGATACTCCTAGAGAAATATTAACATTTTTTTAATCACCTTTCCAAGAATGTGGTGACAGGGATGGTGAACATGTGGAGACTGTTTGAAATTATATCATAAAAGTACTCCTGTAAGGGTGTAATTTTTTTTTTTAATTAATCATTATGTGTTTCAGAAGAATTGAGATCAAGGCTGTATTTACCAAAACTGAAATAACCATTGAATGGTTTAAAGAGGTCCCTTTTTGGCATTTAACACAGTGGTCAAATTATATTTGAAACTTCTTTCTTTATATAGTGTGAAGCATCATTTAGTTAATTCTTTTAATGTCCTCTATGTCTTCAAATCTTACTCTTGAGATAAAATTTTAGTTTAGGAAACAAGAAAAAATTGCATGGAGCTAGGTCGGTTGAGTATGGAGAATACCATACTTGCATAACCCTGTGGTTCACCAACATCTGCTGAAAAAAATACCAAGAATTGGTGCTGACTTTTCTAGGAAATATCACTTTAAGAAGGCACTCAGTGATTATCATCATTGGAAATGGAGACAGTAAGTTGAGTTCAAAGCCTGGACAAGCTGTTTGCATTTTACATAGGACTATTACCCTGGAGAAAGGTATGAATCTAACCATTCTCTCTCCAGCTATGGGTAAATTGTAGGACAGAGTGAGCTCTTTAACCTTGGTATGGCAACCAGTCTAGGAGAAGGAAAACTGAAATCAAACCTGTTAAACTCTGTTTAAAAATTGACCTTGTGTTCTACCCTGTCTGTGGCATGAAGTTAGGGTAAATATATTCATCATTTTATAAGTTGATCAGCTGTTTCATTTAAATTTTAAAATTTTAAATTTTAAAATAAAGAAATGTAAGCTTTGCATATTTTTAAAAATTTTTATCAAATCTTTTATACTAGCTAAAGTAGTTCACTTCACTAGGTTAGAAGGTCAAACTTGAGTCACAGCTGATTATAATGACAGTAAAATGATTCCTCAATACTCATGGTGAACTGGTAAATATTGTTTCATTCAATCAAGTTATGCAAAATTGTTGGATATTTCCTCTTCCCAAGACCAGTTAGCTGGGTCTGTAGAATACATCACCTTCATCTCTGCAGAGGAGTAAGACACTCCCCTCCAACAAGTATCCTGGATATAACATTAAACCATCCAATAGTGAGGCTTCAGTCCCAGTGCTTTGGGAATATGGAGTACCTCTTCCTAGCTAGATCCACTCTAACCCAGAGTGGTAGTACCTGTCAGGGTCCCATCTCTGAGTCAAAAAGAACTGTTTAATAAATTACTGTACTTGAAACTATTTAACTGTGTGCAAATAATAAGTACCAATTCTTGAAACCAAGTTTAACTGTCTGCAAATGAATTAATAATTTTGAATAGAATTATTTGCGTCAGCAATACGTGAAATCATTTTGTTTCTTGAGTATGACATTAAACTGCTTCTAATGGTGAGACTCTAGTCTAGGAGTTTGGGGAATGAGGAGTACCCCTTTATTACTCCCAGGTCCACTCTGATCCAGACTACTAGTACCTGTTAAGGTTCCATCTATCGATCAAATAGAACTGTTCAATCTTTTACTAGGAATTATTATTAATATTTGATAGAATTACTAATGTTGAATAGCTATACTTGTATCCATTTAACTGTGTGCAAATAAATGATTAATATCAAATAGAATTATAATTGTTAAATAGCAATATGTGAATCTATTTAACTGGGCTAATAAATGAGCTCTGACTCATCTAAAATGATACATACAAACTATTCATTTACAAATCATATATATATATATATATATATATATATATAAACAAGATTTAGCAGTAAATAACCCACAATTATGCTATTAAACACAACCAATTCATTTTCCCATCATCAAGATCTTCTGAATAATTGGTTTACTTTAGATTTGTTTTATGGCATATCAACCATTGTAGATTATTTAATACTGAATCCTCTTTATACATATATATAAAATATATATGATTTGATTTGGTTGACTTTTAAGGTATATCAACCATTGTATGTTAATTAACACCAAATCTCCTTTATGCATATATATCAAATATGCATGATTTGTCAACACATTTTGTAGATAACATTCTTAAACAAGCCCAAGCTCTTTTTTGCATATAGTTCAGTGGTTTCATGTATTGCTATATGACAGTTACAATTTAACATCAGTCATTTGTTTGCACACAGTTTGTTCTATTTGACCCATAGATAGAACCCTATCAGGTACTACCACTCCGGGTCAGAGTAGACCTGGGATCAATTGCAATAAAGGGGTACTCCATATTCGCCAAAGCTCTGAGGCTGCAGCCTCACCATAAGATTGTTTAATGTCATATGCAGGACACGTGTTGTGAGGGGGTACCCCTCTGCAGAGATACAGTCGGTGTATTCTACAGCCGTAGCCAACTGGACAATTCATATGATTTGTAATTGGATAGTTTGGTGGTAATTTCATTTTTTAATGAGTTACAACTAATTTGTTTGCACTCTAGTATTGCTATCTAACACTAATAATTCTATTCAATATTAATCATTTATTTGCACACAGTCAAATGGTTTCAAGTATTACTATGAATCACTTTCAATTCAATTAAACATCAATCATTTGTTTACACACAGCTAAATGATCAAACAGTTCTATTTCAAACAATTCAATTTAGTATAAGTCATTTGTTTGCACTCAGTTTAAATGTCAAACAGTTCTATTTGACCCATAAATAGGACTCTATCAGGTGCTACCACTCCAAGCCAGAGTGGACATGGCAGCAATGGCAATGAAAAGGTACTTCACATTCCCCCAAAGCTCCAGCATTATTGGAACCTTACCATCAGATATTTTAGTGTTATATCCAGGACACTTATTGAGGGAGTCTTATCTATCTGCAGTGATGGAGCCTGCAGCCCCAGCTGACTGAGTGTTTCTAAATAATCATTTCTGGTTTCTCAGGGGGCCCACCTGCCATTTGTAAACTTTGTAATGTATCTGTTCATGCAGGCCTTCTGCTTTCAGTACTTCTTAATCAAATCCTTCACTCTACTCCTTTCCCTAATTATCTTGCTTTGGATGTACTCAGACAACAATATTTCCACCCTAGATGTTTCTATAGCCCTTGGAAGTTGGCATAAGGATGTCTACAATTCAAAGAACATTCAATAGTTTTTCATGACTATATATATATATATAGAGAGAGAGAGAGAGAGGGAGAGAGAAAGTGACAGGAACATCTAAATAAACAAATAAGCTAGCAGGGCAGTCATGGCTAATTTGAAACCTGCTACTCCCAAGCTTAATAAAAAAAAAAAAAAACTTAGTCACCAGGTGTCTTTACTACAGATAGATAAAGGTCAGTGAAGACATTTGAATACCAGAAAATGTCACCAGTACATTTTTTTTTTTACATCTTTTATAGCATATCAATTCCTTTGAAAAATTTCTGCCAAAACATTTTCTTTAAATGATGACCTAAGGTCTATACTAATTGATATCAATAAGAAAATAGCATAAAAGAAATATTCCAATTTGTCTTATCACTTTTGTTCATCTTTATATATATATATATATATATATATGATTTGAATACAACTGAAAAATATATAGTTTTTCAAGAATATATTGCAAGGAATAGAATAAACACTAGTATTAGACTTAATATGTTGAGATTTCATATTAAGTCATGAATAGTTTTAGAAGTTAAAGTGACAGTTTTAATACCAAGATTATTTAAATTATTTTCTATAAAGATAGTGGAAGAATTACGAGGTAAAATAATGTGTTTATGGGGAAGTCTGTAAAATGAAATATATTGGTGAGACTTCCAGAAACCTTAAAAAAATATCTATATGAGCACAAGTGTGATATCAGTTTAGGTAATTTTGATAATGCACTTTTTCTACATATATCCCAAACTAATCACAACTTTAATTTTAATGCAGCTATGATGTTAGCTCATATCCATAATCAAAGATTAAGACAAATTTTTGAAGCCACTTTTATCCTCTATTTAAACACATTTTGAGTTTTTCAATCTATTCCCTTCCTCAGGTAAATTAGTTCTAAATAGCTACAAGATATCAAATTTTAATTAATTATCTCTCCTTAAATATTTACACTTCTTTGAGTCCCATGAATTAAATTTACTCCAAATTCTATCCTCTTACATATCATCATAAACAATACATTTATATACATTTTCTCTTCTTCTATTTTTTAAAAAATTCTGACAAATTTTTCAATGTGTTGTATCTCTTAGAAAGTTGACACATTTTAAACATCATTGCCTGTGCCAATTATGTAATAATTTTCAAAATAAGAACACTGGTTGAATGGTTATGAGTCTTTTTTCAAATATACACTTTCTTTTCTCCTGTTATTTTAGTAAACATCCATCCCTGTTCAGACAACTTCTTTCATCATCTTAAAGTCATGATGTTCCAGCATAATGAATTTATCAAATTTGGAATATTTTTTCTATTTTCTTCATACTGTTAGATTTATTTCCATATTTACTTATATATATATATATATATATATTCTTGAAAAGCCATAGAATTTTTCAGCCTTATTCAAATCGTCTTCATACATATATATTCTTAAAAAGCCATTGAATTTTTGTTAAATTTTTCAGCCTTATTAAAACCAAGATATGTTTCTACTGAGTTGCTACAAACTTTTAATCTCATGGCTTATACTTATCTGTAGACTCACAATTTCTATGAAGATGAAACAAGTGAAATGTCTAAGATTTAACATTTCTAAATTCATTGTCACTCTTAAGTATATCATAGCCATCCCAACTACTCAAACCTAAAATCCCCAGTTTAGAGAAAATGCTGAGTCACTCATGATGTCAGCCAACAACAATGTTGTGCCTATGTTTACAAGTGAACACACGAACTATTTTTCAAAAGGGTTAATTCTGTTGGCCATTTGGAAACAGTTCATAACCACAGGACATTATACATCATATTTAAAAGCTCCTTTTCGAAGTGCAATGAAGTATTTCATTATTATATTTAATAAAAGAAATTCCAGTATACGATTTCACTCAGACCATAAAAGAAGCAGCCTGCTACTACTATATAAACAGCAGGTAGCAACCGCAAGATAAGAGCAAGGATGGGCTCATGACCCAGAGAAGAGGTGTCTGTTCTCCCAGCAGCAAGCTGCCAAACATGAGATCTGTGTCCCTACCACCAGCCAAAGCAGCATACTTGGAATCCAACCAATCACAGCTGCAGACCCAGCATGACCGATGCCAACTTCCAACCAATTACTGCAGCTCTCTCTCATTCAAACAGCTCTTCTCAGGTCTGAATTCAGAAAGTCTTAAACCAGTTCTTTTAAGGACTAAATTCATAAAGTCTTTTGAGGATCACCCCTGGTCTCCTCACTACACCTCTTTGTAGAAACCATGAGATGATAATGCAGCAGCCAGCTACACTTGCAGCTAACCAGTAGCACCGGCTCCAGCATTACCAAGCTGCAGACAACTTCAGACCAGTTCCAGCATCACCAAGCAGCAGGCATCTGCATTAACTGTTGCACTTGTTCCAGCATCACTAAGCAACAGTACATGCAAACCAACTCTTGCATCACCAAGCAGCAGACATCTGCATCAGGAAGATCTAATTAAGATATAAGTAATCTATTTTGAGAAGTAGGTCACATGAGACATGGCTCATTATCAGGCAAGCCACACGATTAAAAAAATTCAAGTTAATTTTACATAGAAAGTACCTTAATCATTTTCACTACAGAAAACTATATGTCTAAGCATCTGCCTTAGAAATAGGGAAAAGTTTTGATTTTTTTCTCATTGGTAAAAAGATCTTTCCTATAAAAATTAAAGTCTTAGGCAGGCTGTTCAGAAAGCACCGCAGGCTGCACATCACCAGTAACTAGTCTAATTCATCCAGAAAGCAAATGAAATTATCATCTGCAGGAAATGCCCTCCTTCCACCAAAGGAAAGAAAATTAATAAGATAGAACTAATCCATACAGAAAGCAAAAAGCATGAATTTTAACAAAATGTGCTTAAGTATCTTTCTTTTGTCCCAGATAACGCTGGATTCTCCTACTCATATAAATTAAGTCAAAGAAATATTGGAATAGCAACTGGTTACAGTGCAGAGGTATGAACAGATCCTTTCTAAGAATATTGTTACTTAAGCACACAAAGTGATGTAATCCAAGAATGGCATAAAGGATGCCATCACAGAGTACTGAAAGTAGAAGTTCCACTGGGCTAGACATGTCCAATTGTTGAATGGTATCTGAGATATCAGAAATGACCACTTGGAAGACTTCTACAATGATGGGATGAAATTGTCAAGCGATATGAGTTAAGATGAAGAAAGTCAGTATTAATAGCGAAATAGAAATGATGTGGAAAGCAATTGTCAACCAAGCCAATAAAGAGGATATACATATATATATATATATATATATATATATGACAATGTGGTTTCATGGCTAAAAAATAACAAACCAACAGGACAAGTTTGTCAAATATTTTCTGTTATCAGTTTTAAGAAAAATTGTCATAGGATTTGAAAATGTTGTACAAGAAACATATCATTATCAAATGTGTGTGTGTCCCTTATATATAAAAAAGTGTGTCCTTTATATATATATATATATAAAGGACACACTTTTTTGAGGCTAGGTGATACTATTTTTTATCATTTAGTATATTCAAACTGTTGTCTTCATCTTTATTGTTATATTCACATTTTGGGCCAATGCATCCTTCTTCTACTTTAAGTTTAATGTATCAATTATATATATATACAAACCGGGACATTGGCCCAGCGGTTAGAGTGTTCGCCAGGGAGACCTGGGTTCAATCCCAGGTCGAGTCATACCAAAGACTTTAAAAATGGAACTTGATACCACCTTGCTTAACACTCAGCATTATAAGGTACGGTTCAAGGGTAAAGTGGAGCAATCCAGGGAATGGAGTAGCGCCCTCCCCTACACCTTGGTGTAGTAGCTATCGAAAAGGGAGCCTTCGGGTCACCCTCGACTATGGTCGCTAACTTATATATACAATTATATCAATCATTAGATGGAACCTTTATATATATATATATATATATATATATATATATATATATATATTTCATCAAATAAAACCTTTATATATATATATATATATATATATATTTCATCTGATAAAACCTTTATATATATATATATATATATAATAAGCTCAATGTTTGTGTGAGTCTTCGTACATCTATAGGATGAAAGAGAACATATGCGAAAATAAAGTCAGTATTTTTATCTAAAATTTTATGAGAAAAATAATGATCTACATGAAATTTACTTTCCAGTTTGATTGTGGGGGGGGGTTAAAGGGGGCAAACACCCCCAGTGAAAATTCAAATACATCCAATTTTGATGAAAATAAAAACATAACGAGGCAATAAGTAAAGTCAATTTCCAAGATTTCACCATTTTCACTAATATTCAACCCCACCCCCACCCCCACCAATAAAGTTTATAACCTGGTACAGAGGACCTTTTGAAAGTGCAAATTCATCCAGTTTTTATGAAAGATGCATAAAAACAAAGTATGTATTCTAATTTATAATTTTACAAGAAAGAATGAATTACATGAAAGTCAATTTCTACTGCAATTAGGGGGCTTAAAAGGGGTAAATATGCCCCCAGCGAAAATTCAAATACATCTGATTATAATGTGCATAAATGAGTATATATATATATATGATTTATCTGCATATATATATGTATATATGTATATTTATATGTATATATAATACTGGGCCATGAGTCTAATGAGTAGAGTGTTCACCAATGGTCTGGGAGACCGGAGTTCAATCCCATTACAAGTCATACCAAAGACCTAAAAAAGGTACTTAATGCCACCTTGCTTAACACTCAGCATTGTAAGCTAAGGATCAAGGGTAAAGTGGAGTAGCACCTTCCCCTACACCTTGGTGTAGTAGCTATTGAAAAGGGGGCCTTTGGGTCACCTTTGACTACTATCACCAACTTTACTTATATATATATATATATATATATTTATTTACATGAGTGTGTGTATATATATATATATATATATAAATTCATTTGTTTCATGTTCAAAGGAAAAATTTGTGAGTGTACAGATTAGTATTTTAAAATACTATATATATATATATATATATAAACATACACACACATATATATATATACACACACTCATGTCTAAGAAATTAAAAATTTCTAAATTTATTGTCACTCTTTAGTACCTAAGACAGACCATTTTATACCATCTTTAAAATTGTTAATTAAAAGATAAATTCACATTAACATAAAAGAGATTTACCACTTTTTTTGTATAGAGTTTTAGCAGCAGTAAAATTGTTATTATTAGCGAGGAGAATGTTTGGTTTTTAGTTTTTAGCGAATAAAAGTTGTAACGTGCGTGTGTGTGTGTTTACGTCGAGTTTTTTTCTTCGCTAAGTTTGTAAGGTAAATAAATGAGAAGGTGGAGAAGTAAGAAGACGATGCCGTTAGCTTTTACATAAAGGTTTTATTGGCAGCATGGAATATTGGGTTTGTGTTTGTGCTGCAAGCCTCGTGGAAAAGGAAAAATGTAAAGAAACGAAATGGAGATATGATAGAGTTGAGAAAGCAGTGTGTATCGTTGGACGTGCGAGGGATTGTGTTCGCCTAAGTTTAGCGAAAGTCATGTTTGCTGTTGGAGGAAATAAATTTGGAGTCACTGTGAGTTTTGTGTGTCTGGTGGTTTTGGGGAGAGGCGTGCGTGTCTCCATTAATGTTGCTCAGAGGTGAAATGAGAGCTAGGTGCCGGAACGGGATTAGTCATTGTATCAACATAGCCAATTTTGGGGGTGACATAAAGTTGTTCCTGTGTGTGGAATATTGAATGTATCTAACTCATATTCAACTGGGATTCCTTGGTCTAAGAGAAAATAGATGCAAGGAATCCATAAATTAGATAGGTTCCTTCATGTGTCCATGCTGCTGCTGCTATTGAAGAACCACCAGTGAGACATCTGCACTGGACGGAGTTGTTCAGCCAAAGAGACTGTGTTTGGCAGCTTACCCAATTTCTGCTGCTCGGAAAGGAGATTCGGGATGGATAGGATAAGTCATCCTGATTGGGTGAAATTATGTGTCGAATTAAGTTGTGCGCCAAAACAAAATACGAAATTTCCTTCCGCTACAGAGTTTTGAACAGAAATATCCTTATGTGAGTGACACTGAAAAAATTTATCCATTCAAACATTTTGGTAAACATTCCCAGTGAAAATTCAAATCACTCTGATTTTAAAGAAATTAAAATCATATTGCTGATGTTTACAGGAAGTCAAGATCTTTATCTGGGAGTATAAACCGATTTGATTATTGGCAAGTGGGGAAAATGCTGAGTCACATATTTCAAGTGCAAACTGATTTGATAAATCATTGTGTTTCAGAGTTTTAATTATTTTTCATTTTCTTTTCTAATTGCTTTACTTTCTGTATTTTTAAAAACATATTTATATCTTTATATACCCATGTCCTTGATATAAGGTTTATCCGCATCATACTTGATTTGTTAAGTATCATAAATAGTTATAAATAAGATGGTTTTTTTTTTGTGATTCTTGAATAAACATTGCGATATGTATGTTTTTATGATTTTCCTTAAGCTTTTATTTACTTACATATTACATGCAAAAGCCGCATTTGATGTGATGGCTACTTTAATTAATAAATCATAATATTAAGAGAAAGAATAAGTTTGTATGCAACCAAGATTATATCTAGTTTTAAAGGAAGCACTTCTTTTACATAAAACTGGCATTCCTTTCTTTTGAATTACAAAAATGGAGATAGAATTATAATCTACATGATTGTTAACAATATTTCGATTAGGATAAACAAGTATATAAGACTATATTATAATTTTTGGGCCGAAGCCTGGCAATTAGAGCTTGTGGATATTCCGCTCCAAAACATTCAATTATATCGAAGCAGTAACTTTCATAAATTAAAGGACAATTTTTGAAGGCTATTTCTGAACCCAGTCAACGACGGGTATTTCTGTTAGTACATATATGTATCATCAGATGAAATCTATTTATCTATCTATCTATCTTATCAGATGAATATATATATATATGTGTGTGTGTGTTATAGTAAAATACATCAAATCTCTTCTGATTCATCCACTTAACTCTTCACACACCTAACTACTAAAACACATAAAACATAGACCCACTGACATCGACACTGTAGAAGAAAATAATTGCTACCGGATATTGACCCAACAATGGCCAGTGTCAAACTGAGAAAATCATGGCTTCTGTGCATAGGCTCCGTGCATAGTCTATCCAAAATCCCCAGAAAATTCTCAGTCATTTTTCAACCAATCATATTTTTTCCACGAGTAGTATTTTCTGGGGCCGGTGTTTGAAATCGGGAACACATAAATAGGCCAAACAGAGGTCACACGCCAGTTGAATCGCCAGCCGTCCCGAGAGCGTCACCCAACAACACCGTCCGACCAGATCAAAGCAATCGCTTATCGCCGGATAGACAACCCCCTGCCAGCCAACCCGATATTTCATCCGCTTGTTTATTTTATTTATTCAATAAACAAAATAAACTAAATCTCCTCGTCAGTCTTATTTTTCTTGCAACCACACGCTTGTATATAATATATATATATATATATATATATATATATATATATATATATATATATATATATATATATATATATATATATTCATTCAGATGAAACCTATATATATATATATATATATATATATATATATATATATTCATTCAGATGAAACCTATATATATATATATATATGTATATATATATTCATTCAGATGAAACCTATATATATATATATATATATATTCATTCAGATGAAACCTATATATATATATATATATATATATATATATATATTCAGATGAAACCTTTATATATATATATATATATATATATATATATATAAAGATGCGAACTGAAAGTAATCTCCCCGCTCGGGGAAAAAGCGTTATTAGGCCCTTAACTCATCCTGTTTACAATCCATTTCGTGTTTATAAGTGAAATCAACTTAAAAGATATGTTTCTAAAGCTCTTCGTCTACGGAAATATTGAGAAACCTATTGGAGTATTCACTTCCAGTACCACAGAGTGCGATTATCTAATTTTGACAGTGTTAATAGAACCGCTGTGATTGGTAGTATTAAAAACCTTTTGACTATAAAGATAATGATTCATTTGACGTCACTTTAAAATTGAGAACTTTGCTACTTAGGCTTCTTTGCAACCATTATTCGATTGGTTACATTACCTGCTGTTCATATAAGGTCCCCCAATCTCAAAACTGAACAGGCTCATCGTTGTGTAACTTCGATGATATAGCTTCATTTGAACACCTCACTGCACTTGCCTTGTCGGTAGGATTTAGAATAAGCTTACTATATTCTCTCTAGAAGAGTAGGTCCCCTCCCCCCAAAAAAACAAGAAAAGGATGCCCAGGGTATGATACTAAATTGGCGAGGACCCAGTTCTGAAGCTCTGGGAATGTAAAGTAGCCCGACATTTCTATTATTCCCAGGTGCACTCTGACTCGGAATGGTAATACTTGTTGGAGATCTCATTTATTGATTTTATATATATATATATATATATATATATATATATATATATATATATATATATATATATATATATATATATATATATATATATATATATGTACAAATTATTTGTATTAGATGGGATTACCTGATAGTATATTGCCGTGTGCAAAAAAAGATAAAATGAAATTAAGAAATTACATGAAAATGTAAAAATGAATGTATAATGTACGCGATTCCCTCGCCTCAAGGCATAAAATAACCCCAGACCAAACAATCAATCAAATAATTAATCTACATATCTCTCATATTCTTATTCAATAAAAACTTTTTTATTGTAATTATTCGATTTTCTCACATTACATAACTAACATAAATTGTAAACCCTTCATTCTTCAATTCAAATTCACTAAACCCAGGAGATTCTTTAGAGATATTATATATGAATGGTAATTATTTTTTTTATAAATACATGTATATGCTGAATAGTTTATTTAAACCATAATGAATAAATGAAACGTAGATCGCATACCAACGAAGAATTTTAGTCTGTAGGGAACGAATAAATAAATAAGAAAATTTAAAATTAAATTTAAAAAATAAATAAATAAAAAGAAAACTATTTGCAGAAGGTCCATAACAGGAAAAGGGGATGACGCATGCGTAAAAGAAAGAAGGCTTTCCTCTTGACAAAGGGAGCAAAGTATTCTCTCTCTTTCAGGCAGTGACCAGCGGATTGATAACCTCGTGCCGGTGTTTTGGGCACCACGCATACGTCTTTGGACGTAGCGTCGGTTAGTCCCTTCACCCAGTAGCAGCCCTCTCTCTATCAGTCAGCACTATGCTGAAATATACAAGACCCACAAATGAAACTATAGACTAACTCTTACCGGACTTTGACAAACTTCCAAAAGAAAACTAAACCTTATGGAAACCCGAAATACCAAATGAGGACAAATACGTGCATGAAACGAATTAACGTATTTTTGACACCTTAACTGGGGGATTCAACCATTTCAATGTATTCAGGAAAACCTCCCTCATCCACGGAATGGTTGTTGAACCCAGTAAATAAAGGAAAGTATAAAAGAAACGTCTTCGTCTCTTATCTGTTTCTATCTTTTCTTTTTGTATATTTATTTTGGGACTTTCTTTGGGCAAGGCATTGCGCCGGTCCGTCAACGTGGGATAAAATAATATAACCAAAATATGGAATCAGATATCTTACGGCAACACAGCCCCCGGCCTTCAAAGCCTCGAAACCCCACAAGTCTTGTAGATCACCTTGGTTATGTAAATTGCATACCAATGTAGCACCAAAGTTTATGTGTGTGTGTGTGTTTAATCTTTTTTTTTATTTCAACTGGATTCTATACAGTAGTAATAAATATACAGTTGTATGTTTTTATCAATGTATTGTAGAAATAAAGAAATGTTTTTTAGATAAAGATAAGAAAAATAAATGAATCATCATGTTTTAATATTTAACAAGTCATGTTCAAAACTCTTCGTCTCAAAAGAATTTTTTAAAATATTATACAAGACAAGTGTTGTTTTTTTTTTTTTTTTGTTGTTTTTTTTTTTTTTGTTTGTTAAAATGTTCATTTGCAGTTTCGTTGCCATTGCAGAATCTTATGATGCTCTTTCAAAATTGCAGATTTACACAAATTTTTAGCTACTAAGGTTGAGTCATTTCGAACTAATTAAATATTCTTGTATCTTGATTGTTTTCTATAAATTTAAAATACCAAATCATTTTATTTTTGTTACAACTAATTTTCTAATATTAACCGGCTCATTGGTCTAGTGGGTTGAGTGTTCGCCAATGGTCCGGGAGATTTGGGTTCAATCCAAGGTCGTGTCATACCAAAGACTTTAAAAATGGTACTTGATACCTTCTTGCTGAACACTCATCGATATAAGGTACGTATCAAAGGTAAAGTTGAGAAATCCAGGAAAAGGAGTAGCACCCTCCTCTACACCTTGGTGTAGTAGCTATTGAAAAGGGGGCCTTCTGGTCGCCCTCGACTACGATCACCAACAACAATATGTATGTATATATATATATATATATATATATATATATATATATATATATATATATATATATATATATATATATATTAGGACCTTGAATAAGTTTACGCTGATTTTTCATGAAAGGTAATGTTTTATTTTCAAAAATTGTAAGAAACATATCACTGAAAGTACTGACCACAACTTTTTCCTATCTTTCTGGCAGCATTTGAATTCCATGTCAGAAAAACGACACATCTTTTGAGGCTAACCATTTGAGTCAACACATTTTTTGGTTTCTCCATAAGAATGAAAGTGCTGCTCATCTAGGCCATGCGTCATCGATCGGAACAAGTGATAATGTCTGGTGATTACGGTGGACGGGGTAAGATTTCCCATTTAAGCGTTTCCAAGTAGGTTTTCACCCATTTTGCAACATGTGGCCTAGTGATGTCATGTTGGAAAATCACTTTGTCGAGTCTCTGCTCATATAGAGTCTGTTTTTTCTTCAATGCTCGGCTCAAACACATCAGCTGTAGTTGATAGTGATCTCCCGTGATGGTTTCGGTCGGTTTGAGCAGCTCATAATAAACTAAATTCAGTTGATCCCACCAAATGCAGTGCAGAAGCTTTATCGCCGATGTTGATGCATGGCCGAGCTTACCCTACGATCTTCTACGCTTAGGGTTATTGTAGTGTATCCACTTTTCATCGCCGGTCACGATACGATGCAAAAAATTTCCCTTTCTGGCATTGAAGTAGCTGTTCACACGTGACAAGACGCTATTCGATTGTCTCTCAGCTTCAACTTGTACAGCACCCAATGTCTTTGCTTTTGAATCATTCCTAATACTTTCAAATGTTTCTAAATTGTGTGATCAACTCCTAGTGATTTTGCAAGTTCAGCCTGAGCCTGACATGAGTCTTCATGAATTAATGCCACCAATTCTTGGTCTTTCAACTTTTTCGTTGCGCCAGAGCGTTCTTTATCTTCACATCAAAGTTTTTGAAGCGTCTAAACCAATCTCTGTATGTAGTTCCCAACAGAGCATGGTCGCTGTAAGTCTCAACAAAAATTTTGTGTGTTTTAGTTGGCACAATGGTTAGGGTGTTCGCCAATGGTCCGGGAGACCAAGGTTCAATCCCAGGTCGAGCCATACTAAAGACTCAAAAAATGGTACTTGATGCCTCATTGCTTAACACTCAGCATTATAAGGTACAGATCAAGTGTAAATGTAGCAATCCAGAGAAAGGAGTAGAGGCCTTCACTACATGCCCATTTAGTAACAATTGAAAAGGGAGCCTTTGAGTCGCCCTCTCCTAAGGTCGGCCAACTTACTTATTATCATTGGTTACTTGAAACCATAAAATTGCTTGTTGAAATATTTAGTTTGATTTATTTTGGTTTATTTGTTTAACGACTTATCAACTACTAATGGGTTATTTAATGTCGAAATTAGATTCTTTGTAATTTTTTTTAGTGTAATCATAAATATTTTCTATGTGTCTTTGCATATTTTTTTAAATTGCACTTTCTTATTTGTCTATAATCATTAGTTTACACACAGTTATATGGTTTCAAGTATTTCTACATGGCACTAATGAATTATATACAATTATATGGTTACAACTGTTACTATTTGATAATAATTATAATAATAATAATAATAATAATAATAATAATAATAATAATAATAATTTGTTTATCCACAATTAAATGCTTTCAAGCATTCCTCTCAAATACTAATAATTTTCAAACAAATTTATTTGACCCATAGATGGTACAACCATTCCAGGTCAGAGTGGACCTGGTAGTGATGGCAATGAAAGGGTACACCATGTATAGTTTCGTGTTGTACTTAAGACATCTAAAAAAGACTGTCTTAAGCATTAACTAATCCAGCAAAGGTTGACATGCCATAAAACCAACCAACCAACCAATATCGTTGTTTAGAGCAATTTTTTAACTACAAGCACTATTTTTTCAAATAGTCACTACTATTAGCTATAGATTTTTGCGAGTGAGGAAAAACAACCTGAATATTTGCTGTTAAAAATTTACAGAAGTAACTCGCTATCTTTTTTTTTACTGCAGGAATGTTTTGTGTTTATAGTCCATCTTTTACTGATTCGATTTTCGAGGATTAGCTGATCTAGGTGTTCTTCATTTCATTTAATAGCTGTGTTAAAGTAACTTGTCATTCACAATCACTGTCACCATTGTCAGGAAAGTTTTCTCTGTGTAGTCCATCTTTCACTGACCCGATTTTCGAGGATTAGCTGATCTAGGTGTTCTTCATTTCATTTAATAGCTGTGTTAAAGTAACTTGTCATTCACAATCATTGTCATCATTGTCAGGAAAGTTTTCTCTGTGTAGTCCATCTTTCACTGACCCGATTTTCGAGGATTAGCTGATCTAGGTGTTCTTCATTTCATTTAATAGCTGTGTTAAAGTAACTTGTCATTCACAATCATTGTCATCATTGTCAGGAAAGTTTTCTCTGTGTAGTCCATCTTTCACTGACCCGATTTTCGAGGATTAGCTGATCTAGGTGTTCTTCATTTCATTTAATAGCTGTGTTAAAGTAACTTGTCATTCACAATCATTGTCATCATTGTCAGGAAAGTTTTCTCTGTGTAGTCCATCTTTCACTGACCCGATTTTCGAGGATTAGCTGATCTAGGTGTTCTTCATTTCATTTAATAGCTGTGTTAAAGTAACTTGTCATTCACAATCATTGTCATCATTGTCAGGAAAGTTTTCTCTGTGTAGTCCATCTTTCACTGACCCGATTTTCGAGGATTAGCTGATCTAGGTGTTCTTCATTTCATTTAATAGCTGTGTTAAAGTAACTTGTCATTCACAATCACTGTCACCATTGTCAGGAAAGTTTTCTCTGTGTAGTCCATCTTTCACTGACCCGATTTTCGAGGATTAGCTGATCTAGGTGTTCTTCATTTCATTTAATAGCTGTGTTACAGTAACTTGTCATTCACAATCACTGTCACCATTGTCAGGAAAGTTTTCTCTGTGTAGTCCATCTTTCACTGACCCGATTTTCGAGGATTAGCTGATCTAGGTGTTCTTCATTTCATTTAATAGCTGTGTTAAAGTAACTTGTCATTCACAATCATTGTCATCATTGTCAGGAAAGTTTTCTCTGTGTAGTCCATCTTTCACTGACCCGATTTTCGAGGATTAGCTGATCTAGGTGTTCTTCATTTCATTTAATAGCTGTGTTAAAGTAACTTGTCATTCACAATCACTGTCACCATTGTCAGGAAAGTTTTCTCTGTGTAGTCCATCTTTCACTGACCCGATTTTCGAGGATTAGCTGATCTAGGTGTTCTTCATTTCATTTAATAGCTGTGTTAAAGTAACTTGTTATTCACAATCACTGTCACCATTGTCAGGAAAGTTTTCTCTGTGTAGTCCATCTTTCACTGACCCGATTTTCGAGGATTAGCTGATCTAGGTGTTCTTCATTTCATTTAATAGCTGTGTTAAAGTAACTTGTCATTCACAATCATTGTCATCATTGTCAGGAAAGTTTTCTCTGTGTAGTCCATCTTTCACTGACCCGATTTTCGAGGATTAGCTGATCTAGGTGTTCTTCATTTCATTTAATAGCTGTGTTAAAGTAACTTGTCATTCACAATCATTGTCACCATTGTCAGGAAAGTTTTCTCTGTGTAGTCCATCTTTCACTGACCCGATTTTCGAGGATTAGCTGATCTAGGTGTTCTTCATTTCATTTAATAGCTGTGTTAAAGTAACTTGTCATTCACAATCATTGTCACCATTGTCAGGAAAGTTTTCTCTGTGTAGTCCATCTTTCACTGACCCGATTTTCGAGGATTAGCTGATCTAGGTGTTCTTCATTTCATTTAATAGCTGTGTTAAAGTAACTTGTCATTCACAATCATTGTCATCATTGTCAGGAAAGTTTTCTCTGTGTAGTCCATCTTTCACTGACCCGATTTTCGAGGATTAGCTGATCTAGGTGTTCTTCATTTCATTTAATAGCTGTGTTAAAGTAACTTGTCATTCACAATCACTGTCACCATTGTCAGGAAAGTTTTCTCTGTGTAGTCCATCTTTCACTGACCCGATTTTCGAGGATTAGCTGATCTAGGTGTTCTTCATTTCATTTAATAGCTGTGTTAAAGTAACTTGTCATTCACAATCACTGTCACCATTGTCAGGAAAGTTTTCTCTGTGTAGTCCATCTTTCACTGACCCGATTTTCGAGGATTAGCTGATCTAGGTGTTCTTCATTTCATTTAATAGCTGTGTTAAAGTAACTTGTCATTCACAATCATTGTCATCATTGTCAGGAAAGTTTTCTCTGTGTAGTCCATCTTTCACTGACCCGATTTTCGAGGATTAGCTGATCTAGGTGTTCTTCATTTCATTTAATAGCTGTGTTAAAGTAACTTGTCATTCACAATCATTGTCATCATTGTCAGGAAAGTTTTCTCTGTGTAGTCCATCTTTCACTGACCCGATTTTCGAGGATTAGCTGATCTAGGTGTTCTTCATTTCATTTAATAGCTGTGTTAAAGTAACTTGTCATTCACAATCATTGTCACCATTGTCAGGAAAGTTTTCTCTGTGTAGTCCATCTTTCACTGACCCGATTTTCGAGGATTAGCTGATCTAGGTGTTCTTCATTTCATTTAATAGCTGTGTTAAAGTAACTTGTCATTCACAATCACTGTCACCATTGTCAGGAAAGTTTTCTCTGTGTAGTCCATCTTTCACTGACCCGATTTTCGAGGATTAGCTGATCTAGGTGTTCTTCATTTCATTTAATAGCTGTGTTAAAGTAACTTGTCATTCACAATCACTGTCACCATTGTCAGGAAAGTTTTCTCTGTGTAGTCCATCTTTCACTGACCCGATTTTCGAGGATTAGCTGATCTAGGTGTTCTTCATTTCATTTAATAGCTGTGTTAAAGTAACTTGTTATTCACAATCACTGTCACCATTGTCAGGAAAGTTTTCTCTGTGTAGTCCATCTTTCACTGACCCGATTTTCGAGGATTAGCTGATCTAGGTGTTCTTCATTTCATTTAATAGCTGTGTTAAAGTAACTTGTCATTCACAATCATTGTCATCATTGTCAGGAAAGTTTTCTCTGTGTAGTCCATCTTTCACTGACCCGATTTTCGAGGATTAGCTGATCTAGGTGTTCTTCATTTCATTTAATAGCTGTGTTAAAGTAACTTGTCATTCACAATCATTGTCACCATTGTCAGGAAAGTTTTCTCTGTGTAGTCCATCTTTCACTGACCCGATTTTCGAGGATTAGCTGATCTAGGTGTTCTTCATTTCATTTAATAGCTGTGTTAAAGTAACTTGTCATTCACAATCATTGTCACCATTGTCAGGAAAGTTTTCTCTGTGTAGTCCATCTTTCTCTGACCCGATTTTCGAGGATTAGCTGATCTAGGTGTTCTTCATTTCATTTAATAGCTGTGTTAAAGTAACTTGTCATTCACAATCACTGTCACCATTGTCAGGAAAGTTTTCTCTGTGTAGTCCATCTTTCACTGACCCGATTTTCGAGGATTAGCATATCTAGGTGTTCTTCATTTCATTTAATAGCTGTGTTAAAGTAACTTGTCATTCACAATCATTGTCATCATTGTCAGGAAAGTTTTCTCTGTGTAGTCCATCTTTCACTGACCCGATTTTCGAGGATTAGCTGATCTAGGTGTTCTTCATTTCATTTAATAGCTGTGTTAAAGTAACTTGTCATTCACAATCACTGTCACCATTGTCAGGAAAGTTTTCTCTGTGTAGTCCATCTTTCACTGACCCGATTTTCGAGGATTAGCTGATCTAGGTGTTCTTCATTTCATTTAATAGCTGTGTTAAAGTAACTTGTCATTCACAATCATTGTCACCATTGTCAGGAAAGTTTTCTCTGTGTAGTCCATCTTTCACTGACCCGATTTTCGAGGATTAGCTGATCTAGGTGTTCTTCATTTCATTTAATAGCTGTGTTAAAGTAACTTGTCATTCACAATCACTGTCACCATTGTCAGGAAAGTTTTCTCTGTGTAGTCCATCTTTCACTGACCCGATTTTCGAGGATTAGCTGATCTAGGTGTTCTTCATTTCATTTAATAGCTGTGTTAAAGTAACTTGTCATTCACAATCATTGTCATCATTGTCAGGAAAGTTTTCTCTGTGTAGTCCATCTTTCACTGACCCGATTTTCGAGGATTAGCTGATCTAGGTGTTCTTCATTTCATTTAATAGCTGTGTTAAAGTAACTTGTCATTCACAATCATTGTCATCATTGTCAGGAAAGTTTTCTCTGTGTAGTCCATCTTTCACTGACCCGATTTTCGAGGATTAGCTGATCTAGGTGTTCTTCATTTCATTTAATAGCTGTGTTAAAGTAACTTGTCATTCACAATCATTGTCACCATTGTCAGGAAAGTTTTCTCTGTGTAGTCCATCTTTCACTGACCCGATTTTCGAGGATTAGCTGATCTAGGTGTTCTTCATTTCATTTAATAGCTGTGTTAAAGTAACTTGTCATTCACAATCATTGTCATCATTGTCAGGAAAGTTTTCTCTGTGTAGTCCATCTTTCACTGACCCGATTTTCGAGGATTAGCTGATCTAGGTGTTCTTCATTTCATTTAATAGCTGTGTTAAAGTAACTTGTCATTCACAATCACTGTCACCATTGTCAGGAAAGTTTTCTCTGTGTAGTCCATCTTTCACTGACCCGATTTTCGAGGATTAGCTGATCTAGGTGTTCTTCATTTCATTTAATAGCTGTGTTAAAGTAACTTGTCATTCACAATCATTGTCATCATTGTCAGGAAAGTTTTCTCTGTGTAGTCCATCTTTCACTGACCCGATTTTCGAGGATTAGCTGATCTAGGTGTTCTTCATTTCATTTAATAGCTGTGTTAAAGTAACTTGTCATTCACAATCACTGTCACCATTGTCAGGAAAGTTTTCTCTGTGTAGTCCATCTTTCACTGACCCGATTTTCGAGGATTAGCATATCTAGGTGTTCTTCATTTCATTTAATAGCTGTGTTAAAGTAACTTGTCATTCACAATCATTGTCATCATTGTCAGGAAAGTTTTCTCTGTGTAGTCCATCTTTCACTGACCCGATTTTCGAGGATTAGCTGATCTAGGTGTTCTTCATTTCATTTAATAGCTGTGTTAAAGTAACTTGTCATTCACAATCACTGTCACCATTGTCAGGAAAGTTTTCTCTGTGTAGTCCATCTTTCACTGACCCGATTTTCGAGGATTAGCTGATCTAGGTGTTCTTCATTTCATTTAATAGCTGTGTTAAAGTAACTTGTCATTCACAATCATTGTCACCATTGTCAGGAAAGTTTTCTCTGTGTAGTCCATCTTTCACTGACCCGATTTTCGAGGATTAGCTGATCTAGGTGTTCTTCATTTCATTTAATAGCTGTGTTAAAGTAACTTGTCATTCACAATCACTGTCACCATTGTCAGGAAAGTTTTCTCTGTGTAGTCCATCTTTCACTGACCCGATTTTCGAGGATTAGCTGATCTAGGTGTTCTTCATTTCATTTAATAGCTGTGTTAAAGTAACTTGTCATTCACAATCATTGTCATCATTGTCAGGAAAGTTTTCTCTGTGTAGTCCATCTTTCACTGACCCGATTTTCGAGGATTAGCTGATCTAGGTGTTCTTCATTTCATTTAATAGCTGTGTTAAAGTAACTTGTCATTCACAATCATTGTCATCATTGTCAGGAAAGTTTTCTCTGTGTAGTCCATCTTTCACTGACCCGATTTTCGAGGATTAGCTGATCTAGGTGTTCTTCATTTCATTTAATAGCTGTGTTAAAGTAACTTGTCATTCACAATCATTGTCACCATTGTCAGGAAAGTTTTCTCTGTGTAGTCCATCTTTCACTGACCCGATTTTCGAGGATTAGCTGATCTAGGTGTTCTTCATTTCATTTAATAGCTGTGTTAAAGTAACTTGTCATTCACAATCATTGTCATCATTGTCAGGAAAGTTTTCTCTGTGTAGTCCATCTTTCACTGACCCGATTTTCGAGGATTAGCTGATCTAGGTGTTCTTCATTTCATTTAATAGCTGTGTTAAAGTAACTTGTCATTCACAATCACTGTCACCATTGTCAGGAAAGTTTTCTCTGTGTAGTCCATCTTTCACTGACCCGATTTTCGAGGATTAGCTGATCTAGGTGTTCTTCATTTCATTTAATAGCTGTGTTAAAGTAACTTGTCATTCACAATCACTGTCACCATTGTCAGGAAAGTTTTCTCTGTGTAGTCCATCTTTCATTGACCCGATTTTCGAGGATTAGCTGATCTAGGTGTTCTTCATTTCATTTAATAGCTGTGTTAAAGTAACTTGTCATTCACAATCACTGTCACCATTGTCAGGAAAGTTTTCTCTGTGTAGTCCATCTTTCACTGACCCGATTTTCGAGGATTAGCTGATCTAGGTGTTCTTCATTTCATTTAATAGCTGTGTTAAAGTAACTTGTCATTCACAATCATTGTCACCATTGTCAGGAAAGTTTTCTCTGTGTAGTCCATCTTTCACTGACCCGATTTTCGAGGATTAGCTGATCTAGGTGTTCTTCATTTCATTTAATAGCTGTGTTAAAGTAACTTGTCATTCACAATCATTGTCATCATTGTCAGGAAAGTTTTCTCTGTGTAGTCCATCTTTCACTGACCCGATTTTCGAGGATTAGCTGATCTAGGTGTTCTTCATTTCATTTAATAGCTGTGTTAAAGTAACTTGTCATTCACAATCACTGTCACCATTGTCAGGAAAGTTTTCTCTGTGTAGTCCATCTTTCACTGACCCGATTTTCGAGGATTAGCTGATCTAGGTGTTCTTCATTTCATTTAATAGCTGTGTTAAAGTAACTTGTCATTCACAATCATTGTCATCATTGTCAGGAAAGTTTTCTCTGTGTAGTCCATCTTTCACTGACCCGATTTTCGAGGATTAGCTGATCTAGGTGTTCTTCATTTCATTTAATAGCTGTGTTAAAGTAACTTGTCATTCACAATCACTGTCACCATTGTCAGGAAAGTTTTCTCTGTGTAGTCCATCTTTCACTGACCCGATTTTCGAGGATTAGCTGATCTAGGTGTTCTTCATTTCATTTAATAGCTGTGTTAAAGTAACTTGTCATTCACAATCATTGTCATCATTGTCAGGAAAGTTTTCTCTGTGTAGTCCATCTTTCACTGACCCGATTTTCGAGGATTAGCTGATCTAGGTGTTCTTCATTTCATTTAATAGCTGTGTTAAAGTAACTTGTCATTCACAATCACTGTCACCATTGTCAGGAAAGTTTTCTCTGTGTAGTCCATCTTTCACTGACCCGATTTTCGAGGATTAGCTGATCTAGGTGTTCTTCATTTCATTTAATAGCTGTGTTAAAGTAACTTGTCATTCACAATCATTGTCACCATTGTCAGGAAAGTTTTCTCTGTGTAGTCCATCTTTCACTGACCCGATTTTCGAGGATTAGCTGATCTAGGTGTTCTTCATTTCATTTAATAGCTGTGTTAAAGTAACTTGTCATTCACAATCACTGTCACCATTGTCAGGAAAGTTTTCTCTGTGTAGTCCATCTTTCACTGACCCGATTTTCGAGGATTAGCTGATCTAGGTGTTCTTCATTTCATTTAATAGCTGTGTTAAAGTAACTTGTCATTCACAATCATTGTCATCATTGTCAGGAAAGTTTTCTCTGTGTAGTCCATCTTTCACTGACCCGATTTTCGAGGATTAGCTGATCTAGGTGTTCTTCATTTCATTTAATAGCTGTGTTAAAGTAACTTGTCATTCACAATCATTGTCATCATTGTCAGGAAAGTTTTCTCTGTGTAGTCCATCTTTCACTGACCCGATTTTCGAGGATTAGCTGATCTAGGTGTTCTTCATTTCATTTAATAGCTGTGTTAAAGTAACTTGTCATTCACAATCATTGTCACCATTGTCAGGAAAGTTTTCTCTGTGTAGTCCATCTTTCACTGACCCGATTTTCGAGGATTAGCTGATCTAGGTGTTCTTCATTTCATTTAATAGCTGTGTTAAAGTAACTTGTCATTCACAATCATTGTCATCATTGTCAGGAAAGTTTTCTCTGTGTAGTCCATCTTTCACTGACCCGATTTTCGAGGATTAGCTGATCTAGGTGTTCTTCATTTCATTTAATAGCTGTGTTAAAGTAACTTGTCATTCACAATCACTGTCACCATTGTCAGGAAAGTTTTCTCTGTGTAGTCCATCTTTCACTGACCCGATTTTCGAGGATTAGCTGATCTAGGTGTTCTTCATTTCATTTAATAGCTGTGTTAAAGTAACTTGTCATTCACAATCACTGTCACCATTGTCAGGAAAGTTTTCTCTGTGTAGTCCATCTTTCATTGACCCGATTTTCGAGGATTAGCTGATCTAGGTGTTCTTCATTTCATTTAATAGCTGTGTTAAAGTAACTTGTCATTCACAATCACTGTCACCATTGTCAGGAAAGTTTTCTCTGTGTAGTCCATCTTTCACTGACCCGATTTTCGAGGATTAGCTGATCTAGGTGTTCTTCATTTCATTTAATAGCTGTGTTAAAGTAACTTGTCATTCACAATCACTGTCACCATTGTCAGGAAAGTTTTCTCTGTGTAGTCCATCTTTCACTGACCCGATTTTCGAGGATTAGCTGATCTAGGTGTTCTTCATTTCATTTAATAGCTGTGTTAAAGTAACTTGTTATTCACAATCACTGTCACCATTGTCAGGAAAGTTTTCTCTGTGTAGTCCATCTTTCACTGACCCGATTTTCGAGGATTAGCTGATCTAGGTGTTCTTCATTTCATTTAATAGCTGTGTTAAAGTAACTTGTCATTCACAATCATTGTCATCATTGTCAGGAAAGTTTTCTCTGTGTAGTCCATCTTTCACTGACCCGATTTTCGAGGATTAGCTGATCTAGGTGTTCTTCATTTCATTTAATAGCTGTGTTAAAGTAACTTGTCATTCACAATCATTGTCACCATTGTCAGGAAAGTTTTCTCTGTGTAGTCCATCTTTCACTGACCCGATTTTCGAGGATTAGCTGATCTAGGTGTTCTTCATTTCATTTAATAGCTGTGTTAAAGTAACTTGTCATTCACAATCATTGTCACCATTGTCAGGAAAGTTTTCTCTGTGTAGTCCATCTTTCTCTGACCCGATTTTCGAGGATTAGCTGATCTAGGTGTTCTTCATTTCATTTAATAGCTGTGTTAAAGTAACTTGTCATTCACAATCACTGTCACCATTGTCAGGAAAGTTTTCTCTGTGTAGTCCATCTTTCACTGACCCGATTTTCGAGGATTAGCTGATCTAGGTGTTCTTCATTTCATTTAATAGCTGTGTTAAAGTAACTTGTCATTCACAATCACTGTCACCATTGTCAGTAATGGATTAATTACAATGTAAATGTGCTCACATTTACTGTTTGGTTTCATAAATGTTCCATAAGTGTCGATGAATGTCAATGGGTGCAATTTATTACCAAAGAAGAATTCAGTGACATCACTGTTTTCTGGTAAGATGTTATTTTGCTACATCAATTCGAGAAACCCATGAAGATAAATCAATATTACATCCTGAAACCCTTAAATATTTAAATAGACTCAACAACAAATTACCCCCCCCCCCACACACACACACAACTACATTTTAATCCTCAAACAATTACAATTCATTAATTTCCATACTAAAAACATTAAAATCTTCAAAAAAATTCAAAATCCAAAAGCATTAAAATCTTCAAAAAATACATTACCTTTTATACGAGTTGGTTGAAAAGTTCATAGGCTGACCAAGATGCTCTCATGAAATGTGACCAAATGAGATGCATTTCTCAACATAGTTCCCTTTGTGGTACACACACTTCTTCCATCTGTGTTGCAGCATTTGGATCCCATTGGTTAAAAGTCATTAACAACAGATATGGCATCATCATCATCTGAACTTTTTCGCCAATGGACTTTTCAGCCCACCCTCATTGATTGATTTTTGCACTTAGCGACAACTCAAAATTAAAAATACTTCTCCATTTGAAATTATAAACACTTGTTAGTTGAATCGAGAAGTCGTTCACATATTTACCATTCATAGTTTTAAAAGTCTAATGAATAGGTGTAGCCTTTATTCACCTCCAAATAAAATGTCACAGCTTGACAATAATTTTGATTTTCATATCTTAAACAACAAAGTTATCCAAAACAAATCTACGAAAAAAGAAACAAATTATATATATATATATATATATATAAAATATTAGATTCAAACTAATATATACAATATATCATTATCATCAAGTCGTGTTGATGGTAGTGATTCCCTTGACTATCACTTGCCATCCGTTCCCATTGACCACCATTCTTGGCAGGTCCTTTAGACTGCATCCAGTGTCCGCACAGAGCAGATGTATTTAAGTCTTTGCTTGTGGGCCAACACCGGTGCATCCATGTGTAAGAGTCCATCAGAGAACGTCGCTTATGAGTTCATGCTTACTTCACTAGCAGTGCCCAACATGCCTTGTTCGTCTTACTTGGATGATTTTGAGATGGGAGGTAAGTGGCTGTACAGCTGTTTTTTTGTGGGATGTTACTTCTTGGATTTGTTCAAGATAGCATGTAGCATTCTTGTGTCGTTCCAATCTAGTTTTTTATTTATTTATGCGTATATCGTATTAATAATATGGACACAGCTACGGCTTGGAAGAAATCCTGTTTTATTGGATTCCTCAAATTTCCATATGAACCACCACCCATATAGAAGCAGCAGGGGAGTTCGTATCAACCGAACCAAGAACCAAATGTAGAATTCCATGATAGTTTATAACAGTTAGGTAAATACGAGATAACGTGAAAAAAGCATCTTTATTAAAAGAAACCCAACGAATGTCAATGCTCAGAAGCTTAAGAAAGTTAAGAAAAAGCAAAATAACACATTCCAAAAAGAACAATCAGAATACATCCAAAGTTAAATCAATAAAATCAGAAATTCGTAAAAGATAGACAATCATTATATGTATGGTAGACGGTAAATGAAGTGAACCGAAAAAAGAGCACTTTGAGAGTAAAATTAAAAGCTGCCAACCAAGAAGAAAGACGTCAGAAGTGGAAAGAGCATTTCATGAATCTGCTCGGAAATCCTCCTAAAATCACTGATAACCTATCAAACATTTATTAATGGTCAATTACACATCAAACTAGAATAGTTTACGGAGGAAGAATTTGGCGCTGTATTAAAAAAAAATTAAAAGCAGAAAAGCTACAAGCCTTGTCGAAATACCCTCTGAAGTATGGAAGGCAAGAAAATTTGACGACATATTTCTTCGATTATGGGATGCTATGTATAAACAAAGCATAATAGAGAAATTGGCAAAATGTTATATCCCTCCCTTCCTCAAGAAAGTCGGCCTCGGAACCAGTAAAGAATAACAGAAGCATAACTCTTACTACTATGGCTATCCGACATAGTTTCATATTGTTACGGTGATATACCCATGACATCACAGCATGGACCCTCTCCGATACTATAAATAGTGACTGACTCGATAAACGAGACAGGCGAGTCTTGTCAGTTTCTGGTAACCGTTACTGCTTGCATTTCCGTAAATATATACTGCGGTAAACCTTACATCTCTTTGTGTTATTTATTTCTGGCCTTTCAAGGCCACAACATATATCCAACCTGAAACCGGGAAAATTCTTGGGAAAAATCAGAACGGCTTTCAAGGAAATCGATTCACAACCTCACAGATTCTGACAATCCGTCAAAATTCTGAAGCAATATTACTGTTCGTAGATTTCCACCAAAGCATTCGATTCCATCCTCAGAGGAGTGATAAATCAAATAAAAATACGAGGCAATGGCCTGTACATAAATGCAAATAAAAGTGTTTGCGTGTTTTTGACAAGAAGGAGCTATTTCCACTCGAAGTAGCAAGTCTCTAAAGTTCACATACTGCAGCAATATTTCATCTACTGAAAGTGATGTCAACATACACCTAGCAAACGTGTGGATTGCTATTGAAATGATTAAAGCATACTCTTCAATTAAATTCTGAAAGAAGTGATAGAAAATTAACAAATTTTCACTCACTTCTTTCATAATTTGATTTTGAATGTTACATACCTCTAATAATGAACATGAAAAAAGAAGTGATGTGGTTTTATTTTATTTTATTTTATTTATCTTTTTTTGCATGAGTTTAAGCTTGATCATAATTTTGTTTCATACCACGTTGCCAGGATGACACCACAGAAGATACTGATTTGGAATATGGTTTTGCAACATCCACCATATTCTCCAGATTTGTCATCCATCAACTATCATTTTTTCAAACATCTGGACACTTTTTACACCAAAAATATTCCATTCCAAAAGAGAAGTAGAAATGGCATTTACAAATTTCTTGGGATCAAGAGCTTTAGTGTTTTATAATACAGGAATAAATAACCTTGTAAATCGAAGGCAGAAATACATAGATGTTCAGCGGTCATATTTTGTCTGATTAAACCACCGCTTAAATTCATTTATAAAAATTCATTCTAAAATTAGACATTATTTTCTGAACAACCTAATACGTTCATACATTTTTTGTATAGTTGTTTTCTAAGAATTTTTTTTGTACATGGTCCTGTTGTATACAACAACAACGCTGATATATAAAAATATAATCTGCTTCTTTTTTTTATTACCCGAAATGTACGTATGGGTAGAGTGAGAGAGAGATAGTCAGAGATGGCTGAAATGCACAGGGGTGACGGTGTTGTTTTTCTGTGAAACCTCTCTGCCTTTCCGCTTAGTTTTGCCGGGTCGAAATTTTCTCTGGTTTATATAATTTTCCGGATGCCCACGCAATCTTCGTGGTCACACCTCCCACCTATGCGTTGCATGTGGACACACCTCCTGTATAGCATACCCCCTATGCAACTTACGTGACATTTCTGCAGAAGCATCTTCATCCTGTTTACTTTAGGAAACAAGAACATTTCCTGATATGCCATCCACACAACTTATGCGGCATGTCAAATGAATTTTTCAGTCGATAATCAACAGTCCTATCGAATACGAATATTTTGTAAACAGATTCATTTCACCCATAGATGGGACCATAATAGATACTACTACTCTGGGTCAAAGTGAACTTGGGAGTAATGCCACTCCAGGTTTGCAGAACTGGAGCCTAATCATTAGATGCAGTATAATGTCCTACCCAGGATACTTCTTTTGGGGAAGGAATCTTACTCCCCAGTAGAGATACAGTCAGCATATTCTAAGCCATAGATGCAAATGTAACAACTATTATTGAAGAAAGTAGATAAATGAATGATTTTTCTTCACCATTATGGTTTCATTGATGTATCAATAAATACATAAATAGATTCTAGTTTTTGATTGATCATCACAAAAACACAAGATAAATTCCCATTTTATAATCAGATGGTCAAATAGTTTTATTTCATTTATTTTTTGTTTTTCTGTTTTTTAAGAGACAAGGATATAAAATCTTTTACTTGGTTCAATACTCCTATTTTCTACAAATGATTTTCAAAACTATAAGTAAAATATTAGATCAATAAATTATATTTATTTCTATGCTGATGATTTTTTTTACTCAAGAAATTAACTACAAAAAAATCTTTTTTTAGAACACTTAATTTTAAAGCAAAATATAATCTCACTTCCAAATTGTTTTGTTGTTTATCAATTAGTAACTCAAATAATTTGATATTCAAAGCTTATGATTAGAAGAACATCACTTATGAGTTCTTCCTTGCTTCTCCAGCATTGTCTCGCATGTCTTGTTTGTTTTACTTAGACGGTTTTAGAGATGAGAAGTAAGTGGCCATACAGCTGTTGTTTCGTGGGATGTTGCTTTCAGGATTTGTTCAGTACATCTCATTGCATTCTGAAACTGTTCCTAATTAGCCTTTTATATATACGTTTTGTTTGTGTCCATATAGTGCATTCATACACAACCACTGCTTGGAAGAAATCCCCTTTTATTTTATTGGATCGATCAGACTTTCATATGATGGAGCTCTGGCTTCAGTGTTCGAAAATCAGCTAAAGAACTCAAATCCAAACCAAAATTACTTATAAGCAAAAACATAGTTCACGAGTCATATATATATATATATATATATATATATATATATATATATTTGGGGTGGGATCTAGTGGGCTTTGGTATCGACAACTTGAAAATTTGTCTTCGTGTATTTGTCGTATCGAAGTACCAAAACTTACTGCTACAATTATTAGAGAATAAAGAACACAATTCGGACACTCGTTGCTGAGGAAATGTATTATGGTTTAATATTTCCTCGTGCCAAAAAATATAAAACTATTCACGACGAACTAACAATTACGCATTTATTGCCAGAACAAACTCAATAAAAATAGATACAGGAATTACATAAAATACTATAAGTACATTATAGAGACAGTTTTGGTGTAAAGACCTACGTCAAAGCAATGTAACGAGCGTGGAACAACACGAAGTTTGTTGAGGTAAAAGTTTTTCTTTTCTGTCGAGGGACGCACGCACTTGTGCGTGCTTCTTGTTGTCGAGGCCGGAACGAAGAGAGGGTTTCGACTTTGTCACGCGTTTTATATTACTACTTTGATCATGCCACCTAACGACCATTAGAATATATATATATATATATATATATATATATATATATATATATATATATATAATTTATTTCTATTTTAGGTTAATCTCTAACTTTAACTCTGGCAGAGGAGAAAAAAACTCAAATGATCCAACTTGTGAATTAACAACTACACAAATTGATATTTGGGGAAAATTCCATGAAAAAGAAAAGACTAAAAACATACGTATTGTCTGAAAAAAAATCAAAGAATATCATCATGTCCTGCCAAAAGAAAAAAATGTAGTATATCTATGCAAATTTTGTTTGGTTGAGTGAATTTTTTAATCAATAAAGTGTAGGTTGCCCTACCCTCTTCGGCCAGTTTTATCCTCATGATCCGGAAAGGTAGAACCTAGATAGATTTCTTCTGACCCATTAGGTATATATATATGTATTTACTAACCTATTATCTACCAGCATTCACGGTTACCAGGAAAAAAGAAAAAAAACCGCTAGGAACAAGAGATAAAAATATCTCGAATCACCGCCCGGGGAAAAAAAGAAAAAATATCATAGGACAAAAAAAAAAAGAAAAAGAAAAGAAAAGGCCAACTCCGTCACACCAGTTGAAAAAAATCAAGAGATATGCAGTCAGTTGGTCAAAAGAAAGATAAAACCCACCGTAAAATGCCGCAATGCTACAATTACAAGAGTGCTCAACATGAGTGGAGCCAATTACAAAATTAACTTAAATCGCGAGTCGGAATTCTCCTACTAAAGTTTCACCTCAACGGATCATCAGGGAGTCTAGCACCGACCAACGACAAAGGAGAAAACACCATTTTTATATTCACCAAAAACCTACTCAGCTTAAAATTTACATAACAAAAAATATATATATATATATAAATAAAAAGAACAAAAAACCCTACTTTTAATATCTAGTTTATTAGTGTAAAAAAAATCCTCAGGTATAAATACGTAGAAACCTATTTCTAATTATAGAGTAGCCACCCCCTTTTGTGTTTACAACTGTTTAAAACCTCTGACCTTTGGTTTAACATATCCCTACTTTTACAAGAAGCTATAGTTAACTTTTCCTCATTGCAAAGCAAACAGTCCCTGTCGCCAGCCCTATATTTACGGCATTTCTTTATCACTTCCCATTTCAGTATTGGATCTATTCCTTTTTTATCTTTGACCTCCCACACATAACTAGATAACGTGGTACTATGCCTATATTTCTCGTGGCAGAAACTCGTTCTATGGTTATAGCACCTAGTCTTAAATTCCCCTTGCGTCGACCCAAAATATACCTTTTTATTTCTATCATTACCCGGATCACTATACACTTCCACTTTATACACCACACATTCCTGTTTACATTTGCCTTCCAGTGGGCACTTAACCTTATCCCTACAATTACATTTAGCAATCACCTTATTTTTCCCTTTGTTAAGTTTAGCTATATTACTTTTGTTTATTATGCCATTGATGTTAGGCATACAACGGTAGCTTAATTTAACACAATTTTTATTAAATATCTTATGTAACGGGTAGGTTTGTAGGTTTTTGGTGATTATAAAAATGGTGTTTTCGCCTTTGTCGTTGGTCGGTGCTAGACTCCCTGATGATCCGTTGAGGTGAAACTTTAGTAGGAGAATTCCGACTCTCGATTTAAGTTAATTATATATATATATATATCATCCATAGACAGACCGTTTCATTGTATCACAACTCTTGAGTGTGGCTAGACACGCAGGACGCTTTAAGCTGGGATCGAAATCCGCCAAACTTTAAGCTAGAAATGGTATCTTACCATTCAGCCATTTCAACGACATACGTCAGCTTAGGAATTATAACGCATATGTATTAGCTTTCGTTTGTTTACATTTTGCGCTATCGGATACCAGAATGCTCAATTTGTTAGAAGAGCTTTGTATTACGCAGGTGGCAGCTGTTAATTCCTTCACCAGAGTGCTCAACCCCCGGGAAGGGAGCGTATATATTAAGACCTACCAACAGAACAGATAGGATAAAGAGTTAAATACACAGGCTGTATCCCTCCTCCATAAAATGGGTATCCTACGTACGACATTAAACTGCATCTGATGGTTAGGTTCTATTTGTGGAGATCTGAGGTGTGGGGAGTACCCTTTCATTGCCATTACTCCCAGGTACACTCTATAGATCTGTTTAAATATTATAGATCTGTTTAATAATTATTTGTATTTGATAGGAATACTTGATGTCATATAACTGAAGATTATTTGTCTCAATAATACTAACTTGAAGCTATAATTGTTTACTCGGGATTATTATTAGTTACTTGAAATCATACAACTGTGTGCAAACAAATGACTAATATTAAATGGAAACAATTACTTGAAACTATACGATTATTATGTAGGCTCATTAGTCTACTGGGTAGAGTGTTCGCTTATGGCCCGGGAGACCTGGGTTCAATCCCACTTCGCGTCATACTTTAAAAATGATACCTCCTTGTTTAACACTCAGCAATATAAGGTACATATCAAGGGTAAAGTGGAGCAATCCAGGGAAAGAAGTAGCGCCATCCTCTACGCCTTGGTGTAGAAGCTATTGAAAAGGGAGCCTTCTGGTCTCCCCCCCCTCGACTAAAGGGAGACAACTTTACTTTTATATGATTATTAGTATTAGATCGGAATACTTAAATCTATACAACTGTGTGCAAATTATCTATATTACAGGGTGGAACGATAAAATTGTCGCCCTAGAAAAGACGACATGGTTCCATTTCCGTTTAATGAAAACCGGTTTTCTTTTTTTGTTGCAGACCATCAACTAGTTGGTTAGTTGTGTACAAATCCCAAAAGCGATAGGAGCCTTCTATCATGTCTGAAAGTGATACAATGTTCAACGAGTGAGATCGGAGATGCGCCGCTGTACAACTCATGCTCTCTACCGATCCAAGCTATGACAACAGGACCATTGCCAACACCCACAAAATGCAAATCTGGATTGCCACGAATAACAGGGACGTGCCCAGGGCGATGAAAACATAAGTTTCCGGCTACGGTTATGGTCTTTGGCGTGGTTTCAAGTGAGGGCCACATCATGCAACATCACATCTTCGAAGTCGGCTTGAAAGTAAACACCAAAGTGTACCTAGATGTGCTGAAGAGTGTGGTGATCCCCTGGTGCAATCAGGGGCCGGTGGCAGACCCTGGGTGTGGCAGCAGGACTCTGCGCCGGCCCATAAATCCAGAGAGACTCAGGCTTGGCTTTGTACCCTTCTCTCACTGCCCCTTCATCCCCCGACCTGAACCCACTCGACTACTTCGTTTGGTCATACGTCGAGAACATCACCAACATGACCTCCCACAACACCAAAGCCAGCCTGATCGCCGTCATCCGTTGAGTGTTCGCCGAGCTCCCGCCGTCGCTTGTGGAAGAGGCATGCTCCCAGTTCCGGATCCGTATCGAGGGGGTGATTGAGGCTGAAGGCGGCTACATTGAATAGATGTCAGCTCTACTACATAATCAAGTTACCTGAATTGATTTTTTCAATAAAAGTTTTAAAATAAAGCTGTAGTGTTGTTTTCTTTAGGACGACAATGTTATCGTTCCACCCTGTAGTTAGGAATACTTTATATCATGTATAGTATGCAAAAAAACCTGAAAAAAACTACACAAAAGTTTTAATATAACGGTACAATGAACGCAATTCTCTAACTTCTAGGTAGGAAATAACTCATAACGGGCTGACATTAGAATTAATCAATTAATCCAAAAATGACTGTTCAAAAGACCAATTCAGTAAATTTTTTAAAAATTCACTAGATTAGTTTGTTTGGTTTGGTTTTATGGTATATCAACCATTGTAGGTTATTTAAAGCCAAATCCTGTGCACACACACACATACACACACACACACACACACACACACACACACACACACACACACACACATATATATATATATATATTTTAGTAGATAACATTTTTAAATGGACTTGAGCTCATTTTTATGCACACAGTTAAATGGTTTCAAATATTTCTATCTAACACAAATAATTCAATTCAATATTAATCATTTGTTTACAGACAGTGAAGTAGTTACAAGTATTGATATTTAACACTAATTATTCAATTCAACACTTTTCATTCATTTGCACACAGTCAAATGGGTCCAAGTATTCCTATGTAATACTAATAATTCAATTTAGACACACAGTTAAAGAGTTTCAAGTATTGCTATCTAACACTAATAATTCGATTCAACATTTGTTTAAATGCAGTTAAATGGTTCCAAGTATTGCTATCAATTCAATTAGAGTCATTTGTTTACACCCCAAAGCTCCAGGACTGGAGCCTCACCATCAGATAGTTTAGTATCATATCCAGAACACTCATGGGGGGAAAGTCTTACCCCTCTGCAGAGATACAGTCGGTGTATTCTACAGCCCCAACCGACTGGTTTAATATCCTAAATAATTTTGAATTTATTTTTTATACACGACTAAATCCTGGTCCCAGTTTAATGATCCTTTTCAGTGGTTAGTATGATGTAATAAATTACCTCAAATCATAGCATTTTTAAAGGAAGAAATAAACACTGTAAAATAAATATCCTACTCCTAACACTAAGAGAACAATTATTAACACATTCTGTTCTTGAGTTTTTTCTATATCCCATAGTTTACTAGCTTATCAATTCTATGAATTTAAAAATCTACTAAGAAAAGCTTTTGAGTGTCAACAAATTCTAAGTTGGAAAATACATAACGAGAACAGTTACCTCAATGACTTTCAGATTATTGGAGAAAACAACTAATACAGCGTGCAGCAAAAATACCTCTCATTTTTAAAACCGTCACTTGTGTGGTGCAAGCGAACTTAGGCAAGTGGTAATGGTAGCTACATCAAGCTAATGTCTTACAATTTTTTTCCCCAGATAAGATCAGTTATGATCATGGCTTAGACTGGTACATACCATGCGTTTGCTGATGAAACTTTTTTTTAAGACTGTACGTATTTACTACACATACAGGTTTTCGTGCTCATTTCATGTTATGTTGGAATGATGCTGTTTCAGATTGAAAATCGACACCGCAATGGGTTAAAAATTCTATCTGGAACAGAATCATTAGTGAGATGGAGTTACCATTATCGCTTGTGTTCACTTGGACCACACAGCTGAGTTTAAAATGTTGGAGGTACTTCTGTTGCATCCTCTATGGCGCGCATGCGCTTGTGTGTATGTGTGTGTGTGTCTGAGAGAGAGAGAGAGAGAGAGAGAGAGAGAGAGAGAGAGAGAAAGAGAAAAGGAAGAGTTGTATGTTTGAGTTAAGATTTGAAAATTTCAAAGTCATGCTGTTGATAAACATTCACTTGAGATTGAGTAATTGGTCGATAACAATAATTTACAGTTATTTATATGATATCAAGTATTCCTATCGAATATGAATAATTTTTAAACTGATTTATTTTACGAGGTATGTACAATATGGGGCTTATGAAGGGTTTATCATGGTAGTAGTTAATTGTTGGCATTGTTGGGAAATTCTGAGGTTTGTTAACTGACTCCTTTTCTTCTTACCCCATTCACTTTTCTTCTTTTTGTCTGTCGAAGCTGTAAAGTGATTAAGAACGGAAGGAAAAAAGACAAGGATACCTCTAGACTCAAATTTTATTTTTGGAGATTATGACTATTCGGAGTGGTGGAATTTTTTCTTGAACCAGTAGAAATAGTCGGGTCCCCAGTCAAAGCGTTTGAAGTAGATCATGGAATCATCTTTGGCAATTATAAGTTTGAGTGTCCGTCGTATGTTCAGTGGGTATGTTTAACAGAGGCTGCTACTACTAAGAGAGACACAACGTGCTGCTAAGTTCGGGACACAGTAGGTACGTGCCCGCTCCCACTAGCACCAGAGAGAAAAAGGTCTTTTCGGTCGAGGCGTCTCAAGGTCACTAAGGAAGAGTTTCTCTTTGGCATCAGGAAGCCTCTCTTTTTAGGTATGCGCTGATTTCGCTTCCTATCAGATGCCTCCTGGGAAACTATTACTATATGCATTTGTTCTTTTTTAATTTTTAAAAATCTCCACAAATACGCGTCTCAGCTAAAGTTTAAAAAGTTCCCTCCAAATCGGTTAAGAATCGGGTTTTGATAACATTTTCTATAGTTAAAGCAATAAAAGACTAGGTTTCTTTTGAAAAACATTTTTCTTCAAAATTCTGAAAACTTTTTTTAAATTATTTTTTTGTCATGCACTAATCTTCTTCCAAAATCATTTTGTTTATTTGACTCCATTAAAGAAATTGTAGGTAAATGATTTTTACTCGTTTTTAAGATAATTCCATATAAAACTAGATTTTATTTACATTTTTTACATAATTATTTGCCTATTTTTCAAGTTCAAAAACGGTAAAATAAGGTACAATATTGCTCTTCTAGGCATTCTTTTTTTTTTACTTTATTCATTTTCATTGTTTAATCTTCTAAGGGTAAGCTTAAAAGAAAAAATTCAGGTTAAACATTTTTAGTGGTTTAAAACTGATATCCGTAGATTAAACTCTACCACTTACAGCAGGTTACTGCGATTTTGTTAATATAAAAATACTGAATAAATAAGTTTGACTAATTAGATTAAAAAAAGTATTTTGTTTAAATAATACTTTAAAGTCTTTGTTTGCTTGTTTTTAGTTTGGTTTTTCATTGAACGTTATTTTTTCAGGTCTGTAAGAGAACCAATATAAAAAAGTTGTTTAAGAGAGACAAAACTTATCTGAGAATTTATTAACATAAAAAAATCACCATACTTTAGAAGAAAAGAGACATATCTTGTCAGTAATAAAACATAACATTGCCAATAAAAAGCGTGTTTTCTTTTCTCTACATGCCTATATTTTACCCATAGGTACTGCCAGTCTGGGTCAGAATGGACCTGGGAGTAATTTAAATCTCTAGAATTGCAGCCTTACCATCAGAATCTGTTTAATGTCATATACAGGACACTCTTTTCTATTGGGGATCTTACTCCTTTTCAGGAGAAACATTCAGCATATTCTAAGCCCCCACGATGTAACGTTTGGAGTTAGAGTTTATTCAATTTTTGTTATGGCTTTTATTTTATTTTACTTTGTTATTGTTTTTATATTTGTAGTAATGTAAGCAACTTTTATCTTTTTTTATTTTTAGATGTAGTATTTTCAATTATTTGTTTTTATCAATTCAACTAATTCTTTTTTCACCTTTTTATATTGCAACTCACTCAGTTTGTCCATCTGCAACAGTAAAAACAGAGCAGATCAAACATAATAAATGATAAACTCTCAATGAGATTCAAATTCACATCCCTTTTTCACCCAAGATACTTTATTAATCCCACCAGCTGCTCTACCAACTGGGCTACAAATATCCATTGGTTTACTGTTGGGTATCAACCGCCTTTTCCACACAATGAGCTAGTCCATCTGCTATATATAGCAGTAGCTACTAATACCAGCAGTCTAGAAGGTAAAGAGCTGCTCTTTATAACAGAAGCCAATACTATCGTTGGACTATATCTTTATTCTGTATTCACTAATCCTATGTTCTCGCCTACTAACAGTCTCTCTATTGTAAATACTTTTTCCTGTGAATATAACTCTATTTCCTCATATATCGTGGTTTGTCTTTTTATTAATACTACAAGCGTTCACTAACCAGAACATAACATTTACCGAAGCGCAAAATAAACTAGATCTTTCTCGGAGCAATATTTGTTATTATTGATGTCTAGAAGAGTCAGTGCTAATTCTTGATACTTTTTGATCAACATTTTTTTGTGAAAAACAGGATTGTGCAAGTGCAGGGATCCCCAAGTTCTTAGCTCTGAGCATCTTTTTCTTCCTAATTTGAAAATTCATCTCAAGGATAAGATTTAAGGATCTGGGGAGACAATAAAAGAAATATTACAGTGCAGCTTCACATCATATCAAAAGGGGGTGTTCTAAAGCCGCTTCTACTAATGAAAAACTCACTGGAATAAGTGTGTTGAATGCCAAGGGGACAATTTTGAAGAAAAATAACATTAATTGTTCACATCTTGGTAAATAGAACTTCAGTTTTGATACTTTTTTTAATATACCTCAAATCTCTCTTTTCAACATTCTATAAACATTTACCAGACACCAAATTTAATGACCAAAATGATTCTTTAAATTACAAAATGTCTCCAATCAATAAATAAGTATCTAATTAACCAAATTATTCCTTTGTATTACTGGAACACTTGGTGGTAGGGAAGATATTGAGTTGAGTCCCCACTCACCAAGGATCAATACTGGCATTCGTATATCCATGATAAACTAACATTGAACACAACAGAAGGAAAGACAAAATAAGCTCATTTACACATACAAGAACATTTACTCTTTTATATGCATACAAGTAGTATTAAAAGAATGCACAAATATGCCCCATGAAAGAATTATACATATATTGTTCATGAACAAGCAGTATATAGAAGGGGTACAAAATAGAAGAAGGCTTACTTGACAAGTGTAATATTGCCATGTAGCTTTACTGTTCTCGACAGGGTCAAAGACAAGGTCTCTACTATTCAAAGAACATAGGCAAAAAGAAGTCGAGGATTTCTGAAACTCTCATGTGACACCCTAATAGACATGCAAATTATCCAAGAGAGATAATTATTTAATATACTTCAAGAATATAATGGCCTCTGATAATTTGTATGCTGCAAGAAAATAATTTTTTCTCTTTTTGCTTTGGTTATAAAATATATATGTATTTTTACTGCAGAGTTTTTTTTCACAAAAAAGGGGTAAGATGTTCCATTTGTTTTTTTTTTTTTAACTCTTCAGTGTTAATGTTTATTTTATATGCTTTTAATGCATATTTTGATGTTTATTTTAATGTGTTTTTATATTATTAATGTTTACTTTAAATGTGACCATTTATGGCCATAAATAAAAAGCTATACAAAGTTTATATTTTGTGTTTTTAATTTTTGAATTCTTAAAAAATAGTGGCATAAGTAGCCAAAGCCAAATATTGCCCAGTCTCCCAAAAGAGTATCATGAGGGTCTCAAATTATTATGAACCTTCCCTAATAAAACAATTAAGAGGTTCTCCCGAGAATGGAACTGCAATATTCATCTGGGTTGCATAGTTTGTGTCATTTTCTACACAAAAAAAATAGTTGTTAGATTGGGCTAATGAACTATTTTTGAAAGCACAGCACAATTTTCAATTTCCCTACTTTCAACTTCTTGAGTAACTTTTAAAATATGCTCATGACATAAAAGTTATCGGCATAAGAAATGAACTTGGCGGCGAGAGTTCAAATCTTCAATGAATCTATTTGTATTTCACATAGCACCAATATCCTAGCAAAAGGTAAGAATCCTACTATTCCTCATGCCAGCTATGAGTAAAATAGTAGGGCAGACTGAGCTTTTTAACCTTGGTATAGCAACCAGTCTAGGAGAAGGAAAACTGATTTTAAACCAACTATATCTGCTTAAAAATTGACCTTGTATCACATCCTGCTAGTGGTGTGGAGATTGGGTAAACACGAGGGTTATTTGATAAATCAAAGAAATTTTTTGGTAAAAAGCAAAATAGTTCCTGTTTGCTCCCATAAATGTAAATTCTGCATTGCTTATGATTGGTTTAATAGCAAAAATTATTTTAATATCCCAAAACTATTTATTTGATGCTATTCAAAATGGCGGTAAATCAAACACAATGCTCCAGAGGCAAGTCATCAAATTTTTGTTGGCTGAGAAGTGCAAATTCTGTGAAATTTTCAGAAGAATATGTGATATATACGGAAAGTATATTTTAGTAAAAAAATATTTACAAACAGGGTACATATGGGTTTGCTACTACGAGCCTAATTCGAAAAATCAGTCTATGGAGTGGAAACACTTTGACTATCTGGTCAAGAAAAAATTCCGGGTGCAGTGATTAGTTAAAGTTAGGCTGACAGTTTTCTGGGACATGAAAGGACTCATCAGTATTGATTTCTTTGAAAAAGCTATAACAGTAAACAACGCTTCCTATTTCCAACTCCTTGGGCAAAATTCATCTTATTTATTGAATGAACCTTGTACATATTTTTAAAATAAGCTAGACTACCCCCGAAAAGAATGTCAAATTCATTTATATATGAATTGTAAAAAGCTTTTTTTGAAGACCAGCGACGTCCCTACAGTTGATGGCGCCTCCGGGCGAGCTGAACTTTAGTGCCTTTTATTCAGTTGTTTATATTTTATAGTGAGACAAATAAATATATAGAAATTAGGTAATGGTGGAGGAGAGGTTTCGAATCGAGAGCGGTGGGGAGAAAAGAAAGAGACGACAGATAGACAGACTGGCAAGGTTGTTAAATTGGCTATGAATCTAAAATAAAAGGAAAGTATGGCTCATAAAATTACTTATGACCCCACTTACCTTTCCTTCCAAACTCCAGCTGCTGTGAGCATTCTGATTTCGCATTAGGAATTTTCTTTTCTTTTTTGTTTTTGTTTTTGTTTTGACGATTAAAATAAATCTGTTTATTTAATTTTCCCATTATTATTTTTCTTTTTGTATTAGTCAAGTTCTACTGTCTCAGAAACATCTGGGCGACTTGATCGTGTTGCCGTTACTTTGAGCCGACACAGTTGAAAAAATATCCTGTTTATCTCAAGCAGTGAGAATATTAATAAAACCATGAAAACCTCATTACTCCAAAAAGCGTTTCAAGCAGTATCAACTAATTGATTAATAAATATCCAATATAAATGAGTAAATAAATTAGCTCTTAAATTTTAATCTATTTTATTAAAAGTTCGCTGGGGTTTTAAACATTCCTTTAACTCGCATCTTTCTGCAATTCTCAGATCTGACAACCCTGTGACCAAAAAGCAAATAAGTGCCTGGATGAGGCGCAACACCTTGATCTTAGCATACTCTGAGCCTAAGTTTTGATGCCTTTTGTAGTTTAATGATTAGCAAGCTAAACTAGCAGACCATTCATAGTCAATTTGGTTCTCAATGGGCGCCCCATAATTTTGGGTCTTACGCCATGCTAAATTTAGTAAAAGACTTCTCTGACCATAGATAGGAATTAGATACTTGACAGATACGTAAATAGTACCCTCATTTTTACAGTACAGGTTACTATATATGTAAAATAAAAAATTAATCCTTTTTTGGCTTGTAGGACGCAGGGTAGAATTTTGAGATTATTTCGGATAAATAATGTCTTCCATGAAATGTCTTAGGCTAATCAAATTATCAAGCTTATCTTTTCTTTTCTAAATTTATTGAGTGATAGGAATAAATAAATAAATAAATTTTACCATAAACAGAATTAACCTTTTAAACAAATATACAGTTATGTGATTTAAAACCTTGTAAAAATTTCATTATATTACAAAAAATAAATACTTTAACAGACATTGTAAAAACAAAGGCCAAAACATTAGTACATGTTTATTTCCCTATATTATAAATCTTGAAATTCATTTCTGAAAAGTTAAAAAAAAGAAAAATTGATGAGCGTTTTCTGATATTAATATAATCATTTTTTTCAAATAAAGCCAATAGGTTATAACTGAAGAATTACAAATACTTTTACTGGAATTACAATTTTTGTCCCAAATTTTTCTTTCTCTTTTTCATACAATTTAATTATCTACATAATACAGTATAATGAAATCATAATTATTGTGAACGTAAAAAACAAACTTAACTCGAATTATAAATATTGTAGTTGAATATCAAATAGAATAGTTGCTTTTTTAAGTAAATTATTAAAAAAAAAAACTTCATTCATATGTTGATTTTATTCAGAAAGTTTTAGGAGTGTTATATTAAAAATAATACCCATAACACATTTTTAAAAATATATACGAAATAAATCTAAGTTATGTGAACTTATTTTCATAAGAAAATTAAAATAAAATTTGCTCTTATTAATTTTTAGTTATTTTAAAAAATATATAAATACAAAATATTTACAAAAAATTAAACATACAAAGAAATCATACAATATTTCTAAGTGAATTAAAATAAAAAAAAAAATCATTTTCATTCAGGATATACATTCAAATTTATAATACAAAAAGATAATAGAGAAACCAATCTTGAATAATAAACATTAGAAAAATGTATACAAGTACCAAGTAAGTAAAATGTATTTTCTATGAGTAGGAAATATTTTGACAATTTTTATTTAAAGAATAAAAAATAGTGTCCTAACTTTAAAAAAAAAGTGTCTTACAAACAACGTTCAAGCTTTAAGCCGATACAATTTTCTTATAAAGAAAAAAAAAAGGAAAAATGTTATAAAAATTTAAAGATAAGTGAAAAGTCATTTTCATTGGCTAATCGATTGAACAGCATTTATCTTATCTTGTATATATAATCTGCGCTCGCGGTCCAAAGCTCTCGATTCCAGGTATGACGTCGCGGTAGTAGGAGGGCCGGGACAAATTTTGGCTTACTTTTTTTTATCTCATATTCACAGGAATATTTCACACAAATATCATTCGTGTACACTCATTTTTAATATGGATAAAAAAGAGAGAAATTCATCTGAAGGAACGGCCGAAATCGACAAAATTCCTCAAGACATTACAGGAGCTTCGAATGCAGCAGCACTTTTACAATTGATGAACAAAACCGGCTTCAACATCGTCCAAGAGAATGGTCAAAGGAAATTTGGTCCACCCCCACATTGGGAAGGTCCTCCACCGTGTAGGGGTTGCGAGATTTTTATTGGTAAAATCCCGAGAGATTGTTTCGAAGATGAACTTGTTCCCGTTTTCCAAACAATTGGAGAAATTTATGAATTTCGTCTAATGATGGATTTCAGTGGCACCAATCGGGGTTACGCCTTCGTCATGTACACAAATAAAGACGATGCCCGAAAAGCTGTCAAAGATTTAAACAATTTTGAGATACGCAAAGGACGTTTCTTAGGTGTCTGCGTTAGCATTGACAATTGCCGGTTATTTGTTGGTGGCATACCCAAAAGTAAACAAAAAGAAGAGATTCTCAATGAAATGAAAAAAGTTACCGATGCCGTAGTTGATGTAATTGTCTACCCCAGCGCCCACGATAAGACGAAGAATCGAGGATTTGCTTTTGTTGAATATGAAAGCCATAGAGCCGCTGCAATGGCTAGACGCAAATTGATTCCTGGTCGGATTCAATTGTGGGCACATCAAATTGCTGTCGATTGGGCTGAACCAGAACAAGAAGTTGATGAAGAAATCATGGCAATGGTAAGAAGAACTAAAACAAAAACAAAAAAAAAACAATCTTTTTTTAATTGTTTATTTTTTTAGAAACATTTTTGGGGTTTTTAAATTCTTTATAGTTTATAAGTTACAAGTTAACTGACTTAAATCTCAAGAGACATTGTTGTTGACCTAGCGACACTAAGTTAGTAGTTAAAAAAAGCTTTTAAAGTATTAAATTTTTTAATAATATAAACTTTAAAATATTGGGGAATAAATATTTAAAGATGTTTTTCTAACTTTAATACAATTAAAAAGTTTTAAATTAATTAAAAAGATAAATTAAGATTTAAAAAAAAAAGCTTCAAAAATTTATTTATGTTTGTTTCAGTTTTTAAATTGAATTTTTGTTTTCGTTTTACTTTACTGTTTGAAAAACATAAATTCAATTCATTTTAAAAAGTAATTTTGATGGAACTCTGTTTAGTAAGGTGTGGTCTATAGTTTATTTTCTAAGAAAATAAACCGAATACAATTCATTTTCTCGTGTCCAATGAAATGAATAAACGAAACGTTGTATAAATAAAAAACATGTTTTAAGCTAATAATTTGTTTTAGCTTGAGAAATTATTATCTATTTTGTCGTTAAATAAAATTCCACTAAAGTTTTATTGAAACTTTTACTGAAAAATTTAAATTTTTTAATTGGTTCATCTTTAATTTAGGGAAGTTCCCCCAATCTTTTAAAAAAACAAATCCTTATTCAAAATACATTTAAATGAATGTAAATATTGAACAATTGTTTGATGAAACGTTCTGTTCTCTTATTGAATGTAAGTTTTTATATTTTGAAATATTTTGAGATTTCCTTGGATATTAATAGGAAAAAAATTTAATTTTTTGACTTAAATGTCGAACTATAGAAAATGATTTTTTTATTTAAGGTTCTTCAGTTTGTGAAACTGAAAGCTGATTCCAAAATTGTGTTGATTGAATAAATAATTTAAAAAAAGTAATTACGATATATGTTTTAATGAGTTCTTTTGAAAATGACATTTGCTGAAAAAAAAAACAACAGTTAATTAATAATGAGTCAAGTTTTCCAAAAAAATGAAATTTAAAAAAATATTTTTAATACGTGAAGCATTATTAATTTTTCTTTTTTTACTAATATTTTTCTTTGATTTTAATTTTTTAGTTGTTTTTCACCACAACTATTTGCACTGTTTACTAAAAATAGTTGCGATGAAAAAGCAACTAAAATTAAGACGAAAGAAAAAATACTTGTAAAAAAATAAATGATAATAATAAAGTTGTTTAAAGTTTCAAAAGTTCACATAAAAAAGATTAGTGAATTGGGGAAAAAAAATCTTTCTTTTCTTTTTTTTATATTCTTTCTCTCTCTCTTACTGTTAAAGCATTCAAGTTAAAACATATTATGATTTAGTGACCTGTTTGAAAGATTTGATTAAGTACTGAAATAGATAAATGCTCATTTTAAAGTCATTTATTGGAGACAAACTAGACATTGGTGTTTTAGAAAGAAAAAAGTATGAGACACAGACACGTTGGAAAACCCTTGACCCGTTTTTTTTTTTTGTTTTTTTTTTTTGTCATTTGAGGTCAGCTGTTTTTTTTTTTTTCTTTTTTTTCGCTAGCCGATAAATCTTTAATCTGCTGTTTCTTTGAAATTTAATTTTTTTACGTGTCTATATCAAACAAAACAATGAATTGAACAAATAACACTACAGAATTATTCAAGCCAGTTTAGATTTAATACCCGTATTCATATTTTAATTTTCTCTTATCGAAGATATCAAGATAGTAATTTAAGAAATTTGAAAATTTTATCTGATTTGTAATGAAAATATTTATCTAGGCTATGCTTAGCATAACACAAAACCAAGTTCAAAGGAATAGTTGTAAGAATTAAAAAAATGTGCCATTTTTTATTTCTTTTTTTATTAGTGTAGGAAACTTGCCAGCCTTGAAAATCAGCATGTAAAAATCCTAGCACGACTACCGGGCATCAAGAAATTGGCAACTTGTCATTGTTTTGGGGAAATTTGTTGAAAATACATTTGTCAAGTCAACCTTGTTTTTAGTTACATTTTTAACTTTAATACTTGAATTATTTGAATGTCTGTTTCGTTTTAAAATATTAGAAAAATTTCAATTGGAATCTTTGACCTGGAAACATGAAAAATGCCGGTCTTTATTCTTATCTCAAAAAAACTTCCGCCCATTTTTAACCTGCTTGTTATTTATCTCTAAAATTTGCCACGACTTATGAAATTGTGTGCGCGTGCGTATGTATTTATGTGTGTGTGTGTGTGTGTGTGTGTGTGTGTGAGTGAGAGAGAGAGAGAGTGAGAGAAAAAAGAGACAGAGTGAAAGGATAGGAGAGAAAACCTTGAAAAATTTTACTTCATTTTATATTTTACTTTTTATTTTTTTTCAAACTACTGAATTGTTTGTTTAAGATCTTATCGAAAAACGGGTGTATTGAATAAATAAATAAATGTCGCCACACGTGTCTGACTACAAATGAGGGAATTAAGATTTATTGTCAATTTCTTAAACGATGCAAAGCGAGACATTGTTTCTCAAAGGTTAGGGTAGCAGGTTGGCACCCAAGGCCTAAGCCTCCTAACCATCCTGCTCTTGACCCATAGCTTGTCTTTTCCAAAACCATGAGGGTGAACACAAACTGAGTTTGAACTGTTTGCCGATTCCATTTCTGTGTCATTAACCATTTTGAGCCTAAATGCGTGAAATTGAGAACTAAAAAAAAAAAGTGTATTTTCTTTTGGAAAAAAAATCTCCTTAAAGGGTAAATTCAAAGAGCCCGCGCTCACACAAACAACTTTTTTTAGAAAGGAAGTTATTTTATCATCTAATCATTAGATAGGCAATTAATTAACATTAAAAAAAATCTTTTAAAATCTATCAGTTGATAATTAATGGTACCAGATAGGACTTTGAAAACTTATTGAAGTTTTTATTTAAGTATTTGCTATTTTCTTGTAATATTCATCATCTGAGACTATTAAAAAAGGCTGTATTCACAATAATGCTTAAAAACATTTTTTTAAAGCAGCCGAGATATTCATGTCTTATAAGTGCTACTTAGAGTTTGTCATAGTTAATTCGTACGTGTGTTATCTCTTGTTGTCGTTTTCCGAGATGAGTGGAATAATGACGTGAATTAATTTGTTTGTATTTTATTCATTTATTTATTTATTTTTGAGGTTTCCTAATTTTATGTTATATCATTGCTAACATAAAAACTCAGACAAAATAATCAATTATACATTTGACTGGATAAATCCAACTATTCTCCCTCCAGCTATGTGTAAATAGTAGGGTAGACTGAGCTCTTAAACCTTGGTATGGCAACCAGTCTAGGAGAAGGAAATCTCTGAATTCAAACCTGTTAAACTCTCCTTAAAAATTGACTTTGTGTCACATCTTGCTCGTACGGAGGGAATTGGTGAATACATGTAACTGGAGGCGTTCGTATTGTAATGGTTATTGTCGTAGTTAAAGGATGTGGTGATCAAAGTTCAAATCTTGGACGAGACAGTTTGCATTTTCATATGGCGCTCATACTCTTTAGAAAGGTATGCATCAAAATATTTGTCAGGCAACTGGTCTAGGAGAAGGAAAACTGAATTCAAACCTGTTGAACTCTACTTAAAAAATTGACCTTGTGTCACATCCTGCTTGTCCGGAAGGTGTTGGGTAAATACATACACGTGACTGCAGATGTTAAAGTTTAATTTTCTTCATAATATTCATACCAAATTATCAACAAAACAACAGTTTCATAAATGATTACATGAAATAAAACGCAGAATCTTTCTAAAAATAATTTATCAAGATATTTCTTAATTAGTATTGTTAAATAATTCCATATTCAAAGTAACAGTTAGTTAAAAAGTCTGCCTTGATTTGTTAAAGATATTTTAAGAGGTTTGAATTTTGTTAATTTTTTATACTGTAAAAAATTCTTTTATAATAACCACTAAAAATTTAAATTTCTTTTACAGCTTTTGTACCAAATATATTATTTTCATCGTTTTTTTCATAATGAAAAACAAAAGATTGTTAAATAACTGATTCAAATGACTTTAAAATTTGAATCCCGGTTAAAAAGAAAATGTCATAAGAAAAAAATTGAATCTTAAACCAAGTGTTTACTTGATAAATCCCTTGTATCTCATCAAATTAAAAACTTATATCTCTGAAAAACTTAACCCTAACCCTAACTAGCCACTATAAATTAATTGTGACTTTTTTCCTGAGTTTTTTCATGTGATTATTACTGGCCATAAAAGAATCAAAGGTCATTTGAATAGATTTGAAAACATAAACTTTAGTAATAAGTACAGTATTTCAGCATTTGATAAAATTATCATAAATGTATACAAGTATGGGTTGTTTGTGTCTCTTCAGTAAAGATCAGTTATAAAAAATTGATTTAAAAAATTATAAACAATTAGTAATATTTTATTTTATTTTATTCATTTATTTTTTTTGGACATAGTAGTTAACAGATTTTTAGGTTTGGTTTGGTTTGGTGGGTTTTATGGCATATCAACCTTTGTAGGTTATTTAACGCCAAATCCATTTTTATGTAAATAATCTGTTCTATTTAAAACAATTCAGTTTAGCATAAGTACACAGTTTAATGGTCAAAAACATTTCCATTTCTAACTATTCAAGCAGTTGTATGTAACAATTCGGTTAAGTGTAAATAGTTTTAATGTCGAAAAACAGTTCTATTTCAAATAATTCAGTTAAGCATAAGCACGCAGTTTAAATGTAAGTACGGTTTAATTGTAAAAATCATTTCTATTTCAAACTATTCAGTTTTACTCAAACAATTCAGTTTAGCATAAGTATGCTGTTAATTCTATTTAACCCATAGATAGGACCCTTATCAGGTGCTACCACTCCGGGCCAGAGTGGACCTGGGAGCAATGGCAATGAAGGGGTACTCCACATTCCCCAAAGCGCCAGCACTGCTGGAACCTCACCATCAGATTGTTTAGTGTCATATCTAGGACACTCGTTAGGGGGGCTCTTACCCCTCTGCAGAGGTGCAGTCAGTGTATTCTACAGCCCCAGCTGACTGGGCAAACAGATTTTTAGATGTTAAATTTTGAATTTAACTAATTAATGCAATCAGTTAAAATATTTACTAGTTAAAAACTGTGATTCATGAATATTCTATTTGAAGGACTTTTAAATAAAAATGTTTAGAAGTATCATGTTGAACATTTGGCTTATATGAATTTCATTACATTGGAAAATATATCCTTTTAGGTAAATCAGAATCAAATGGACATTTTCTGTGTAAAAATAGACAATTACCATATTTAATGGCACATAAGACATTTTTCTTCTCTCCCCACCAAAAAAAATGGTTAAAAGATATCCTAGAGATAGTATTTACCCAAACTCTCCACCAGGAGCAGGATGTAACACAAGGTAAATTTTTAAGTAGCTTAAATAGTTTAATAAATTTTAGAAACTATTTGTTTGATAGACATTCTGTATATTGCTAGTTCTAGTTTGCACTTTTCTCTTCAATTCCCAGGTAAGTATAAAACCACTTAGAGAAACTTAAAGACTTATCTGTAACCTGGTTTGTTCTTGGGAGTGCTACTCATGTTGTGTATCTTGGGCAAGAATAGTATGGCAGAGCCCATCACTCCCCAGGTCTAGTTTGAATTCAGAGTTTTCCTTCTCTTAGACTAGTTGCCCAATCTACTCTACTATTTACTCATAGCTGGAAGGAAAATAGTTGGATCCATATCTTTTCCAAAGGTAGTAGTGCAATGTGTTATGTAAAAGTCTTGTTCAGGATTTGAACTTTGGTATCTGAGTCCACTTCCTGTGACAATATCTGTTATACCACCATCACCATTGCTCATCTGTAAAACTATATTTGAAATTTTCATCATGAATTCTTCCTAAAAAAAATTAAAGAGAAACTTTATAAAACAATTCAGCCTGATGATTACAAATGAGACAATTAAAACCATTAGACTTCTGCTGAAGTTTAGTGTTATATTCCATCCATTAATTTGATAAGGCTTTACAGAAAGCTGTCTAAAATTATGTTGTTCTAAGTCAAGAAATCATGGTTAAATTTATTTAAAAGAAAACTGATACATAATTGTGTGTGTGTGTGTGTGTGTGTGTGTGTGTGTGTGTGTGTGTGTGCGCGCCCATGCGTGCGTGTGTGAATGTATCTAAAGTGTATATTACAAGGAACCAGTTAAATTATTAGTCTTCCTAATTTGAACCCTTAGTGTTTTGGCTCTCAGATACTTTTTACCTAAGCTCACAATTTACAAAGCAGTTAAGCACAAATCCCATTAATACACTGACTGTATCCCTTGTACAGAGGTAAGACCCTCCCTACCCTAAAAAATAGAGTGTCCTGAATATGATACTTAACTACATCAGATGGTTATGCTACAGTTTTGGAGATCTGAAAAGTGTAGATTACTCCTTCATTGCCATTACTCTCAGGTTAACTTTGATTCAGAGTGGTTGTATCTGTTATGATCCCATCTATGGCTCTAATAGATCTGTTTAAAAATTTGTATTTGGTAGGTATACTTGATTGCATATAACTGTAAATTATTTGCATTAAGAATATTTACTTAAAACTATAAGTGTTTACTTAGGATTATTATTAGTTACTTGAAACTATGTAATTGTGTGCAAACAAACGACTATTATTAAATGGAAATAATTACTTGAAACCATACAACTGTGTGCTAATTATTTTTATTGGATAGGAATACTTGATATCATATAACTGCTAAAAAATCTCTTAAGAAACAACTAGACAAAAATGTAAATATGGATCTACAATAATGATGATTCCCTAACCTCTAGTCATAAGATAATCCTAGACAGGTTTACATGCCATTAAAATCAATCAATCAATTAATCGATATTAGAAATCACATTGAAAGTTCAATTCAAAGTGCTAACACCTTTGTTGAAAGCTAAAAGAATAACTGAATGGTCACTATATTAAACCTTTTAGTATTTGACAAGATTTCCCTCAGCCTAAAATATCAATGTATAGTAAAATTATGGTAAGTGTAAATTATTTGGTTTAAGGGTTCAAATAAATTGTATATATTGTCATATTGCCTCTCAATCTCAAATAGAATCCAAAAGCTTGTTGCTTCTTTATGGATAATGAAAAGAAGCTGATATGTTTTTATGGTTTTATATTTCCATTTCTTTTATGTTTGCATTTTTCAGATCAGTTCTTTGATCATGCTCATGTCTTCAAAGCTATTACATTAGAGAGGAGAAAATTTTCTTAAATTGTCATAATACTCTCTCTCAAAGTGAGGAGAGTCTCAATGCTAAACCTTTACCAACTCAACTGCCTCATTTGGTATCCAAATCTCCGACTCTGCTCAAAACTAACTGATTAAAAATCAAACATTAACTCTCTTCTTTCTCTTTCATTATGTTACACCTATCAACCAATCAGTATTCAACTTTCTATAAAACCATATCATTTTTTTTCTTATTCTGGGATACTAATGTCAGTCTTAGTCACCAGTGATTTATTTGACATGTATATAGATTTCCATGAGTGGAGTTTAGTTGTTAATAAATCCAGTTTTATTTGTATCAATTTTCCATATATTCATAAAAAAATTATTTTCCTATTATTTTTTCTACTTAATTATATCTTTTGAGCTTATACTCTTATTTTGTAAATTTTATTTTTTGTTTTATTCCTAAGCAATAAATTCAAAGAATCTGTATAGAGAAGAATTTTAATCCCTTTTGATAAAAATATTAAATTGTTTTAGATGTTAAAACTATAAAAATTTGCTTATTATTTGGCTCTTGTCTTTCAAAAACATCTGTTACTTTAAGCTCTTCATTGGGTGCTCCATTCATACAGCCTTGTGCCTCATTTAAGCCAAAAAGTTTAATAAATTACTACTTTAAGCTCTTCAGTTGTTTTGAAATGCCACTTAAAAAAACTTTAGATAACTTGTTGTTGTGGCAGAATCACCTACTAAAGGACTCAACCACTCTCTATAATACTGGAAGACGCAGCAATACGAAGTCAGTCTAGATCTGGAAGCTAACCTCGCCCCTGCACGGTTATGTGAACTAGCTTACAGTCCTATATTCTTGTAAATATATACCTATACTATAACCATGGTGTTCTGTTCTCTTTGTGACCCCTTCCAGGGCCATAACAATAACAAAAGCATTTTTTCATATGGTTTTTTCTAGCACTAAAATATATTTGTTTTTCTTCTTTGATTTGATCTTTTTTTGTGTTAATTAGTAAGAGTCATTGACAGAATATTAAAAGATAGAAAAAAACTCATTCTACTAGGATTAAGTCAAAAGTTTTGCAATATTTTGGTATGTGCTAGTTTGCAGTATGTATATCACATGACCAAAGCAATTCAAACCATGAAGAAGAGACACACATGGTAGTTGGTTCACTGACACATTGTGTATTGCTTCACTCTGAGTGTTATTTGAAAGTTGCACAAATGAATGTGACATGTAATTTAATTTGAAAGCTTATGCTTTATAAGTTCAAACTGTGCCATAACACCTCAAAAGCAGCCAAAACTATTTGTTGTGCAAAAAGTGAAAATGCAGTTGATTGTAGTACAGTAACCAGATGGTTGAAGAAATTTTGCTCAGGTTGGAAGACCTTGATGATCAGGCAAGATCAGGTAGGCCTAAAACCATGTGCTTCAAGCTACAAGGATTATTAAATAAGTTCCGAGACTTTTTTCGTATGGGCACTTTTATTGATAGTACACACATGAAACTCTAGTCCCCTTTGAAGTAATCTTCTCCGGCTGCAATGCACTTGTTGTACCGTTCCAACAACTTCTGGAAGGCCCCAGGGAAGTCCTCTTGTGTGAGCGTGTCAATGACCTTCGTCACAGCCTCTTTCATTTCCTCAATTCTCATAACGACAGCCTCTGAGCTTAGGGATTAAGCAAAATTCACAGGGAGCAAGGTCTGGACTATAGAGAGGGTGAGGAACTGTCTTGATGCCCATCTTGGTCAAATAGTCTGTGACAAGGATGGAGTTGTGGACTGGTGCATTGTCCTGGTGGAAATGCCACTGACCCGATTTGAAGAGTGCTGGCCTCTTCCCAAGGAATCTCTCTGAACTCCATTAAAACCTCAACATAGGGACCCTAAGCCTAACTCTAAGCCTTAGGCCAATCAACTCTGGTGTATTGACTTCCTTACTCCTCTCATACCTCTCATCATCCCTCACAGACTCCCTGCCTTCCTTGAATCTCTTATGCCACTCAAAAACTGATGCTCGATTAATGTAAGATGGTTGAAAAGCAGCCTGAAGCATTCCATACGTTTCTGTGGCATTTTTTCCAAGTTTAAAACAGAATTTTATTGTATATCATTCTTCTAAAGTGTCCAGATTGTATTTTTGAAATTCAGCAGCTGTGACAATCAGGCTTTAGTAGGGTGTATTCCAATTGCTGCTGTAGCTGTTCATTTGAAATTTAAATCATAAAAATTGGTCAGTCATCTCATAAGATGTATAGCAATAACATAGTGAATTTTCAAGAGTCTAGGACAATTTTAAATGCCTGTACAAAAAAAATCTTGACACTTATTGAATGCACCTTGTATAGAGGCAAATTCAGTAATACATGGAGACTATCAGGTTAGCTTGGCTTCTCACAACCCAGTGTGATTCATCACCTCGGCAAAAGCATCCAGAACTGTTGAATTGTGCCTCACATTACCAATATATGGCAAAACATTTGATTCATCCTTGTATTATACTTAACAATTTCTGATTGCTCCAGTAAACAAGTGTCTTTATGTTTATATCTCTCTGATTTACTGTTACTTTATTTAAATATTTTGCTATGTATTCTTTTGCAGTCATTTATTATTACTTGGAAGATAAATGCAAAAACAAGTCTATGAAGGGGAGTGGGTCCTTTATTCTTTTTTTGAAAGACTCTCCACTTGTTGGGATAGTTTTATGATTGAAACTTGAGATGAATAATTTTTTTTTCTTTTATCTTTTAGGTAAAAATATTATATGTCCGAAATTTGATGATGGGAACTACTGAAGAGACACTGAAACGAGTTTTTACAGAAGCCACCAAAAAGGAAAATGTTGTGGAACGTGTAAAAATAATAAGAGATTTTGCATTTGTTCATTTTACAACCCGTGAAGATGCTGTTGTAGCCAAGAATAAACTTGATGGTATGTTTGACCATAAAATTATTTTAATACATTTTTATTCATTTAGTATTTTACAAAAATGTATTTTTTTTTAAATGGGAAAATGTTAATGTTATTAATACATATACTATTTTGTGCCAATCTTATTTAGTCCTTTTAGTGTGTGTGTGTGTGTGTGTGTGTGTGTGTGTGTGTGTGTGTGTTTAATACTTACTCTTGTCAAAGTTGATAATGAATGCAAAGAAAGACTTTATTATTTTTGTTACATGGACAGTTGTAGGAACTTGGATCTGAAATATTTTGGTTTCTTTTTTGAAATATCTTCAAATAACCTTGCCACCCTTGCCCTTCTAATTGGATTATTTAGACCAGGTGTCCCTTACATTTTTAGCCCTTGGGCTATCAAGCTTAACTCAGAAGAGCTTAGGGCTGCAATCTTAAAAGAACAGAAAAAAATCCCCAGCTAAATTCACATGGTAACAATCATAATTTATTAGTAAGACATCTGATGTTTGTAATCATGAAAAGATGTAATATCTGGGTTAAATGAAAGTGGTTAACAGAAGGCACACATCAGACTTGTGAGATGATTTGACAGTTGTAAATACAGTATACCCTTGGCATGCTTCATTTTGAAGAACTATTCACATCAACATGTAAGGCCAAACATGCTCATTGCTTGTTGTGCGTTGATGATGGAAGTTGGGGAATCATCCAGACGAAAGCACATGGTTCTTATAGAAATCAAGGATGTGGCAAGCAAGAAACTTGGATTTCAAATCTTTTGAACACTGAAGATCAAATGAGTTCCATATGCAGTTGTAATGGTACTTCTTCAATGTCAATATCAAATGAACCAAAGAAAAAATTTTAAATTGAGTATAGGACTCTCAAATGCTGTTTTTAGCCTACAAGTTGGGGACCCCTGATTTTAGACCTTGTAAAGCTTTTGGTGTTGTATGAAGGAGAAATGTTGTTTATAGTATTATAACTCTTTTGCTGATTATTGGCTGATTTGGACTTATTTAAGGTGAATCTAATTGTTGTTCTTTTTTTAAAAACAAACTCTTTCCATTTCTTCATCAATCATTGTTTTTTTTTTTTTTTTATCTAGAAATAGTTATATTGCTTTAAATTTTGTTATCTATAACTATGTACTAGTAAAGCTGTTGTTAATTTATTATTTATTGCTTTTAGATTTGTCTGTATATTAATGTAGGTTATCATTCTATAAATTAATAATGTAGGTTATCATTTTATAATTTGTCACTTGGAAATAAAATTTTATTAAATTTCCTTTTCTTAAGAACTAATAGATAATCTGCTTGATAATTGAACTCTCCCTTTGTTTAATAAAGTCAATTACCAGTGGATTTCCTAATGACAAAGTATTGATTAATAATGAAAATCTGATATGCTTTCAACTTGTTCATATCATGTCCGGACTATATAGTTTGTGCTCTTTAAGTTACCAAACTTATATTAGTGAACACTTGATTAATATGAGAGTAAAATCAGTTAGAAAAAATATGCATGTGATACTTTCAAAATATGTACATGTTTTTCTTGAAATTATTGTTTTACTGTTTTGAGAAATAACTTACTGCATATATTTTTAAACATTTAGTTCTTAATTTCTAACACTGATTAACTGTTGAGTTCCATTTTTCTAATGCCAATTTAGCCATGCTAATATATTTTGATTAATTGCTTGATGATAATTTCGATTAATGATAGTTTCTCTTGTTTTAATTACCATTTCTAAGTAAAAGTCTCTTCCCTGTCTTAGAATACACTAAATTGCATCTGATGGAGCTCTGGGGTGTGTGGAATACCTCTTCACTCCCATCACTCCAGGTTCACTCTGACCTAGAGTAGTAGTACCTGTTAAACTCCCATTACTGGGTTAAATAAATCTGTTTAAAAATTATATGTATTTGACAGGAATACTTGATATCAATATAACTAAATGCAAAAATAAGAAACAACTGTTACAAAAATGTAAATTGAAACATACAATGTACAAAAATTCCCTGACTTTTAGGCATAAAATAACCCTAATCAGTCATAAGTTAAGATCCTCTGTAAAATGCAACCTTTAAATGTATTTGTTAAATTGAAAACTATATCAATATATTTTATATTTTATGATGTGCAGGTTTAGAAAAAGAACAAATTAACTGTATTAAAAGATCCAACTATGATCAGTTAGGAATTCTAATTTCATAATCAATATCAGAAAGTTAGATAAAAATAAAACTATTGTGAAAATGATAAATTAAGATGTTGAAAGTTAAACCTGTTAGAATTCATGTAGAGCAGTTTGTAATGAGAATATTTTGGTTGATAAAATAAATGATCTACAAATTATGTAATATGGTTTAACTGCTAAAAAGAAACATTATATATACATTTTATATATTTGGGTTGAAGTGTCACATGTCAGCAAATGATTTGAAAGTTATACATCAATCAAGTATCTTATGATAAACTACATGAATATGTGTGGTTGATTTAAGTATTTTAATAAATAAAATACACTTATAAAATTAAAAATGGTTTATTTAGATATAAATATACATGAATATTCAAATGCTTACTCATTCAATGTATATACTGTATGGGCCTTTATGATTGGTCAGCTCCTATCTCTTCTGATTGTCTTGTCACTTTGTGTTGATCTGGTGTCTTTTTTGTATTTCCATCTTTGTTCTTATTTATTGATGAGGAATAACAACATAACCACAACTCCATGTGCTCATTTTACTTTTAGTGGTGACTTTCATCATTAACCACTTGGTCTAAACAAAGAACCAATGAGATCAAGAGGGAGCATTCAACCCCTCATATTGAGAGTTTCTCACTAATTTCTAGAACTATTTTAGTCATGTAATTGAAACCATCCAATAAGATCCATGCTATGCTACATGTCGAAAATAGATCTTTTTGATTTATTATGTAACATTTCTTCCATAATCATTTTCAAATTCATAACTGTTAAGTTACAAATTTCTTTTTACTCCTCTTCTCAATTCAAAGGCTATCACTTATCTCCTACTTGATTATCACGATAATTACATTAACAACTTCATTTTTTTCTCTTTTTACATTGGCCAGCATATACTACACAAATACGAAATTCAATAAAAACATTACTGGGCCATCTGTATTGTTTTGGAAACATCCCTTAAAATACCAGACAATCTTTGTCTCATCCTGGTCATGGCACCAATTTGAACGCGTTGTATACTCACTCATTCAGTGCTACACAGGCCTTACTTTGCAATTGGTTAGCTCCCATCTCCTCACCTCTCTTTAGTTCATTCTCCACTTCACTTTGTCTCTTCTTCAGTCACCTTGTTGCCTCATATTGCTCTGGTATTTCTTTTGTCTTGCCATCTTTATTCTTGTTTTATTGATGAAGAATGACAACATTATCACAACTTTGTGCGTACATTTTACTTTAGTTTATTGGCAACTTTTATCATTGTCCACTCAAGATAAACAAGGAATCATTGAGAGCAAAACGAAGCATTTAACCTCTTGCATTGAGTTTCTTACTGACCCACTTATTTCTAATCCTAGAACTATTTTGATCACCTGATTGAAACCAGTCAATGAGAGTTGTGGTCTCAGATTGACCTCAAGTTCAACAGTTTTCCATTATACTAGTTGAACTTGCTGTATTTTTCCACTCATGACTTAATTTGAATGCTACACTACATATAAAAAATAGATCTCATTGATCTATTATATAACACAAATAAATATATAGCTACATATATTAAACATTAAAATGAAACTTATCCTGTTATCTGGTTCGGTCATAGGGATGCTACTGGGTTGGAATAGTCTGGTGGAGCCCATCTCTCTCCAAGTCTACAAGTGGCTTCTTTTCCAGATGAGTTACCATACCAAAGACCTTAGTCTGCCCTACTATTTAATCATAGTTGGAAGGAGAATAATTTGATTCATACCTTTCCCAAGAGTATTAATGCTACGTGAAATGCAAACAGCTTTGGTCAGGATTTGAACTCTGTTAGCCAAGTACACTTTCTATAACAATAACCATTACACCACACATGCCTCCTATGTTAGACATAAAAAAGATTTATCATTTCAGTGAGAGCAAAGAGGATACAAGTATCCTGTATATTATACAAATTTCTGAGATGTTTAAAAAGAGCATTAAAATTATGAGCAAATACTTAAATTTATTAAATATTTAAACATATTTCTGCATTATTATTACAAAATTTATTTATTTAATTTTTTTTTTAATTTCAAGAATAATCGCTACATAATAGCCAGTATAGTCCCATACATAACATGTTTATATTTTGTAAACATGACAAGTTTTGAATGAGGGACATAAATCAATGCAGATAATAAAATTAGAACCTTCATAACTACTAAAAAATGAATTCTACCTTCTAGAAATTAATACTGTTGTAAAGATTGTCTTTTTTCCTTTTCAATTAAGCAAAATTTGTGGATATATAATGAACAGATATATCCTTACCAAGTTAAAAGACATAATCATCCCTTATGGACTATGTCTCCTTTTAAATTTTAAAAACCACATTCTAGTGCCTTTTCAGTCTAAAAGTGTTTTTTTTTAGTATTTGTATCAAAGTAAAAACATTCAGATAATTTCATGAACTTGCTGTCAATAACAATATTATCCAACTTATTTTTGTTTGAATAATTCCTTATTTTCAGAATTAGTCCACTCATTTATTAAAATGGATTAATTTAGCTGGTTAGTCTCTGTGTCCACATTAGTAAAATATCATCCATGTCTGATGGGATCACAAGGATACAAAGTACAAGTTCAGATTTCATCACATTACTTTATTTTCAGTCTGCTTAACTATATATTCAATATAGTAATGAACAACATTTTAAGACCAATTTTTTTATCATAAAAACAAGGGGGTCATTCATTACCTAAGACATATTTTTGAAACATTAAAGTTTACTTTATTTCTAGGCCTAACCTTGTTGTAACTTTGATCCAAAGTGACTTGCATAGCTTATACTTAAACAAAGGTTATTAGTTAAGATAATAAAGTTTTTTCTTATCATTGTTTACTATTTATAAAATGTTACTTTCTATCTGTTGTGTTTTTAAGCAATGATTTTTTTTTGAGAAACTTTAATACAATTCAATTTTTAAAATTTTATTTTCATCTCATTAATAAAAAAAATCTTCAAGCTTGATTAAGATGATTCATGCTATTTTTTTAAAACTTTAGGTACTATTTTAGAAAATTCTAAAATAGAAGTGGTTTTTGCCAAGCCAGTGGAAAAAAGTGAGAGGATCATGCGCAAAAATTTCTCACAGGTAATTATAATTTTATTTTACTGAAGGTTATAAAATTTAGTCAACATTTTAAAACAATTGAAAAGCAAATGTGTTAATGAACATCAGTGTTGGGGTTCAGTAAAATGATAATTATTGTGTCTTTGAAATAAAATATTTAATATTCAATTGTCAATCTATCGACTTGATGTGATTAAGTTAAAAATTTATGTATAATATGAGAGTCATTCAATAAATTAGGGAAATTTATTTGAAAAAGCAAAATGATTTTTTTTTTCTTGATCTAAACTTTGCATTGTTTGGAATTGGTCTAAAGCAAAAATTATTTTAATCTCACAAAAGAAATTGTTTTGTGGCTGTTCAGAATGGTGACAAATCAGTGCTCCAGGCTTAAACAGAGGTCTATCATCAAATTTCTGGTGGCTGAGAAGTGCAAACCATATGAAATTTACAGAAGACTGCATAATGTGCAGAGAGAAGCATGATTTAGTCCCAAAAATATTTACAAATGGGCTAAACATGAGTTTGCCACTCAAAACCTGAATCAAAAAGACAGTCCATTGAGTGGAAGCACACTAACTCTCTAGTAAAGGAAAAATTTTGGTTACAGCCATCAGTAAAGAAGGTCATGTAGCTAGGACATAAAAGGATTTATCACTATTGATTTTCTTTAAAAAGATGCAACTGTAAACAGTGCTTCCTATTTCTTACTCCTTAGACAAAATCCACCTTATTTATTGACTGACCTTCACATGATCTTGAAATTATATATGTAATTTTAGTAAATCTAGTATAGAAATATCTCAGTAAGAATAAGTCAGCAAATGTTGATTTGTCGACTTGTACTGACATATTTTTATGCTAAATTTGCAATATCTTGCAACTTTTACATAAATATAAGTACCATTTGAATTTTTAATTGAGTTTAGAAATGTTAACATCTCAATTAAATTTTTAATGAAGAGTTTAATGCTTGTAGCTTCACATACCTGAAGATGATGATGATGATGTTGATGATGATGATGACAAGAGCCAAACTGATTCAGTTTCCGGGACTGATAGTGATTATGTGCTTTTATTTTACTGAATCTTATTTTTCTTGTTTCATTTAAAATTTAAGGGGTGTTTGTAAGTTTTTACTAGTTTTATTTCATATCTTTTATAGATAATTATTAATTTAACTGATTAGACTAATGTATTTTCTCTTTCAAATTTTTATTAACTCTTTGTTTCTCATCAGTATTATGATTTTAATGTATGAACTGAAAAGTATCCAATTGACATAAAAAATATAAATGTAATCATAATTCTAATTAATAACAATACAAATATTTTGGGATTTAATGTTTTATTAATGAATATTTTGAGATACTAAAATCTAAAATAAATCAACTAGTAATCGTTTATTAACACCCTTTTATGGTTTTCTTTTTCTTAATTTTTTTATTAACAGGAAATTTGAATGGATAAATGTTTATTTGAATAACAAAATTTGGTTCTTAATTTTCATATGTTAAGACATTCTTAAGAAATTACTTAGTATTTTTTGGTTTTGAAATTTTTTGTTTTTAATTATTATCAAATAGTGTTGCTGTTCACATGCAAACTTATTCGATATTGTTTAATACCTAATAAATAATCTTAATAAATAATTGATTCTCTAAGAAAAAGCTTAACCTAAAAATAGATGCATATCATACAAATTCTGGTTCACATTGTGTTAACTTCTATGTATATAAAAAAAAAATTTAGTGATCTAGTGAAGAGATTGAGCAAATTAAGTACTACATCAAATCAATGAAATGGATTATTTAGTTTTTGCAAATAATTTTCATATTTCCTGTTGAATTTGTTTAAATTTTGACAGTTCACTCTTAATATATCTATATGATATATGAAAACTTCACACTGACAAACCAGGTTTTCTTTGAAATGCAACATTTTTTTAGATTTGAAGGTTGTTATATCTAATAATAAAAAGACAAAAAAAGTTGTTTTTATCAAGAAAAAGTATTCATCAATGAACACATTTTTGAATACATATTTGTACACTTTATACTTTATTGTAGCACCTTTTGCATTTATTATATCTTTCAATTGTTCTGTTAATGATTTGATTAAATCATGACAAGTCTCCAGTGACACCAATGCCCACACATCAGTAATGACTCTTTTCAATTCTTTATGATTTAATGGATAGTCATTTCTTAATCTCCTCTTGAGGATTCCCCATAAATTTTCTTTTGAATTTGCAGGCCAATCAAGTACAGGTATCCTCTTCTTGAACCATTCTTTAGTAGATTTTGTTGTCCCCAAACTTATCCTCAATGTATGGGATAAGGAAATGATCTAGGACCTCCTGCTTCTAAGGAAGCATATCTTTTAAAGGGAAGACATATAACCCTGAACCATTACAAATTGAGAGAATGTTACCCTTTTTTTTACATATTTCTCGTATTGCTTTGTTTGAATGTGGGGACCACAATCACTAAAGGAAATACAGAATCTTGATTCATCACTGAACATGATCTCTAGTCCTTACTGAACTCTTGTTTCTGTTGAAATGTTAGTGGTGGTTTTAAACTTGCTATCCTGCTGTCATATCTGAGTTGATGGAGTCTCCAGAGTTTAGTGTATTGAGAAACAGCTACACTAGCATCATTCCAGATTTTGGACATTTTACAATTAGCTAATCAATTGAAAATAAGGATCCTATTCAGCTAACATTCGTCACCTGCTGTTGTCTTGGGTAGGACTGCTTTGAACAAGTCCATCTTATCTTTGAAATGGCAGACTAAAAGCATCCCATCTGGACAGCTATCTCATTTTGAGTCTTGTCAGCTTCCCTCAATGCATAAATGATGGCTTTTTGTACTTCCAACATATCCTAAACTATTGGCATTTATGATACTGGGAGATAATATCCTTAACATCAAAGATTTCACTCTTTTTATAGAAATACTTTATCACTGAGAATACCCATGAAATTACCTCATATGTTAAGTCATTGAATAAATTTAAATTATCAAGGAGAAAATACCAGATTATTTATGTTAATCAAATTGATATACTGTTAAGAGTAAGCTGTCAAATTTTAAACAAATTGGAGTGAGATATGTGAAAGTTATTTGCAAAAAAAATCCCAGACTATTCATTTTCACTGAATTATTATAGTATTTCAGACAACAGAAGTTGAGATGCAGTTTTAAACAATTAAGATGTTACTAGAAATTTGATCATGTTATTTTGGACAATAAGAATATCAAGTACTAAAAGAAGATATACTTTTGTCGCATTTTGGTGCTGAAATAATTCTTCAGAGCATTGTTGTAAATTTCTTACAATAAGGATCTAAAATAGTATTGCAGGTTGCTGTATTAATATTACAAAGGAAAAAAGGTTGAACATTGTTGATTAGATATTTGAACTAAAGTTTTTATTTATTTTTATCAAGTCATTTACTGTACTAGGGATGTATTTATAAAGTAAAATAAAATGATGGAATTGTTTATCAACAGATGACTATTAGAGAAACCTAGTGGTAATAATTTATTTGACATATTGCTATGTACTACTGCAATTACTTTTCATGTGAGAAGATCATTGTTTCATTGTGTATATTGAGTTCAATCTTCACAACTAAATCCTCATATTTTGAACCAGGACAAGAAGATGCCTTTATAAGAACTTGTTAAATTGTCTCCATTTTCTACTAACATTTTCTTTTTCACTTTGCAGTCATTCCAGCTGATTTCACCTAGGATCCATCTCAAAGATCTTCAAATCTTTTTCAAAATTTTCTCATTTGTTTATATCTGTGTGAGAAGTAAACCCTGAAAATTGCTGTGCAGTAACATTAGTTGTTCTTTGTTTATGATCATTTAAAGTTTTAAAAACGACCTTAAAAATTTTTGCACCCCCCCAGTTATAGAGGCTTGCATTTTGAAATAGGGTTTTTTATAAGCATTGGTACTGTTATTTTTCTTATCTCTATCCTAAAGTGCTTTAAAATTAGTTAGAACTAATCATTTTAACTTAGATGCCTTTCAAAAATCAATGGTCAAAATGTAAAAAAATCACTGACAGGCAATTTAAAAAAAAAAAATTTCAAGTTAAGGCTGCTTTCACTCCATGATCGTATGTTTAAAGCACCCCCATCTACTCCACTCAAACAAATGATGAAATTTTTAAAAAAATTTGAGGACCTTAGAGATTGACCCTTGGGGACATTGACTGGAATGATCCTATAAGATAAGTATGTGTCATTACATCAATATATGCATAAGTTTTAATATAAGTGTACAACTTTGATTGTTAAGTAGGAATTATTATTAAGAATAGTTTTTTTTTTTTTTTTTTTTTTTTGTACGTACGAATGACATTTTTGTTAAATCTAATTCTAATGAAGTTAATCCCACAATGAACGACAGTTTTCATGTGAATAATTCTATAGTTATTTTGGAGGTGTCCTCGTGGTGTAATGGTTAAAGCAATGGACTGTGGAATCATAATAAGCGTGTTCAAACTCCAGTTGTGTTATTATGTTCACTTTCTTGCAAATACCCTTGGGGGAAAGGTATGAATCTCCTTATCCTCCCAGCTGTGGGTTAAATAGTACCACTACTGATCTTCTAGGATAATGGCTTTGGCATTAAATAACCTACAAAGGTTGATATGCCATTAAACAAAGAAACCAAATCTATAGTTATTTTGATTAGTGTGTATTTAATCAGATATTTGCATGTGTATTTATTTAGTATTATTAATAAATTAGGTTATTTCATTCTGCAGATCTTTAAACATATTGCCTAAAATTTGAAAAAACAAAAAACAATTCAAAATCTAATGCTAAAATAAGAAATTGATTAAAGATGAAGTTTCTGTTCTTTTTTATTTCCCCCAAAGTTTTCTGCAAAAAAATATCAAAATGGATAACTAATTTAATTTTTTAAAATGATGGAATGATAATTTAAGTGTCAAATTATTTAAACTCCTTATTATTGATATACGCATGGATGCCTGCTTATCATTTCTTGCACCTCTATGAATTTTTAAAAAAACCCAAAAAACTTGACTATTCAAATTTTAATTTTTGTATTTAAAAAAAGAAAAAAAGACGATTTTTCTTTGCATTAACTGTTACTGTTCTTGTTTTATTACCATACTAACTTTTGTTAGTACCTAATTGGAGAGGGTTTTTTAATAAACATTTTTGTACTTATGCTCCTTAAATCAATTTTCATGTGGTGTTTTTTTTTTTTTAAGATAATTAATTTCTTTAATCAAATAATTAACCTCCAAATTGTGACTTCATATTCTTGTAAATAAAAGTCCCTTTGATGAACTGTCTAGAGTGCTGGATTCTACTAATGCTATTACACTTACTTTCAAACTAATATTCTTGGGAAAGGTATAAACCTTGTTATCCCTCTCCCAGCTATTGGTTAAATAGTATCACTGCTGTTCTTCTACAAGGATGGCTTGGCATTAAATAACCCATAAAGGTTGATATGCTATTAAACCAAAGAAACAAAACCAAAGCATATTCTTATACCAGTATAATATAAATATTATATGGTTTATATACATCTGATATGTATTGTTTGGTTTTCCATTCACTTAAGATTTTTTATTCATTATTTAATTGTAATTAAGTTAATTCACATCTTAGCAGGTCAATCATTCCCACACATTACAAATATTGGGTTAGAATTATTGTCAAATATTTTTTCAGTATAGTGTTCAGCTTTCAGTTGGGAAAGATTCTATATTAAATATTAAAACTTCTAAAATGTTAGATCTGTTAGATCTTTTTTTTATTTTATTTATTTATTTATTTTTTTTTTTTTTTAAGTAATCGGAAATGAATAAAACTAGTGTTAAAAATGAAGAAAATATCTACTACTACTACTACTACTACTTGCAAGTTTTTCACATTGACGTCAGCTGATGGTCTTTCACTGGAGTCTGAGTAACAGCCAACCTTAATAATACTGCAGTTTGGATGGTTTCTGCTTGTTCTCTGATTTCTAACTTTTTGAGCGCCATTACAAACACTTAGAGGATTGTTGCAAGCGCATCAATTACAATTGGTATCACTGTCACCTTCATGTTTGTTTTAGTTTTCTGGCAAACAGTGGCATGTCACTATGGCTGGTGGAGAACAGTGCAGACAGTTTAAGGGAAGTAACTCTGCAATTAGCAATTAATAGACCTGAAGTTCTCACTTGGTCATCATTTTTTCCTGGCTATTTATATTTAATTAAAAATTACTCAGAAACTGGTGATTCAGTTGTGATAGAAATTTCTTTATTCACCAAGTTAAATCATTTTAACAATATTGTACTATTATATACATTTATTTATTTATTTGTTTTTTGCTATGGTTATAAACACACAGAAATTGAATCATTATAATATAATATAATTATAATATAATATAATTATAATATATTTGAATTAAATACAAAAACTGACAGGAAAGTTGTAGATGAAAATGTTTTCTTCTATTGTTCATTTAAATTTCAAAATGGTGTAGTCATTTAAAAAATATAACTATTTAGAGGTATTCATTTTTTAAAATTAACTTTAAAATTCACAGTATTAAAAAAACTTTCAGTCATTACATGTCTATTGTTGTGCCTTGGAAATTGCATGTCAAAACCTCGTGATTTCTTGGTCCCAAGTGGCTAAGGTTTGCTCTATTTATTCAGGTGTCTCATTTGCATACCATGCTACACATCCCTGAACCTGCGAGGTTTGATGCCCTTATTTGGTCTATTGTTTCTTCTGACTACTCTGGAAAATCTATGCCATTTCCGCATTTGTTTTTCTGTCCTTTTTAACGGAGACATTTGTCTATCTTCATCTTCTAAATCTGTTATGTCATTCCTGCTTTCCTCCATGTTTTGTTCTGTTTCATTTTCTTCTTCCTCAGTTTCCATGTGTTTCTCCAAGGGTATTTCTACATCTTCAGGCTTGAACTTGGTGCTAAATTGGTCAGCAGGAACTAATATTGGCTGCCTTTTTTTTTTTAGTACAGCTGTGTTCTGTCCTTTTTGTAGAATGATCTTCGCTCTCTCTCTCTGGCTCTGCCTCTTTATTTCTTTTTTACCAAACTTTCTCCTCTGTGGCAAATGACATGGTTATTAGGGCTCTAATCTGTCTGTCCATTAATACTGATGGGCTTTGCTTTCTGACTGCACGAGGAGCCGTTCGATAATTTAAGAGTAAATTAGGGATGTATGCCTCAGTATTCTGGTTGAAAGGTGAAAACGCTTTTTAACCCATTTTTACAGTTTGGACTATTCTTTCCGCTATGCTGTTTGATTGAGGGTAGTATGGGGGTGTTTTGTATGGCATACACCCTATTTTCCTTACTAAAACACTATACTTTCATCACAGAATTTTGGTGCGGTGTCTGTGGCAATGGTCTTTGGTACTCCATTTCTTGCAAATATAGTTCTCAATATTTGTCTTATAGTAGTAGCTCTCCTATCACTTTTATTCATCATCATCATCATCATGTCGTGCCGCTAGCACGGATATCCCTGACCCTCTCTTACCACTTTTCCTTATCGTTCATCGCCTCTGGCAGGTCTTCTGGGCTACATCCCATATCCTCACATAGCTGCTGTATGTATGTTCGAGCTGGTCGTCCTGCTTTAGTTTGTCCATATGTGGGGGTCCATAGGGGTACATCACTTATGAGCTCGTCATTGCTTCTTCAGCAGTATCCTGCGTGCCTGGCTCGCCTAACTTGGATAGTTTTCATGATGGGAGGCAGGTGGCCGTATAGTTGGTGCTTTGTGGGGTGTTTCCGCGAGGACTTGTTTAATATTGCTCGCAACATTCTTGTGTAGTTGCCATCTAGTTTCTTCTCGTGCCGTTTTGTTAGCGTCCAAGTGGTGCATCCATACAGTAGGATCAACACGACCGCTGCTTGGAAGAAACTGCGTTTCATTTTAACGATCAGGTCTGATTTCCATAGGACTGATAGTTTGCCGTTAGCTGTCCATGTCTTCGTTAGCCATGTGTCGATGTCTTTTTCGGTTGATGAGACACTGCTTCCTAGGTAGGTGAATTTGTCAACCAGTTTCAGAGAGGTTCTGTCTAGTGTGGAAATGTTGCCTGCTTGATTAAAACACATGTATTCAGTTTTGTGTGCATTGGCATGGAGGCCAATGCCTGTGGCGGCTCGTTCCAAACTATACAGTAGTGTTTCAGCTTGGTTGGGTGTATTTGCTAGTAACGCTATGTCATCGGCGTAGTCGGTGTTGGTAATTGTTTTTGCAGAGTACCTTCTTTGTCAGCTTGAAGCCGTTCTCTCTGATTTTATCGATCGATGTTCTAAGCACGTAGTCTAGACAGATGATAAAAAGGTATGGGGCTAGCGTGTCCCCTTGTAGTACTCCTGCTACAATGTCAAAGTATTCTGTGTCTCCATCTGGTGAACGTATTTTCACTTTGGTGTTTTTATAGAGAATCACTATTGCTGCTATGGTTTCTTTTGGTAGGCTGTATGCTAGTAGGATTTGTTCCATCTTCCCTCTGTGTATGGAATCAAAGGCCTTGGTAAAGTCGACAAATAGTAATGTCGCCTTTAGGTTTTTTGCCCATACGCCTTCAAGGATTCTACAGATGGTCAATATTATTATTGATTAGCTATGAAAAAAAAAGTACTCCTGGCCAACATATCCAATGCAAAAATCCCATACATTGGTCTAAAACCAATCATTAACAAATTCATTCTTGATAAATGATAAAAATTTTGGGATGATCAAATACAGAACAAGCTCCACTGCATACAAGGTACCATAAGTGAATGGCCAGCAGATTACTTAAAAAAATAGAAAAGACTTTGTATTGGCTACACCCAGTCTTGAGCTTTCTAAAAGAAACCAACTTTTTCATCAAAATCTAACCTAATGTAATAAAAACATATAATAAAAAACCCATACTCTGAACCTTAGGGAGGTGTCCTTGTGGTGTAATGGTTAAAGTGATGGACTGCGGAATCGTAGTAAGCAAGTTCGTACTCCAGTCGCGCTATTACGTTATGAGTTAAATAGTACCACTACTGTTCTTCTAGGAGAATGGCTTTGGCATTAAATAACCTACAAAGGTTGATATGCCATTGAACAAAGAAACCAAACCAAACCATCTGAACCTTAAAACACACACACAAAAAACAAAACTAATCTAACCCTTTCTGGTAATAAATGACCCATTATTAAATGACCCATTTAATGCTGTTAAACAAAACTCAAACTCTGTTTCTGAAGTTATGGAAGCAGATGGAAATGCATAATGGACACAACATACAGGGTAATTTTTTGGTTCTATTTTCATATTTTTGAAAGGTTCTCTCCTTCTCTGTATCCATGAATACCTGTTTTGTACTCAAGTCACCAAAAGAGAGCAAATCAAGAAATCCCAGTCTTTTTGGGGGGTTCACAGAACACAGCACACTCATTAACACATTGTTTAGTCAGGTCTGCCACCCCTGCCCTACCACCACTTAAAGATAGAGATCACATCCAGTAACCTTGACAAATTCTGGTTAACTGCTGTTTTCAGTCCAGGGTCCTAGATGAAGTATATCTTGTTACACATAGCCCACAAGACAAGATGTTGAACTTTGTCAACTCATCATTCACTTACAATCTGATATAAAAGAGATTATATTCCCTTGAGGAGATCTGAACATTAGCTAGATGTAGGTGAAAAGCTCCAATATCTTCTAAAACCATGTTATCTCTGTAACATTTTGGTGAATATTTGATATCAAAGATATATAAGGTGTATTCAAAAAGTACTTATATTTGATCCTCCTTAATTTTCAGTTGTTCTTTGATTAAGTTATTCAACTCTGTCACATCTTTAACACACACGCACACACACACACACACACACACACACACACACACACACATATATATATATATATATATATATATATATATATATATATATATGAGACAGAGAGAACAGCTTGAAATAGGTAATTCATAACAAACAGGTAGCACCCAGTTTAGATATTAGAAAGGGGTCATTTTGCTGCAAGATAATGCCTGTCCTCATGTAAAAATATCATTTCACTAACAAGTTGAAGAAGCTTTATTTATTGCACTCTCTTAAATTTTTCAGTTTTAGAAATTGATTTAAATGAATTGACAATTCTATTTTGAATAACCTGATATGTAGAATCATTGGTTCTTAAAGGCCAAATGCAAAAAACTGAAATTGTTTAAATTGAATATCTTCTTACATATTTTTTCTTTGCTTATTCTAGAATTCCTGTCCCCTCTATGAGCCTGTGTTTTGTGGCCATTTACCTCCACAGTCTACCAGGTATGTAAAACTATCTTTAGATAGATGCATGTGTGTGGTGGGGCTTTTACATAATTATTCTTAGGGCAGATATAGTTATAATTGGAAGTATTTAGAGGTGAGTAATATAGTCTGAACTTTTTTATTTCTTTTTTTTTTTAATTAGTAGTTTATGTTGTTATTAATTTGATCAACTTTGCATTTTATTAAATGTTTTGAATTTTTGTATATGTAAAGATTATTATAAAAGTAACATCAAATAAATGCTTTTCAGTTAGATAGGTTTGTGAATATTTGTTTATTAAAGATAAATGCACATATATAAATCTTTGTAGAAGACTGAAATAGTTTAAGATTAACACGGAAAGTATTTTAATATGTAGGTACATAACCCCTTAGCTTAATTTTTAAAAAACATTTATTTTGCACAACACTCCTTGTTAATACATTTAATCAGTGCTATTCCATTAATGACATAGATCAAACGTACAGTTAAAAATTCAGGCTATGGGCTTACTGATCTACTTGTGTAAATTCATAATACCAGACAGTTGATAAGTGTTGACCTTGGTACAACAAAGTGAAAGTCATTGATGGGATTATGAATAAATGAAAATCACTGCTGTATAGTATTAACCCTTAAGTGAAATTTGATGATTTTTACATAAATTTTGCAATTAAAAAAAAAGAAGTAAAATTTAAGTTTTGACACTCAGTCTATATATCATGTATCAAAATGAAGAAAAAAGGAACATTAGTAATTATAAATTAATACAAGTGTTATTGAGAGAATAAGGTTATTATGCATATAATGTAGATAAATTAATTTGACTATCAGAAAACATTGTAAATATTTTTACAATAGAAATAAATTACAGCTGATTTTACTGTAGAAATGTATTGAAAATCAAGAAAAAAAGGTATTGTCAGTGGTCAGGAATTAAAGCAAGTGTTATTGACATGATATAATGCTATTATATGTATAGACTGGTTCATTGGCATAGTGGGTAGAGTGTTCTGCTAATTGTCCAGGAGACTGGGATTCAATCCCAGGTTGAGTTGTACCAAAGAATCAAAAAATGCTACTTGATACCTCCTTGCTTACTCAGCATTATAAGGTATGGATTAAGGGTAAATGGAGCAATCCAGGGAAAGGAGTAGCACCCTCCCTTACTCCTTGATGTAGTAGCTATTGAAAGGAAGCCTTTGGGTCACCCTCAACTATGGTCAACCAACTTTTATCAACTATATGTATAACTAACATAGTACTCATCAGAAATTATTGTATTATTTACATATATATGCTGATTTCTCGTATGTCTATTATCTAAGAAACTTATACAAAATTTTGATAAATTAGCATTCAAAACTTAAATTAGCAAACTTAATTTGAAAAGCAAAGTTCTGTATGAAAAATTTTATTATAAAATTATATTTTTTTTTTGTTTTTTTTTAGAATTTCATCCCTATATAAGAAACTGTTAAAAAATATTTGATCTAATATCAATGAAAATCAATCATAAGTAAGGACTTTGATGTAAAAAAAAAAAAAAAAGAATATGACTTCTTCATATAATTACTTATCAACATAGAAATGAGAATCTGTTTATCACATGTTTTAAGTGTTCAAATGGTCACATGTTTATGCTGCTAAACTCTTACCTCATCTTTGTTATTTCAATTCATGCCAGTTCTAAGTAACTAATTTTTATATAATTCTGCTTATTTTTATGTAACACATTTAAGTGAAAAAATAAATTTAATCACACACACACACACACACACACACACACACACACACACACACACACACACACACACACACGTTCTTAGCACTCCAATGATGTCAATAACTTGTTAATCAAATCCAGCTTTCTTTTTTTTTTTTTTCTTTTTTTTTTTTGTGACCTAAAAACAGAAAAACATCCAAGTAATAATAGTTCAATGCTAATGATTTTCTTTTAGATTTAATGACACTGGATATAATCAATCAGATTTAGTTTAATTTGATTAAGAATTATTTTCTGAGATATAACTGCTAACATAAATTTTAATTCTTTCATTTTTAAAAAAAATTTTTTTTCCCCCAGATATATTGAAAATCGGAATTTTGCAACTGTACCAAAAAATATGAACCGTAAACACACACAAGGACGAGGAGCTGCTGGTTTTCAATCAACTGGAGAAGCAAAATACACACCTGTTCCATTGACATATTCCCGAACACCTTTTCGAGGACATCCAGTTGAAGTAAGCATAAAATAGCAGAAGAACACTTTCCTCTTGCATGTATTTTAAGGTTTATATTATCAAGAAAATTCAAGTTCCGTGCTAAGTTGGATATTTATAGATAAACTGACATTTACAAGATAAAAGGATTGATGGAATTGAAAAGTGTTTTTAATAATTACTTTACCCATTGCGAGGTTTTCCCACCAACATTAACTGGTGGTCTTTCATTAGAATCTTGAGTACTGGCAAGTCTGCTCAGGTCTTCAGGACTCTTCTGAGTATTCTAGCTAATCTTAACAGTGCTGTGGTCTGTATGGTCTTGATTCTTCCTCTGATTTCTATTTCCTCCAGTCTCTTTTCCAAACCTTTACCTTTTTTTTATATATTATTATTATAATTTACTCCTTGAGAGTTAGCGTTAGCTGATAGTCTTTTACTGGAGTTTGAGTGACAGCAAGTCTCCTCAAGTCTCCAGGACTCTTCTCAGTATTCTGGCTGATCACAATAGTGTAGTTGTTTGGATGGTTTCCACTTGTCTTCTTATTTCCAAGTCCTCCACTCCCTGTACCAACCCTTTGGTGACAGTACCAATTACAATTGGTATAATTGTCACTTTCATGTTCCTCAGTTTCTTCAATCATCATCATCATCATCATCATCATCATCATCATTATTATTATTTGTAGTAGTAGTAGTACTAGTGTACGATGGGCCAACTGATTTATTAGTACATTAGAGAGAAGGATAGTTTGCTTATAAGTTTCCTTCCAGAAAAAAAAGGTGAATCAAATTTCAGTGGCAATTAGACTGAATTGTTAAGAGATAGTATCTATGTACCTTAAAATTTCTTTCTGAAAAAAATGTAAAACAAAGGAATTGGCATTTCCAAAATAACTTGAAAAATGAAAAAAAAATTACAAATAATTTATATTCTAACAATATTTGAATATATTTTCCTCATAAAACTTTGTTTCACTTGATACATTTAAAAATTTACCATAATTTTTCAGTTGCATTATTTTTCAATAGATATTAAAATGTTAAAAAGCCTGCATTTATTCAATGATGCTCTAATGATATTTTAAAACAATATTTTCAAACATTCTTCTATATTTTATTTATGATATTATGCATTATTTGATCCTACTTAACATTATGAACTATTTTCAAACCTATAAATTTGTTGTGAACCAAACCCATGCAAGCTACTTACATCACTCCATACTAACCTAATCAGTATTTGTTTTATGGTTTAAGGAATTGTCTTATTAATTCATTAATAGCAGCATATTTCCTATTTGTGTTGTACTCCCTACATAATGGACTCGCCCTCCTCCATAAATACACGTCAACGAGAGCGTTAGACGGAGTTCACCAGACCCGCGTGACACAATCACGTGTGATACCATTTGCATAGTGGACTCTCAGCTTCCTATCAACTAACTGCTGTTTAACCAGGTTCACTTGTATCTTTTCTGTTACTTGAATATATGTTTTTCCATCAACCTTTTTGTGTTCCCCGTGTCTTTTGTCAGCATCACAACAATTTGTTAACTTGATATATTGATGTAAAAATATCAATTGTTTTCCCTTATAATTTGATTTTTCCTTTGATAGCAATAAATGATTGTAACAAATTTGTTTTTGTTTTTTTTTAATTTCTTGTAGATTTTGGAAGAAATTAGTTTGAAAAATGGTTGGGGTATGCCCGTTTATCAATTAATGTCTTCAATGAGTTCTACTGGATTTCCACTTTTCATGTACAAGGTGATTATTTTTCTTCTAATTCTTCTTATGTTACAATACAAATTATCAACTCACAATTATGATAATAATGATAATAGTAATAATAATAATAAAAAAGATTAGTTAAATTTTCCTTATCTCTTTTAATGCTCAGTTTATAAGTTTCTTTCCATATTTATTCGTTATTTTTAACTTTTTAATGTTTTCTATGGCTTTTCATATTATTTCATTTTAATGAAGGGCTGCTGAGTCTGATTGGCCCTCTTAGATAGTTCAATCAACATTGACTATTTCTATTGGTTCATTTGATTTATCCAATCACGTTCTATTTGTTTGCAGTTTGGTGACACCATTTTGCTTTCAACACACTGTTATTGTTATTTACTAAGCTAAGCTTAGTTTGACACTGTGAGAATAAAACCCACTAACAATATTCAGCTAGTTTAGCTTGCTCATCATTATACCATGCAAGTTGATGGATTATAATATTTTTAGTTCTATGCAGTGTCATTGCTCACAGAACATTGCAAATGTTCGCCAATGGTCCGGGAGACCTGGGTTCAATCTCAGGTCGTGTCATACCAAAGACTTTTAAAATGCTACTTGATACCTCCTTGCTTAACACTCAGCATTATAAGGTACACCTCGGTGTAGTAGCTATTGAAAAAGGAGCCTTCTAGTCGCCCTTGACTGGTCGCCAACTTCACTTATTAAATTACTAATGTAATGTAAATGAAAGTAATCTTATTATTATATATATATATATATATTTTTTTTGCTTGTTTTAATATAAACAATCAGGTTACATTGCCACAGTACCCCCAGACTGGAAACTTAATGCAACAAAACAGATTGTGTCGAAACATCGATGAAGCCAAGATCTGTGCAGCTGAATTTATTCTTTACCAACTTGGATATTTTCCTACTGATCCAGGTAAAATTGCAATGCCTATATATATTTATCCATATTAAAAATATCGAATGTCTAGAACATATATCCTAAAACCTTTTTGTTAGCTAAAGGTTGCTTCCATTTGCTGTTAGCTTGCTCTATTTATGAAGATATCTGCTTTATGTAATTCAACAAAAATAAGCTGTGTAAAATAAAATACTTTTAGAAAAAAAATCTTGTCAAGGGTTTCCTACTTTTGATTAAGTTACACAAAATTCTGTTTGTAAATTTCCAAAAAATTTCTACAAAAAATGTTTGTTTCATAGCATTTGAGAAACCATTTGAATTTTCTTACTCATTTGAATTTTTCTTACTCATTCAGTTGTATATGTTAAGGCTTTTTTTTTTTTTTTCGCAACTTTTGTTGTTTGGATTGACTTCATCTTTTAATCATTAAATTAATTTCTTTCATTTCAATGATGTGAAGTGACTTCCACCAAATATTATTATGCTTAATTTAAAATTATTGTCATTTGGTATGTGATTCAATAGAAATAGATATTTAAATGAAATAATGCATTGACTATTAGGTTGTTTGGAGAGAAATTTACATTTTTGGACAAGGAATAAGTTGGATTTATCAAGTTAAAATCCTCATTGTTAGCAATGATAAAGGCTTTCTCTGGGGGGACTAATTATTTTATTTTTTATTTAGATAATCTTTAGGCACCTCACATGGTGTAATGGTTTGCAAGCTAGATTTTAAAACCCTTATTAGTGAGTTTGATTCTCATTCGTGCAGCCTTGTGCTACATCTAAGCAAAAAAAAGCTTAGTATATTACTACTCATTGGGTACCCTATACTCCTGCCTTTGCCTTATCTAAGCTTAGTAAATCACTATTAAAAGAATCTGTGATTCTGGATGAAAAGAATTCCAATGTTTTGAATTGATCTTTTTTGATATTAAGTGTCCCAGTGATCTGATTAAATCTTAAAGGGTGCTAAGCCAGTTTATATGTATACAGAATGGAATTTCTTTATAGAAATCTTTCCTCTTATGTTGATATTCTTGACAAGAATCTGTGATTGTTTTACCTTATTTTAAGAATCTGTAACATATTCCAACTGCTTACTGACACCTTGGGAGCTTTGGTTTAGAGAATGGCATTGGCATTTTTTAAATCCAGAATCAAAGATTCATTAAGGAAGAAAATATTTTTACAGTGAGCTTTTGTCATTGCTAATAATAATGATTCTGTTCTTAACATAAATTTAACTTTAGTTATATATGAACATTTTTTTATTGCCAAAAAAGGCAGCATCATTTTCTGAACAATCTAATACCGAATATGTTTATACTTATTTTGAGAAATGCAAAATTATAGAATTTAAGGGAGGTAAAAACATCTAAAATCATAGAGTATGCAACAATTTGGTAGAGTTAATTTTGAATCTGCATGTTGAAATGAGATGGGGTTGAGGAGCTAGCTAGCTAATTAACAGCATGAAATAGGAAAATTAAGAAAAAAAACTTTGAAAGAAATAGAAGAATGGATAAATAGAGGAGAGTTAGAAATACAAATTAAAAAAAAGAGAAATTGAGAGATGGATTTTTTTCTGATTTGAAAAAGGATAGCTCGGCATATTGGAAATTGTTAAGTAAAGCAATTAAAAATGATTGCTAATAATTCATATTCAGACAAATAAAGGTATGAAAAATTGGAAGTGTTTGTACAATGGACATAAGATGTGCTGTAATGAGGTTTATTGATGATAATCTATTTGATCAACTTGATGTAAACAGATATTTCATTAATATCCTTAATATAACTGTTCTTAGTAGATTAGTAGACATTTTATTAAGTTATGACTGAGATCTTGATTTCTTGTTATTTGTGAGGTAATGGTGTCAAAATCAAAACAAAAAATGCTCTAAACCAATTGTTGTCAATCTGGGTGGTATGGCTTGTTAAGGTTATTTGTTTTATGTGGGTGGTAGGCATAAAAATGTTGATGACCCTTACTCTAAATATTTCTCAAGTCAACTCCCTAATACAAATTATAGGTTCATTAGTTTTAATGTTTTAGCTGGCAAATGTTGCTCAACCTGCAAAAGGGTTAATTATAAAAATTTATTATTCTGCTTAATTCATATATTCAAGTGCTCTTCAGTTAAAATAAAATTAGCTTTAATCTTTTTACCTGTTGTAACCTCTGTGTCTTAAATAACTATGAAGCATCTTCTAATGAATACTGAAAAATGTTCAAACCAAGTTTTCTAGAGATATTCATAACAATAATGCTGTCATATTTGCTTACATTTGCATGGTAAAAAGATATACTTCAATTTTGCATGTACAAAATTTGATTTGGCCTGTATATTCTACTAACAAACACATTTTATTTTTTCAGAAGTTTTAAAAAGTATAGTGCTTAATAAAAATCATTCACATCAATTGCAATGTTTTTTTTTTTCACCATTAAATGTAATTTTTAATTGTGTATAATTATATTCTATAACTAGGTAGATAGTCCAGGTTAAAAGTACTGTAAGGGTAATCAGAAGTTGAAGTTTTTTAGACCTTATTTTTACAATTAGCCTTATTGTGCTTTTAATCTGAACTGACAATGATTGGTTTGCTTTCTTATTTTATCCATTATTTTGTGTGTGTGTGTGTGTGTGTGTGTGTGTGTGTGTGTGTGTGTGTGTGTGTGTGTGTGTGTGTGTGTGTGTGTGTTTTTTCTTTTTCTTTTTATTTATTTAAAAAATTTTTTTTTTTTTAATTGAAGTTTTCAACCTACCAAGAAAATGTTCAGAAATTGATTAATTTATAAAAGCTATTTCATAGTTTTATACTTTTCCATGAAATTTTTATTGGATCTTGTTTTGTTGATATGATTATCCTCTCATTCATTTATTTTAAAATAAAATAACTTGAAAAATGTTAACATTCTTTGGTAAATAGTAAAAAACATAGAATATGAGTTGATATTATACAACTCTAAAGAAAGTATTATCTCACATGTCACTTGATTCCGATAAAAGCTTTTGGGGTTGGATATAGTGTTAAAGTATATGATATATTATCAAGATTATAATTTTCTATTGATGTAATAAACATTGTGCTTAGTCATGAGCACAGAATATATGACACAAACAAATTAACTTTTTTTTAAATATATGAATGAGTTTATTTTATCAGTTAGTGAATTTTAAAATGTGATAGTGAATACTAGGTCAAGTTTTAGTTGCCTTATCAAATAAATTGCTTTTGAGTTTTTGTTCAACTTAGATTAGAGGCACTCATGGCATAATGGTTATCATCATATGAAATGGACATGGATTCCCCAGTTCAAATCCTGTACGAAACTATTGGTATTTTACATAGCAGTAATACACTTGGGAAAGGTATGAATCAAATTATTCCCTCTCCAGCTATGGATAAATAGTAGGGCAAACTGGGCTCTTTAACTTTGATATATGTAAGAAAAACTAATTTCAAACAAGTTGTAGACCTGGAGAGGGATAGGCTCCACCAGGCTAATTATTCTTGTCCAAGACATGTTACATGAATAGCACCCCTATGACCAAACCAGGTTACTGGGCCAATGTGAGATTGCTCTTAGTAAAAAAAAAAAAAAAAAATTTGGCTTAAACAAATTACTACAAACCCTCATTCCAGCTGATAAATTACAATATACAAAAGTAATTAAAGGATTAAGTATTAATTTTAATTGTATTAATATATGCTATCAATTTAAGTAGGTGCTATTTTTTTATTTTATACTCTGTTGAATGTTTCTTTTTAATAATATGGTAAAAACTTTGGCAGCTTATTTTATCTGTAGGTGTAATGATTATATTGCTAAAAAGAATTTAAGGTTCAGCCAAAATATCATTCAAATCTGAAAAAAAAATTACAACATGAACATCAGCTTTAGAATAAATAAAATTCATAAATAATCTCCTTTTAGTAAGGACTATTATATTTAGTCAACACTAAAAAGATTTAAACTATCAAAAATGTATTTAGAAGGTCTGGGATCAAATTTTCTTCTCTGCAGATCTACTTGTGTTTCTTATATGTTGTCTGCTATTTACTCACTATGTTCATTTATTATAAACATTAAAA